>OZ021725.1:9058845-9546345 GCA_963978545.1 Linyphia triangularis | reverse complement strand
CGTAAAGCTACAGTATAACCCTCGGTACCACGTAGCTGCCGTAAAATCTTCGTCGCAGCTTAGTTGTAGTAAATTCTTCGTCACAGCGTAGTTGCAGTAAAATCTTCGAAACTGCTCTTCTGTAGTACCGCTATCGGCACCGACTAGATGATAGTTGCAGTATAACTCTCGGTACTGTGTAGCTACTGTACAGCTCTCGGCGCCGGCGGCAATTCATAAAAAAACAATCCCTAATTTGTCAATCAATGCGTTTCAACACAAACACTTCAGTAGGTGTTAATCATTATATAACGAAACAAAATAAAATTCCAAAATTGCTTGTTGTGTTATTACCTTTTAATCATGTTAGTAAAATCCCATTTGTAAAACTTTGCAGGAAATTAAATGCATACTAATTAAAATTTCAACTAACTTTACACAAACTAGCTGCAATGTGAGTTAGCCCAATTAAACAATCCCCTAAAGTTGTTGGCTAAACAAAAAGCACGATATAGGTACTTTCCCATGATCATTCACGTTTTTGTTTAAATTATATCCTCTTTTAAATGTTATTTTTAACCTTGCTCGATAAACTGTATTCCATAAACAATCAACCCCCCTCCCTTTTCCATCAAACTGTTCGAAACAACACCACGCCCTACTTAACGATCAAAGTCCACCCTTTCGAACAGATCGGACGAATTTCAAGGGTACGCCCTGAAATAGAATTCGCATAAGAGCCCCCTTTGCTCACCAATTAACGTTATCACATCCAATTAGCGCAAATCCAATGTTTAAAGCGGTGATCACGATTTGATACAATAATCTCTGGGAATGATGGATCGTCCTGTGGAAGACCGAATTATACTTCTTGTTAATGAGAATGGAGGAACTGTTTTTAACGTAATTGCTGGATGTTCCTAACTATTAATTTATTCAATGGAAGGTGACGAAAATAGATTTTCTCCTCCTCGTTTTCATTATTTTTTTTTATTGTATTATCACTGATATTCATTGTTTTTTCAAAAAATGGAAATCTTAATTCGGTTGACAGTCAATAGATGGCGCCATGGTAGTGGAAAAGGAATAACGAGGGAAATCAATTATTTAAAAAATTTGTACTTTTTGAAAATATCTTTCTCATCTTAAAAACTGGTGGGTTTAAAATGAAAGTTTAAAAGAAATGCGTAGAGAAAGCTATATATTGATTGGTTTTTATTATTATATTGGATTGCTATTTGATATGCAATTGGTATCATAGTGTATGTGGTGTATATACATATGATATTAACGTGTCCGATTAAAAGGTATTCAGCGCAAGGATGAAAAGGTGACTCGGAGAACCGCAAGCAAGCCGATTGGTCAAAATTTTATAATGATATGATCCGAATGACGTGGTTACGATAATCTGGATTAGTCATGATGTCTATTGTAAAAACAGAGGTTAAAAAATACATCTCAAGTTATGATCACAGCCCTTTTGAGGTTGGTTGGTTGGTTGAACTCCTGGCTGGGAGTGGAAAGGAAGGACTTTGTGAACTAGCACCTGCCTCCGCGTACATATGTGAGAGAACCACCTCTCTGGAAGAAGAAAAAAAAAGAACAAATAAAAAAAGGGGGGACATCAAATCATTTCGGTGCAGAAGGAATTTTGTGAAGTTGCCATTTCAATGCTTTCTCCGGATGAGGACGCGGACACACACCTCAGATTATTATTGAATATCTGGCTAAAACTAGAAATGCGAACTAAAAGTACAAAAACACTACAGTTACAGTTAATTAGACTTTCGATATGCTTTAAGAGCATGACGTAATAGTTCCTTGTTCCGTGACCGAAAACTCATGCACAACACTTACTAATTAAAATCCTGCGCATACGTGGGTGCCTTAAGTAAAGACCGCAAGATGGACAGCCGACATAAGAACTCAAACAAAACTCGTCAGTCCTCCTCCTTCCCCATTTGATTCGAACGAAGCCTCCTCCCACCCCCACCCCCAAAAGGAAGCATCCTTCAGAATTCATTAGGGCCCCCGCTTTCGGCCAATTAGGTCATCGTTTATATTAATGTCGCTTTGTTCTGTCACCCCGTTGGACAATCCCTCTTGGTCGTGTCTATTCATAGGTTGTGAGCAAGGCGGATTGTGTGACGGGAAAGACAATAGTGGTTCGGTTTTGTGCTGTAACGCTCTGGTTGGTGGTATCGGAGATTTTCTTTCGCAAGAGCTGCACTCAGGAGGGCACATTGTTAGTACCCAGATAGATATTGTTTTAACCCTATATTTACCGCGTCAGTTTTCTCCTGATATTGTATTAACTAGAGGTCGGAAATATCGATAAAAATAAATATCGTTATTATATCGTTGCATAGAAAAAATATCGATAAAATATCAATATATCGAAACATGATTTTTTTTTTATTTGATTTTCAATTTTGCCAGAAACAAAGTTTTTAGGGGCAAATTTCTACTTTTCATGAATTCATGCCAAAATTGTTTTAATAAATAAATTATAAAAATTGTTTTAATAAATAAATTATAAAAATTGTTTTAATAAATAAATTATAAAAAAATTTTAATAAATAAATTATATTATCAATCAGAATAAATAAGATACATTTGGATGTCAAGGCAAAAATTCTCATTTACTTTTAAAGAAAAAAATTTGAAAAGTAGTTTACGGCATATTTTGCTGATAGATATGTTTTTAATATTTAAAATTAGATGCAAATTCCAGGCACATGTTGGCAACAGAAACGGCGCTATAGTAATGACTACTAATTAATGATCTTATCTTTCCATTGCATTATTTTTTTTTTTTTTTTTTTTTTTTTTTTTTTGTTAGGGTGCCATTTTAACTATCTCTCAGCCAAGTCCAAACTCAAGTTCTGAAGTTTTTGAAAGGGGATAAAGAAAGTCGAAAAAACACATGGAACTACAAAGCGATCATCAAAAAACTAAAAAAAATTGAAAACATCGATTTATCGGCAACTTGTATCGATATTTTTACTATCGATTTCTTTTTTTTAAGTACCGATAAAAATATCGTCGTATCGATACATCGCCGACCTCTAGTATTAACCCATTAACGACGGGTAACAAGAAAACTTGCCAAACGAAATATTAGATTTTTTTCTTTGCTAATAAATTGCGATTGTGGCTCCATTCAGTGTTTTTCTAAAAATCACAAAAGTAATGTTCCAAAAAAATCTGAAAAACTCAAAACATACCTAAAAGGATCTGAATAAACAAGTTAAAAACAATGACTGTTTATCCAATTCAAAGTCGTCTTTAATGGATTAATTGAGACCCATTGGGACTTTAAAATCCACTTCTATGTAGTTCGTCCTTCAACTGATAGATGGCAGCACTAGATTATTCCTCTGTGAAAGCTTTCAACTAGAGACAGGTATATAGGACGATGTAAGTCCAAGATAGAAGATTGAAAATTGACCATGTGTTTGCATACAAAGAGAAGAAAAAGCTTGCGCTGCCATCCAACAATTGAATAACGAACCTTCATAGAAGTGTATTTCAAAGTCCTAATGGATCTCAAAGCGTTTTAATTGATACAGTACAGTTAAACCCCGTGAACGCGAAATCGCTTAACAAGAAATCCCGTTTAAAGCGAAGCAAAAGCCGTTCTCCGTGCTTAAAACTTAACGTTAATTTATTCGTTTAATATTAAATTCGGTTAACGCGAACAATTTCGGTGGCCCATATCGATTGCACGTTAACGGAGTTTGACCGTACCATGCCAAAAATGATGGGACTTACAAGTTCCATTATTTTTGAAAGGGATCCTATCTGACGGGTGAAGTCCTGTCGGTAAATAAAGAGTTAACATCATAATAAAGTTTTCAACATCATGTGCAAACCTACTAAACGAAAAGAATGACGATGATACAAAGTATTTAAAAGCTTGAAAAGGGGGGTCATAGCTCACAGTTGGCAAGCTTTTTGTAACTCATAAAAAGCTTGCCAACTCATAAAAAACAAGGGGTGTGGAACATCGCACAACTTTCAATCACACTATATTACTGAAATGAATTTGTGTCATTTACTGTTTTTATATTTTCCACATTCACTGAGAAAAAATGGTCATTTTGGTGGTACTGCCTTGAGGTAGTTCTTACATGCGTCTTTTTTTTTTTTATGAAAAAAAAACTTCGCCAAAATGGGGATTTTGGCGATATTTATTTCGATAATTCTTATTTTATCATTTCTTATAAGTGAAACTGCGGAGAAGTGAAGAAACGATAGTCGATGAGCTATGCTCAAAGAAAGAGAACTCTGTGTTGAAGACATTCGTTTTACAACTTTTAACACCATTAAAACATTTTTTATGGGAATTTCGGGGAAGAGAATGTTTAGAACACCTTAAGAGGCATTACCACAGAGATTTTGAACAAAATCATTAGAACCTTTTTTTAGTAATCATTGAAAAACATGATTTTTTCAATGGCAGCTACCTTATGCGCATGCGCGATTTTGACGAAAACCTTAATGGTAGGTCCTTGTGCCATCACCAACCCTCACACCAAATTTGAACATCGTAGATCAATTTGTTCGGGAGTTATGCTGACCACGTACCCACAGACAAGACATTTTTTCTAGATCACTTTTTGAGATCAGGGTATTCCAAAACATGTAGAAATAAAAATAATTAAAAAAAAAACGATTTTTTTTTTTTTTTTTTTTTTTTTTTTGAACGAATATTATACTTTCATTACCTTATGTATTACATATGGGTAGTGCGAACTATAGTTTCAACCTTTTCAATCACTGTAAGATCAACCTTTTTGGAGGGTATTCCATTGTAAACCTTTTCACCAAACCTTTGTCATGGTGTTTACCTGCAACCTTGTCACTGCAAGTCTAATGATAAGTAAGTCACAAGGTGTTCCTTAAGGTTGCATCCTATCTGCACTATCTAGAGTTTTCCTAGTGAGAAAGGGGTGAATCTTTACAGAAGGTCTCTCAAAGGAGAGCGTCAGACGAACCATACTTTAATTATGTCCTAGCTGATTTAAGGACTGGATTTGGATCACGGAAGGTGTTATAAATACAGTGACTTCTGAAATCGGTAGATGCGATTTCTCTGGTCTTATTAGTATGGGGCTTTTTCTGTAGTTTATGCAAAAGTTTCCCAAAATGCACTCCTGGTATAAGTTGCAACATTACCATGAGTCTCCTTTGTGTTGCCCTATTGCTATAAAAACCTACAGAAATGTGCTTTGGTTTCTTTTCTTGTATTAGATGTTTCATTTTTCAAGATCTAAGGTTAAATTAACGAAGAAAAATTTAAAAACTACAATGACATGCTTTGGCCACGTTGCTGTAGATACACTCCTATGTTTTAAACAATTGTATCCAATTTATATGAATATATGTGTGATCTTTGGATGAATTAAATGACTAGTAATTCTGTATCACTAAGTGCTGAGGAGGTCGACATATGAACTAGCACACTGGTTTCCGATTACGTCATGCAATAGAACTTTGAAGTCCAATGTTTCTATCCTGCAGCAATTTCTGTCATTTGCATAAGAGTCATTGAGAATGGTCTTAAAACCAATTATGAGTCAGAAGTAATAAGATTATAATAGCTCATACCCCCTCCCTCCTTCCCAATTTTTAATTCACCTAAGCAAATATCATGGACAAATATTATATTTATTTATCATAAATAAAATTCATTTAATATATAAAATTCATTTAATATATAAAATTCATTTAATATATAAAATTCATTTAATATATAAAATTCATTTAATACATAAAATTCATTTAATATATAAAATTCATTTTAATACATAACATGAAATGAAATACTATCTAACTTTTGTATTAGCAATACAAACATCGAAAAAATGCACTTAATGTATTTGTATATGCGCCTGGACCTTTTCTGAAACTAAATAATATAACAATCTCAATCCACTGACGCTGCAAAAATAACAAAAAAAGTTAAAACTTAAGAATTGAGAGTTTATTCCGTTGAATAATATGCAAAAAAAAAATATATTCTTTGGCGTATGTGAATGGAAATTACGACGTTAAAAGTATGCAACTTGTGTAATGACAAACCCTCCTGTAAATGTGTTTTTAGAGCAACAATTTCTAAACAAAAAAAAACGGAACATGACTTGTTCGTGCCGCCATCTGTCGAGTAATATTAAAACGAATTATTATTAGAGCATGAAATAGAGAAAATTCTTGCCTTCCTTCATAATGAGTCAGCCAGCTGAGGTGTTTTCTCTGTGTTGTATAAATTTGGCATTTCACTTTTATTTATTTCTACAGTGGAATAAGTTTTTTCTTCTAGTGATGTTGTTGAATAAAGTGGTAAAATAGCTATTTTAAAATAATATTTTAAAATTGGATTAAATGTGAGAAGATGGCTCACGCATTTTTGAATTTCTTTTTTTAATTGAAAGAAATTCAAAAGTAAGTTATTGGTTTTTTTTTCCTTTTGTAGATGCATCATCTAGAGGTACTGAGAATAAAAAGTCATGACAGCTAAAAAAAAATTAAAGCAAAGTTTTTAATATAAATCTTTTACAAGCATTGCTAACTTTTATGTGCAAATTCAACTTATTTAAATGGTTTTCAGATGAGAACGACATTTCATAATGTTTGACCAAAACATGCTATGAACTGACTCTCCTGCTTGCTCTCAAAACTTGATAGAATGCATTGTCATCCACAACGAGTCCATCTACGACGCTTCACCTCGATTGGATGACCACAAGTCGATTAATTAGTCGTCCGAAGTCGGAATAGAATCTTGTGTAAAAGCGGCTTCTTAGTGACAGCCCAAAACTAAGTAGAAATCATTTTCATCTAAAACGAATCTATCGGTGAAGTTTCAACTCAACTGAGTTATGGAAAGAGGGTTAATTAGTCCTCAGAAACGGGAATTATAGTAACATGTGTAAAAGCGGCCTTTTTGTGACAGTCCCAAAAAACTGATAGAATGTATTGTCACTGACAACGAAGCTCTCTGTCATTTTTTAGCTCGATTGGATAACGGCAAGTGGATTAATTAGCTTAATTAATTAGATTTTCTCCCCCACACAAAATCGAAATTAATGTAAAGGATTTTTAAGAAAATAATAATAAATTGTTTAAAGAAATGAATAATCTCAAAAAACAGAAGTATATTTTACTTTTACTTCAGGCAAAAACACAATTAGTAAAAATACAACTTATAAGTCTAATATCCTTACAGGACCATAAGATGTCCAAGACTAAATATGCCAATACAACACAATATTTTAGCTATTGTGGGTGTAAAGTAAGAGAATATCACCAGAAAAACATAGCAGGATGTATAGGTTTCCTATAATTTCATGGGAAAAATTTTCCCTATGGACCATAAAAGTAAATGAACGAAGAGTTAGGTTTATTATATCGGTATTTTATTCATTGCTTTGTAATACAAAAAACATAATAAAAATTATCAGAAAAGTAAAATAAATAATTAGTTATGATATTCTACGAAACAATTTCGTTTACTTGTGAAGCACAAGTGGACATTGCACATAACACATTTATTATGTGTCCTATTTTCTATACGTTTTTTTTTTTTTTTTTTATTCCTTCAGAAACACATTTGCCGCCTTGGACATACGTTTTATTTTGACATTCAGTAAAAAAAATATCGATTCAATAATAATTGAACAATCGATAACGATTTTTGTAGAAGGGAAAAATATTACCCTTGAGCGTGAAAGGGTTAAATGTAACGAATTCAGTTTTAACACATTCAGGTTTGATATCGCTACTTTATTTAACCCTTTGCACTCCAGGCCTTTTTTCGCGCGGAAGGACCACCAACTCGAATCATTTTAGGTTCGGTTGGCGTTTACGGATTTTCTTCATGGAAACTAAACACAGTCATTGGCCTTGCATCAAATTTCCGCATCGAACCTAAAGGTCCTCTCGTGTTTCGGCATCCAATCGTGTGGCGCCTGAGAGGCGCCGCTGGAGTGCAAAGGGTTAGAATGTTCACTGGCAATTCTCTATTGCAGGTAGGGGACATTTTGGCTCTTTTTTCTATTCTTAAATAAATTTTAATTTTTAAAACTATCATGAATCTATTATTTATGTTTCTGTTTTATATAATATTAGTTTGTAGTAAAATTACTTGGAAAAATTATTTTTAATATGCATCTCATAACACCGACGCACTCGTCGGTGGCTTATAAATGTGTATTTGACCCTAGTTAAACTAATTATTTTTTTCTTGTGTCTTTGCAACAACTCATAATTTATAAAACAAAAACATAACAGCTCGATTCATTATAATTTTGCAATTCTAATCATAAGACTAGAAAGATGAGCAAAAACTGTCCCGTGCGTCAGGGGCCGTTCAAGTATTACGTAAGCACCTAGGGGGGGGGAGGGGGTTAGCGATTTGCTTATTTTTGCTGACAAGGGGGGGGGAGGGGGTATGAGTGATGCTTACGTAAGCATTTAATAATCCCTTTATTTCTAAAAAAAAACCTGTGATATGAACTGGTATTCGAAGCACGTGCAAGAGAGTCAATACTTTCTACAAATTGTAAAATGTGAAGAAAAGCAGTGTTGCTCTCCTGCTCGTAGTGGATTATTTCGCATTTTAAAAGAACGCTTTATACCTCCACCTATCAAAATGGCCCAAACACCACACGATTTAATAACAAGTGAGGAAGGGGAATTCCTGGAATTAAGTCTCCGGCTAAGCTTGAACCTGCATGTCCCCCCGGGGGGGATTTTTAAAAATGCCATGTGATATTTTTGTCCGTCCATCAAATCACAATTGTCTGCAAGGACTTGTGGGAAATGTGGTTTGTACCACGCTTCACTAAAATCGACAATTCGTCATAAGAAAATTGTTCATGGCGAAAATAGCCAGAGAGCCTGCCTAGTTTGGCCTATGAGAATTGCTGCTCGTCCAGCAAATGAACTGATGTGCGTCATCAATTATGTAGAAGGCATGGAAGATACCGAGTGGATAAGCGAAGAGGAAGTTTGCCCAGATTCCTTGTGCGAAACAAGTGATGAAGCAATAACATCAGATGTCAGAAACCCTATAATTTCAGACGTTAAAAACTGGCTAGAGCAACCCTGGATAACATCTGACTAGATAGACTTAATTGATTATGAAAATTACATTTATGTGCCATTAAACTTAAGATTTAAAAAAAATTAAAAATATATTTTTTTTCCCCTTTTAAGGCTAGTTAAAGTTCATTATTTGCATTGAATCCTAACTTTTTTTAGATTATTAGCGTTACAAAAAAAAAATCAGGTGCAAGGAGAAAGGGGGGGTTACCGTATGCTTACGTAATTATAGAGGGGGGTATGCGATTTGCTTATTTTTGCTGACAAGGGGGGGGGGGAGGGGTTCAAAAATTACCAAAAACATGCTTACGTAATATTTGAACGACCCCTCATCCAGAAAATTGACCTCGTACTATACTAAACTTCAACTTAACTAGACATCACTTAGACGATAGATCGCCACAGTGCTCATAGGCATTTAATCCATTTTAGCGGAGTGAAGACATAATTCTCGCCAAACCTTAGAGCCTTTTGTTCTCTACAGGGTTGTGGTTTGGCGAACATTATGCTTTCACGCCGCCAAAATGGATTAAATACCTATGAGCACTGTGACGATCTATCGTCTAAGTGATGTCTAGTTAAGTTGAAGTTTAGTATAGAAATAGCTACATAATACTTAATTTGTCCATTAATTTATTCACTCCCTTTATATTAAACAAATTTGTTCATTAAAATTAATCAATGCATTTATATACTTGTCTTGATGTTTATAATAATTTTTTTATCAATATGCAAAACCTTTTATTTGGTGTTTTTTCCCACACACACACACAAATATCACTCTATCTGATAAAAAAAAAATTCATTGATGCATTTCAGCTGATATATTTAAGATTGGTTTGGTTGGTTGGTTTAATAATTTGACTAAATTGAAAAATTGTTGAATTGGAAAAATATAGCAGAAGGGGTCGCCTTCCGGAAGGTCTTTCAATGGGAAAACCGTAGCGTACACGCATCTTGAATATCGAGAAAACCTAGAAATACTTCACCAGGCAGTCCGATAATCAATTTCAAAGTATGCACCACAATCACCGTCGTGTCTACTCATTTTCGAAAGTAGAATTTGCAGAGTGACGACAACAGATGTTATAAGGAATCTGTAGAATAAAATGAGAAAACTCCAGCCATCATTATCAAACTTTTGTGTTGTGCCAAACGATTCTTATTTCACCTGCTTACTCCAAAACCTCCCCACCATTAAAAGAACATTTCTTACTCCCGGAGAAAAAAATGACTTGAGTCACTGTGAAACAACGTTCCTTATCGGAATATTCAGTGTTAATGGCGATTTATGGCCATGGCTCATCGTCCCATTTGCGAATTCCGCTCTCTCCAACACTCGTATCACATCGCGGAGTTCTTTTTCCACAAGCTCAGACGATTACGGCGAACGCGGGAATTCTGAAGAACGTTAATCGAGCGAGAGAAGAATCTTCCGAATCGTCTGCCTTTTCCTGCTGCCACCGTTTTAGTAGAAAAAAAAACACCGAAATGTTAATGAAAGATTAACGCGTGATTTTATGCTTTAATTAATATTATATTTCCTTATTTCTAAACCATACTTCACAGTTATGTGCCATTAAATGCTTAATATAGTTCTAAAAATTAAAATTACTAAATTTTATTTTTTAATTCAAATTATAACATTTTATTTTTTAATTCAAATTATAACATTTTGATTTAGGTAATCAGTTTTAATTTAAAATACTCCTAATTTTAAAAAACTAAATTTCACATTTTAGTTAAAATAATCATATTGGAATTAAGATAAAAACTTGTTATTTAAAATATTTCCTATAAAAACAAGGATACTTCTAAGGCTAATGTGTTCCTTATTTGAAATATTGGATGTTTTTTTTTTTTTTTTTTTTTTTACAAAAACATTACAGACTCAAAAGTTAAATTTCCTAATTTAATTATTTCGTAAGAAAGACCAACATAAAAATTAAAATATCTTGAAATATATTTTACTTTCAATTACCCAGATGTATACAGAGGATAATGAAAGTCTTTTTTTAGTCGATTTTTTTCTTTTACAGTTCCCCACGTTTTGGAACACCCTGATTTCAAAAAAAGGATCTAGAAAAAGTGTGTGTGTGTGTGTGTGTGTGTGTGTGTGTGTGTGTGTGTGTGTGTGTGTGTGTGTGTGTGTGTGTGTGTGTGTGTGTGTGTGTGTGTGTGTGTGTGTGTGTGTGTGTGTGTGTGTGTGTGTGTGTGTGTGTGTGTGTGTGTGTGTGTGTGTGTGTGTGTGTGTGTGTGTGTGTGTGTGTGTGTGTGTGCAAATTAACCTACAATGTTCAAATTTGGTGTGCGGGTCGGTGATGGCACAGGGACCTACCGTTAAGGTTTTCGTCAAAATTGCACATGCGCATAAGGTAGCTGCCATTGAAAAAATCATGTTTTTCAGTAATTGCTAAAAAACGGCTGTAACGATTTTGTTTAAAATCGCTGTGGTAGTGTCTCTTAAGGTGTTCTAAACATCCCCACCTCCGAAATTCCCGTAATAATGTTTCAAAGACGCAAAAAGTTGAAAAACGAATGCCTTCAACACAGAGTTCTCTTTCCTTGAGCATACCTCTTCAACGATTATTTTATCTTCTCTCCTCAGTTTCACTTATAATAAAGAACAATATAAGGATTATCGAAAAATATATCGTCAAAATCACCAACTCATACAAGAATTATCGCCAAAAATATAGCCAAACTGGCCATTTTTTCTAAATGAACGAGGAAAGTTAAAAACTGTAAATGAAACAAATCCACGTCAGTATTATAGTGTAACTGAAAGTTGTGCGATGTTCCACACCCCTAGTTTACTACCATACTATGTTATATCGCCATTGGTAAAACATTTTTACTACTTAATTACGGTTAGATACCGATTCTTCAGACGTTATTTATAAAAGCAGTCTTCCTCTTAAGATAAAATTAATTTTAGAATAATGTAGAATAATTATGAAGTACTGTTTTAATAATCAAAAGCTTCCGACTCCGTGAAACATGTAATTTTTAATATTGAGTACCTTTTCTCACTAATTTGCCTAAGTGGTGGCCATCAGTGCCAAATAAACACATTAAATTAAGACATTTTTAAATTATTTAACCAAATTCATAATCTCATTCGTACGATGATAACGTTAAAAAATTGTAAATATCAAAATTTGATTTGCTACTACTATCTACAATATAAATAAACCTTAATTCGAAAAGAAACTAGGGGTGTGGAACATCGCACAACTTTAAATTACGCTAAAATACTGGTCACTGCATTTAAATTTGACAAGAACTGATATAATTCATCGTGATCGTTTTCAAATTCTCACATTAATTAAAAAAAAAGAAAAAAAATTACCAGCTAAGCAAATTTTTTTTTTTTTTTTTTTTTTTTTTCAATAATTATTTTATTGACCAAAAAAACTGTGTCGTGGCATTGGCGTACGTGGCTTTGGCGTACAGCTAAAATATCGTGGCTTTAGGGTACAATGCGTTACATCGCGTGGCTTTGGCGTACTTTAAGACCTGTAAAGGGGGGTAACCAGGGAAAAAGAGAAGGAGGCTTGTCACCTGTCAATTTTTAACGTGGGGTTCCGATCAGACGACTTTAGGGGCGCCATCGAGCTGGGTAATTATTGTTGGCTTCCCCTTTATCTGTGGATGATGTCCTTTTTTGCTATGATTGGATTTTGTGAGAAGATTTTTGAGTTATTTGAGATATCGTAGACGATATCATATCTTATTTGAATTTTACTTAAGGGGGTCCAGTACCGAAATTTCTTCAAAAATCCCAAATTTTTTTTCTGATTTAAAAAAAATAGTTCATACATTCTTGAAGAGAATGATGTTTTTATCTTATTCCTCCGGTGATTAGAACGCCACAAAATTACCTGTGATTTAAACATCACTAATGGGCGTAACACATTGAAGGGTCTGCTTAAAGTGCGTTTTTCGAGCACTAGTGTTTTTCACAGATGTTGCATATTCAAATAGATATATCTCCAGAACCATTAACAATTGGCTATTCAAATTTTTGGAGCATTTAATTTATATAGTTTTAAATATTTTGTCTTCGCAGAATTTTATTTTTTTAATTCTGTTTTAAGATATAACATTTAGCTTAAAAGATAACATAAAAAAAAGCAAAAATTTAAATATTTTAACTTTGAGAATTTTTTTAATTTTTTTTAATTCACCTATCAAAATTCTGTGAAGACGAAATTTTCTTTATATAATTATGTATTCCAGAAAGCTTTCACTTTGAAAAAAAATTATTTTTTCTTGACTTATATCAAAATACGCAAACATCAATTATTATAGATTTTTCTTGGTTTTTAAATTTTTTTTAAATAACTAAACACAATATTTAAAAAAACATTTTCTCAAAGATATATAAATAGTATCTCATACATAAAATAAATTTTTGGCATAAAAATGTACATAAATAAAGTTTTTTCTATTTTCGGTACCGGACCCCCTTAATTATTTTATGAAATTGTAAATTTTTTTTAAATATTTGAAACAGCTGGGGTTTGGACTAGAGCTTGCTAGCCAAAGACGTTAATCACTACAGCTATCCAGTTACTCCAAGAAGACTATTATTATTTATACGAAGTTGATAAACGCATGATTTTTGTCTTGAATAATTTCGCAATGAATTGATTTCTAAAATACGATGTGTATTTTAATGCAAGTTATATTGATAACTTAGAACTTTTCTATTTGTATTGGAAAACTTACGTTTCATTTCCTGCAGCAAGTGGTTAATGTTAACAATATATAATATGAACTTATATGCGATATGCTTCGGTATAATTATTGCATTTTTCCTTTCGGGTAAGTGAAACAGAGGAGAAACAATAATTTATGGGGCGATGCACAATGGAATAAAATGTGTTTTAAAGACATTTGTTTTTTAACATTTTTCGCTTTTACCGAATTTCCACGGAAATTTCGGTGGGGATGTTTAGAACACCTTAAAAAGGCGTTGCCACAACAATTTTAATGAAAATCGTTTTAAGTATTCGTATGAGCCAAAAGATGCCAAAAAGCGCGCAAGCCTTTCTAATTATTGCAATTAAAGAAAGTAAAACAGTTAGAAGAAAAAGCAAACAACAAATTGTTCTCGCACGCTTTAGTCGTGACTGTGCCGACCTATAACACCTGTTTAAAATGTAAATGAAGGTGTATCGTGATGAAGCACTTTTGTGACGTCGCGACTGTGAGAATTGCGCCATCTACTACACAGGGCGGGAAGTATGCTGAAAGATTGCTTAATTGAATAATCGTTTTATTGGGTTGTTGTAGTTACAAAAGAAAATTAGTGGAATATTAGAAGAAAATATTTAAAATTAGCTTCGTACATGTTATAATCTATAATAATAAAATAAGCTGTGTGTCTGTCTATCTGTCAGTGGCTCTGTGGATCTATAGAAACCTACTTAAAATTGGAGTAGAGCTCTAAAATTTTCATAAGAAGTTTTGGTCTAACTTTATGTATGTCAAACAGAATGTTAAAATTTTAATTCTTTTTTTTTTAATTAATTTTTTTAATTAATTAATTTTTTACAAAGTGACTTCAAATAGAGATACACAACTCTGAAATTTTCAACATAAGTAGTTTAAGCCTCCTAATTGTATTTTTGAAAAACAGAAAGCTAAAATTTTAATTAGTTATTTTTTAATTAATTTTCTTAATTAACTAACAAATTTTTTTACTAAACGACTTCTAATAGGGCTACAGTTCTGAAATTTTCAATATAAGTAATTTTGGCCTTCTAATTGGTCTTTTAAAAAACAGAATTTTACATTTTAATTTAATAGTTCTTTTTTAATTAATTAATAAATATTTTACAAAACGATTTCTAAAAGGGCTACAGCTCTGAAAATTTCAACAAAAGTACTTTTAGCCTTTTAATTGGTCTTTTGAAAAAGAGAATATTAATTTTTTTTTTTTTTTTTTAATTAATTAATAAATATTTTACAAAATGATTTCTAGTAAGGTTACAGCTCTAAAATTTTCAACATAAGTAGTTTTGGCCTTCAAATTGGACTTTTGACAAAAGAACGTTAAAATTTTAATTTTTTTTAATGAATTTTTAATTAATATTTTCACAAAAAGCGAATTCTAATAGACATAGAGCTCTGAAAGTTTCAACGTAAGTAGTTTTGACCTTCTAATTTTGATTTTTACAAACATCACGTGTTAAAATATTCTTAAAGGGGCGTTGTATTATAGTTATTAACGGGGAATATTTTTATTGTTTCTCGACAAGGGAGGGGCTTCTAATATTAAGGCTTTACGTAGCAATTAGTTTTTAGTGGTGTGAAGCGACCTTACGCTTACGCAGCAATGTACCTTTCATCGAGCAAAGCGAGCTCCCGTTTGCATAGCAATGAATCTTTCAACGAGTTAAGTAAACCTGTGCTTATGTGTCAATGACTTTTTCAGTGAGCGAAGCGAGCTCGATTTTGCGTTGCGATGAACCTTCCTGCAAGCGAAGCGCCAAAAATTGGGGCCTATACACCAATGACGGATTACCGCAACTCGGGGCCTCACAGCTGGCTAAAATATTTTACATGGTAAAATTTCGTGGCGAATCACGGGTATTCAGCTAATATAACCCATAAAAAAAAAAAAAAAAAAAAAATTTATAAAATTCCTTTATAAGCATTGCCGATTTTTATATTCATTAACCATAGCGTTGTTTCTGTTATCAACATGTGCTAGGTGTTGGCATCGAATTTTAAATATCAAAAACATCTCTTTCAGCAAAATATGCGGTAAACTACTTTTCAAAATTTATTCATTAAAAATTAATGTATGCATTCACATCCAAAAATCTTTAATTTATTCTGCTTAAAACAATTTTATTACTTATTTCTCAAAACAATTTTGGCAACAGGAAAGAGTTTCTTCCAGGGTCGGTTCAATGCTATTTCAGCGCGATTGGATGACGGTAAGGAGGTTACTTAGGCCTCCGCAAATTCCGCCCCCCATTAACAAACATACACACAAAATCGAAGTTAATATGAGGGATTTAAAAACATTTTTTTTTTTTTTACTTGCTTCTTTTTTTATTATTTTGACGAAATTTTGGTACTGTAACCTTTTTATGATGTGATGCACTAATTTTATTGATGTTATTGTTATTAATATTATGGTTTGAGGAAATGCTGTTAGTTCCTTTCATTTAAGCAATACTTTGACGTGATGACTCAATTCTCTGATTTTTGGATCCCATCGAACATCATTCTGAATTTTTTATAGAAATTGGAGAAAAGTGAGTAGATTAGAAATCTTCTTGGGCTGCCGTGGCAAAAATGGCCGAAACTGATCAAAAATCGACTTGGAATCAGTTGAACTAAAATCCGATTGCCAAATATGTCATAACTTGCCAAAAAGAGAACAACCTTTTTCGTCTGGCAACCCACTGCATTTTGATTTTCAATGAGAAAAAGCGCAAACGATTTCTGATCTCTGGCTCGGAAAACTTGTATCTTTTAAAAATAAGCCAAATTGGCGACATCAGTTACGTCATCCGTGACGCAATGTTTATTGCCAATTTGACTCATTTGTGAAAGATGCAAGAAAGCCATAGCCACACATCCGAATCGTCTGAAACCTTCTTAATTGAAAATTAAAGAGTGAGGGTTACCAAATAAAAAAAGAATGCTCATTATTTGGCAAGTTATGGCGCATTTAGCAATTGGATTTAGTTCAACTTATTAAAAGTCGATTTTTGACCAGTTTTGGCCATTTTTGCCACGGCAGACCATTGGATTCGTAATCTACTCACTTTTCTCCAATTTCTAAAAAAAATTCAGAATGATGTTCGATGGGGTCCAAAAATTGCAGTCGCCTCTCAGTCTAATTCCTTTCATTTAAGCAATTCATTGACGTGATTACTCTATTCTCTGACTCTTAAATCGTGATATTTCGTTTCAATAAATCTTTTTCAATCGACTTCGAGCGAACAATTGACTGTTATCACATATTACTGCGCGACTACTATCGAGATAATAATAGCGTTGCGAAAAACTTTATTATTACAGTGGTAATAAACGGTTTACCGAACGGAAATTATGAAATGACGCGCTGCGTGTTTAAAAGTGGGTTTTTATTCCATTTGAAATTCTGGAAAATACATTTAATTTTGTAAGTTTAGTGTTCTTTTGAAACAGTTTTTAATATCTTTCTTAAAAATTAAAAATTGCCTTTCTGAGATTCATTCAGTAAAGTAATTATTGTTCGTTGCAAAATGCTCAAAATTAGGTAAAGACTAAAAAGATTTTGTGGTTTTCATTTGTAGTACTTTTTAGAACTACAGAAATTTAATTTCAATACATAGTATATCTATTGATGTATACATGTATTTTTGAATAAATATATAAAGTATTTAATGTTGAGGAAAATATGTATTACAAAATTCTGGAGATCCAATCTCATTATAAAAATCTAGGGTTGTGGAACATCGCACCACTTTCAATTACAAAATTGCAATCGGATATAGTTCAACTCATTCAAAATCGATTTTTGAGCAATTTTTTGTCATTTTTATCCCTGCAGACCAGTAGATACATGATCTACTAGCATTTCTCGACATTCTGTTAAAAATATAGAATGATATTTGATGGGTTACCTAAACTTTTAGTAGTCGCTTAGCCAGTAATAGATAAAGAATTTAATTTCGTAACAACCTTTCTAGTGCAAACTGTAAAGTAGTGTACTTTTAAGAATAATAATAACTTCGCAGTATAAATTTATCATATTCGGAATCGATATTTACCTCCGTATTTGAGTGTAATAAGCACTTTATAGTGGCAGAAATAGGCAGCCGGAATCGAGCTAAATAAACTTAGAGAAATCCTCAACAGAAAAAAAAATGATAAACATGAACCAAGAATCGGCGTCTCAAAGAAAACGATCAAAACAAAACCTAAAAAGAAAAAGAAAAAAAAAATAACAACAGAAACACAGAATGTAATTTCATCCTCTATTATTCTGTTCCGCGTAATCGTCTGCTGAATAAACTATTAGATTAGAAATTTTATATTTGCGGTGGCAGCGGTGTTCTTTGTTCTGGGTCGAACGGAAGATATTAACTTTCATTGCTAGAATGACGTCAGTAAAATTAATATTCTAGACTGAAAAACGGTTTTATCTCATTTTTTCGAAGTCAGATAATTTAGTTCAAATACAAATAGCTTAAATATTAATGATTCAGATTGTGTTTTGATAAGAATTATTTTATTCATGAACAATTGTATTGATAAAACTCATACTACGGAAAGAATTTTGGAGTTGCTATGCTAACGAGATTTCTAACGAATATACTGTACCTTATGCTTCGTGACATCACAGGCAACTGCTCTTCGTCATATCTCAAGAAGAAAAAGAAAAACTGATTTGTAACTGGTTCATGAAATAAAAAAATATTCGAATTTTTTAAAAAATATGTTATTGTGATTGGTGGTTATAAATTTGGCAGACGAAACAAATCCCCTATATCAAATAACTTCGTGCATAAAACACATTATTCCATGTTTTATAAAAAGGGTTGAAGCACAAAATAAAATATAATAAATTTCATAAGACTGTTGACTTGTAATTAATTTTTAACATGCTACTTAAAAAGAATTTTAAAAAGATTTACAACAAAAACTAAACATGAATAAAGAATTTATTTCAACAAATAATAAATTCCTCTTATTAGAAATGCTGCTTAAATATATTACAGGTCAAATTTCAAATCCATTCTGACCTATAACTTTTTTTCTTCGGCTTTTTCAAAGTTGAACATTATAAAAACACCTTGTATTTCTTAAATTTTTATTTTCCTTTGGAACATACTTGGAAAATTAAATTTCCTTTTATAAAAATTGTAATCATCCGCTTTATTACTAATTTTTTCTTCGCTTTTTGAACCCGTCTTTGAACATGTACAATATTATTCCTTTCATTGAAAGTTGTATTGTTTAAATACATGTCAGATAAACACAGCATAAATACTATAACAAAACCCGTTGTAACACTCGCAATTTCCTCCAGAAAATCCTAACTAGGGGTGTGGAACGTCACACAACTTTCTTTCAATTACGCCATAATACTGACATGGATTTGCGTCATTTACCGTTTATATATTTTCATCATTCATTTAGAAAAAATAGCCGGTTTGCCGATATTTTTTGGCGATAATTCTTGTATGGGGTATTAAAAATAAAAATAAAAATTAAAATAAATTTTAAAAAACACTCCACCAAAATGATGATTTTGGCCATATACTTTTTGATAATTCTTATAATATCCTTTCGTGAAAGTGAAACTGAGGAGAAAAGAAAAAAACGATCCTTGATGAGGTATGCTCAAGGAAAAAGAACTCTGTGTTTTGTTTTAGTTTTTTGGAACTACCGACTGTCTATTTCAGCCACTTATAAAGTGCTTAACACAGCCAAATACGTCTCGTAATTTTGAGCATCTAGAAGAACACGAGATCGAAATCTTCTAGTGTAAACCCCAAACCCCTCTCTCCGACCCCACCACACCAACGAGAGGACATTGAGGCCTCGACAGATTTAATGTGCACCAGCCCCCATTAGGTACACTCCGATATTTAGCGGACGGAGGCCCGAACCCACAACCCTCCGGTTATGAGCTCGATACTCTACCGCAAGGTTATCGGAGCCTAACTCTGTGTTAAAGGCATTCGTTTTTCAACTTTTTACGTCGTTAAAGCATTTTTACGGAAATTTCGGAGGTGGGGATATTTAGAACACCTTAGGAGGCATTACTACAACGATTTTGATCAAAATCGTTAGAGCCGTTTTTTTGCAATAATTGAAAAACATGATTTTTTCAATGGCAGCTACCTTATGCGCACGAGCAATTTCGACAAAAACCTTAGTGATAGGCCTCATGATCCCCACTAGCCACACTAAATTAGCACACCAAATTTGAAAATCCTAGGTCAGTTTTTTCGGAAGTTATGATGACCACGTACAGACAGACATAAACACAGACGGACATTTTTTTCTAGACAACTTTTTTGAAATCAGGATGTTCCAAAACGTGGAGAAATGCAAAAAAAAAAAAAAAAAAATCGAATTTTTTTTTTTAACCGAAATCTATACTTTCATTACCCTATGAATACATAAGTGGAATTGAAGGTCAAAACAACACCAATGAATTACTGTACAGTTTTATCTGTGTCGAAATGGAAATCCTAACGTCCTACATTTTAAAATTAAATGTTTGATTGTTCTTTCGAAAGAACTTTAACTGAAAATTGATTGCTACTTGTTGTAACAGATGTCACTGCAGTCGCTCTGAAGAATCTGCAGTGCGCGCAACCATAGCGCGAATCCCAAAGATCTTTGAAACCTTCTCTTCCGCAGTGAACGGCGTTCCGTAACCCATAGCAACCGACCTTCGCTTCTTTCCCCATTGTTCGCAATGTGCACTTCTTTGCACGTGAGTTCGCTTCCACGCGCAGGGTTGCCGATATTTGAATAAAAAAATTACTCAACTTTGTTGGCTGTTTATCGCTTCAATATCGATTGTGAGGTTTTCATTTATTATAAAAAATAAATTATTTTTTACATTTTTGATTAATGGACTCGATATCAATAAAAATATTTGTCAAAATATTTATTCACTTTTTGGGCACCGTACAATTGTAATTATAATGAATTTTTTTAATTATGATAAGTTATCGTTAATACTAATAATATCAATAATGACGACTTTTTTACTATTATCAACCATATTAATTATTATTATTACGAATTATTTGAAGCATGATACGTAACGTTTGTAATTATTATGATAATGGAAATAAATAATTAATATGGTAATGAATAAATAACTATTATGATGATAAATATTAGCAAATATATTAATGAATATTAGTGATTATCGTAATGGATATCATTAATTATCATGGTAATGAATTTTTGTATTTATCATGAACAAAAGTAAGTATTTCTAACTGCTAGTATATTACTATTATTATTTCTAACTAGTTATTATTATGTAGATTTATTTATTTATTTGTTTGTTTGTTTGTTTGTTTATTTATTTATTTATTTATTTATTTATTTATTTATTTATTTATTTATTTATTTATTTATTTATTTATTTATTTATTTTTTTATTTATTTATTTATTTATTTATTTATTTATTTATTTATTTATTTATTTATTTATTTATTTATTTATTTATTTATTTATTTATTTATTTATTTATTTATTTATTTATTTATTTATTTATTTATTTATTTATTTATTTTTTTATTTATTTATTTATTTATTTATTTATTTATTTATTTATTTATTTATTTATTTATTTATTTATTTATTTATTTATTTATTTATTTATTTATTTAATTCTTCTAGTATTCTAATTAGTAAAATCATTAAAAGTATTATTAAGATTTTTATCTGAGATTGATATTATTCATAATTAATAATTTTAATGTATATTTATTAATATTATCAATTATTCATAATTATTATACTATTCAATTATCATAATTAAAATTAACTAATATATTACTATTAATATTGATAACTATTAATAATGCTATTACTATAAATAATAAATGAAAAACTATTAATAAATTTTATATTTGTTAATTATCATTTTTATTAATTATTATTTTCATTATGTTATTATTTTCATTAGATTATTATTTTCATTATCATTTATATATTTTATGAAATTTATTGTTATTCATATTTATTACTTAAGTAATTGTTTATTATTAGCAATGATATTTATTATTAAATGTTATTAAATATTATTAATTTTTTTAATAATTTATAATTCCTTTAAAAGCTGTATTAGTTAATTAGAAAAATTGTATAAAAATAATCAACCTCTTTAATATCCCATACCGTTTTTCGTATTATAACTCCTCACAAAAGACTTTTTAAAATACCTTAGGCGAATTATAACAATAATGTGTTTCTCAAATTACACATTTAAAAATCACCTAAACCTACGCACATCCTTGATTTGTTCAAAGAATCCTTTTTTAAACAATCTCATTGATAAGCTTCGATTAACAGCAGTGGACACAGGTATGTTACCCATATGTATACACTAGCTAAATACCCGTGCTTCGCTACGAAATTTTAACATGTGCAATATTTTAGCTAGCAGTGTGAGGCCTCGCGTTGCGGAAATCTGTCATTCGTGTATAAAACCCAGTTTTTGGCGCTTCGCTCGCAGGATGGTTCATCGCTACGCAAAATCGAGCTCGCTTCGTTCCCTGAAAGGTTCATTGCTGAGTAAGCATAAGCTCGCTTCACTCACTAAAATATAATTGCTACGTAAAGACTTAATATTGGAAGCCTCTTCCTTGTCAAGAAAAAAAAATTCCCCGTTAATACAATAATACAACATCCCTTTAAGATTATTTTAACATGCGTTTGTGGAATGCAAAATTAGAGGCTAAAACTACTTATGTTGAAACTTTCAGAGATCCAGGCCTATTCGAAGTCGCTTTTTGTAAAATGTTTATTAATTAATTAAAAAAAATTAATTAAAAAATAACAAAATAAAAATTTTAAATTATGTTTTTTAAAAGTCCGATTAAAAGGCCAAAACTACTTATGTTGAAAATTACAGAGGTGTAGCCATATTAGATATCGTTTTGTAACATATTTATTAATTAATTAAAAAATTAATTAAAAAAGAACTAATTAAAATTTTAACATTCTGTTTGTGATGCATAAAATTAGAAGGCCAAAACTACTTATGCTGAAATTTTCGGACCTCTACTCCAATTTTAAATAGGTTTCTATAGAGCCACAGACAGACAGACACACAGCTTGTTTTATTATTATAGATAGGGTAATGAAAGTATAGTATTCGGTCAAAAAATAAAATTTAATTTTTTTTTGCTTGTCTCCACATTTTGGAACATCCTGATTTCGAAAAAGTTGTCTAAAAAAATGTATGTCTGTGTGTACGTGATCAGCATAATTCCCGAACAAATTGACCTAGGATGTTCAAATTTGGTGTTCGGGTTAGTGGTAACCATGAGATCTACCATTATGGTTTTCGTCAGAATCGCGCATGCGCTTAAGCAGGTAGCTGCCATTGAAAAAATCATGTTTCTCAATGAATGCTAAAAAAAAGCTCCGACGATTTTGGACAAAATCGCTGTGGTAATGCCTATTAAAGTGTTCTAAACTTCTCCACTTCAAAAATTCCCGTAAAAATGGTGTAAAAAGTTGGAAAACGAATGCTTTCGACACAGAGTTCTATTTGCTTGAGCATGCCTCATAAACGATTGGTTTTTCTTCTCTCCTCAATTTTACTTATAGTTAAGGTATATAGCGAAAAGTATATAGCCAAAATCAAACTGGTGGATTTTTTATTTCTTTTTAAGACCCATACAAGAATTATCGCAAAAAATATTGCCAAACTGACCTTTTTTTCCAAATTAATGATGTAAAATATAAAAACGGTAAATGGCACAAATCAACGTCAGTATTATAGTGTAATTAAAAGTTGTGCGATGTTTTTTTTCCCAGTTTTTTTTTTTTTCTCAAAGCTAATAATATCTCTCTCTTTGGGTTATTTATTATTTAAAATTATGTCCGGTCAACGCCGGGACATGCAGCTATAGATAATATATGTTGCAAATAATAAATTGCTAATATCTTTCTATCTTTTTTTCTAGGTAAGTTTTCTTTGTTCAAATCAACCTGTTGCAACACTGTGGTATGTTCGTTTACATATTTCTTGTGAGATTGCTTAAACTTTTAAATCTTCAGATGCAAAGGTTAATAGTAACTTAATCCAAATTATTAAAATTGGTGATGATATGCTAATTTTATTATTTTTGCCGATTTAAAAGTATGAAATTAATTTATTGTTGGTTTATCATATTTAGCCTTTAATAGAAGAGTGTTAGTTATATGACTCGTTGTAATAAATGCTTTATATTACCAGGTATTAGTAAAACAAAAAATTATTTTTCTATATTCTAAACACTAGGGGGAAAAAAGTGTTTCAATATTCTAAACTCTAGAATAAATTAAGAAAAAGTGTTTTAATATTCTAAACACTAGAAATTTAAAAAGAAAAAGTGTTTCAATATTCTAAAGACTAGAATAAATTAACAAAAAGTATTTCAATATTCTAAACACTAGAAAAAAAATTAAAACAGTGTTTCAATATTCTAAGCATTAGAAAATGCGTTCTCAAACACAATTTTTATTTAGTAGCTTTTAAAATATTAAGAATATATTTGTTGGTATTTAAAGTTTGAAATAATTCTACATTTATTCCGAAATTGAATTGCTTTTTGTCATCTTACTGAATTAATAAAAGACTCTTCAAGAAGATTTTAAAGTAAAATAAAAAATAAAATAAAACAAAAATACTACAAGACATTAAAATATTAATTTTTATCGTCTGTTTACTCATCACACATAAGTATTTTTTTTTTTTTTTTAAGTTTTTTTTCATTGAAATCTTTGGCCGTCAAACTTTACCATCGCAATAAGAACAAAATAAACATCTTCATAAATGCAATGTTTATGTCCGACTAGTAAAAAATAAAAGTTTTGAGTCGGAAACAATAAATTAAGTTGGCACACAGACTAAACCCTTTTACGAAAATTGCTTCACTGGATCAATACCATCGCATCGAGAACTGTTCGATAATTATTGAATTACTGTTTTTTTAGAAAAAAAAAAAATTGCGTACACTTTAAGAAATCTAGGAACAAGAATATAAAAAGTGCAACTTGCGTCATCAGTTACCTTCTATTTTTCGCCAACTCGTTTATAAAAGATTTGAATACTTTTGGCCAGCGAGGTGAAATCGTCTGCGCCCTTCCCAATTGAAAATTCTAGAGCGGTAGGTAACCAAATAAAAAATAATGCTTTTATTTGGCAAGTTATGGCGTGTTTCTGGCAATCGGATTTAGTTCAACTTATTCAAAGTCAATTTTTATACAATTTCGGCCATTTCTGTCCCAGCATATCTGTACATTCATATATACTACTGACATTTCTCCGCATCCTATAATAAATTCAGAATGGTGTTCGATTGAGTACCTAAACTTCAGTGGCGGCCCGTGATCGAAAATGCTAGTGCAGCCGAAAACATGCGTCCCATCCCCCCCCCGCAACCACCTCCACACACACACTTTTCACAATCATTCATGAACGCTAAGTCTTTAATTTTAATAATCTTTAATACTCAAACACAAATCAAAAGTTACCTTTCAATTTTTATAAAATGAATAAGATGAGAAAGAAAACACTTCTTTTTTGAAAATCAAACCAATCCCCCTTTCTTTTAAACTTGCGAATCAGTCAATGATGTCGTCAATAAAATGGCGTTGTTTTGGTGACATACTCGCCCCACCCACGCCGATGCTCATATGCTGAGCCAATCAGCTCATAGAATTCTCGAGGGCAGCCGAAGTTAGAATTAATTCCTGATCGGCAGCACAGCTATTGCAGTGCGCGGAGGGAAGGCTTTTTATTGCTTTCCATTAGATACCATGGTAACGCGGCTGCCCGAAACACGTTTCAGGAACACACGGTTGCTATGTTCGGAGGAAGATCGCTTTGATTGGAAGCGGGGTTTTTTTCTCGTGAATTATTTAGGTAAGAAGATAGCTGTTTATCGGATTTTTTTTTTTTTTTTCGTTTACAGTAGAAATTGGATCTTCATTTTAGAAAATTGTAAAATATATAATTTTAGTTTTGAACTAATAAATTTCGATGCAGCCCGGCTGTGCTGGCTGTAGTGCACGAGCCGCCACTGCTAAACTAGCAGTCGTCGCTAAAATGGCTGAAACTGTTAAAAATTTACTTTGAATCAGTTGGACTTAACCGATTTCCAGATATGAGCGATCTTTTTTATTTGATAGCCCATCATTCTTTAGTTTTCAATGTAAGAGGTTGCAGACGATTCAGATCTCTGGCGACGTCTTACTTGCAACTTTCAAAAGTGAGCCAAAAGTTGGCGATAAATATTTCGTCACTGATGACGAAACCGATGACGCCAACTTGGCTTACTTTTAAAAATAATCTCGCAAAAATGTTCCGGACGAAGATGCATCGAATCGATTCTACAAGGTGCGAAACACAACAAAAAAAGTTTCACTTGGACATTTCTTTTGTTGCTTTTAACAATACTGCAAGTCTCAAGTGAATTTTTCTTTTTCTTTTTGTAAATGGAATCTTCATAAAGCCACTTCAAAGTTCAACTCGTGCATCTGATAAAGTCCAACCCAAAATTCTAAGTTCCTCCCCACACTGTATTTTAATATCGCCAAACCCAGACAAGCTTTTTCGAAAACTTAGTAACCACGCCTGATTGCATTTTCATGCTCGATATCATCGCAGGAAAAGATGAATATAATTGCGAAAAGAAGAAAACATCCCTTGAAATTGATATGCATTGTTTGTAAAGGGGAAAAAAGGTTCTTCAATCGGAAATTTCTTTTAATTTTGTTATATTATTTGATATCGGGAGGCAATGAACCTTAAGGTAAAGGGATTTAAAAAGATATGCTGAATTTTTATTTTTAAATTTTTATTCGAAAAAAAATATACTTGGGAGGTCAAGCCGAAAATAATATTCATTGCTATACGGTGATTTGGATTTAAAAAAAAAAAAATTGTTTTGTTAGTGATGGTCTAGTCATGAACTTGATCCAACTTATTATTATTTTTTTTTTCGTGTGCCTGTGCTTAACTTAGTTATGAAATATACGGGAGGCCTTGTAATATCGAACATCATCTGAATTTCGTATAGAATGTAAGGCAATGCTTGGAAATTATGACTATATTGGTCTGCCGGTGGGGAAATGGCCGAAATTGTTCGCAAATCGATGATTTGAACTAAATTCGATGGCAATATATGTCGCAACCTGATAATCAATGAGTATAATTTTTATTAAGTAATCTACCACTCTTTAATGATAACGTTATGTTTATCACCAACTTAGCACACTTTTAAATGATGCAAGAATTTGGCACCAGAAAAATCAAGTCGTCTGTACCCTTCCTCATTGAAAATTATAGAGCGGTGAGTTAACAAATAGAAAAAGAAAAAAAAAGGGGGGGGGGGGGGAATGCTCATTGATAAATTATGATATTTTTGGTTATTGGATTTAGTTCAACAAATTCAGTTTCGGCTATCCCCAGATGTTTCTTTTCTTTTTTCTTTTTTTTTAAAAAAAAAGAAAAAAAGTATGACAACATTAACAGTGTGATTTATTTAAAAAATTCCTCTAGTTTGTAGCTTTTATGTGGTATCAAACACAGGTTATCGAGTACCTAAAACAGAAAAGGCAGTCGAATAAACTCGAAACGTGTTCTATTTTTTGATCTTTTGCGTATTACGAAAAAATTATATCTAAAGAAAAAAAATTAGTTCAATTTTTCGTTACCAGATGGCAACCTGGAACTTTATGGATTTACATAGATGTAAACTTTGCAGCCTGAATTTTTTTTGGATTTTTGTGAAGTTTTTGTGAAAATAGGAAATAGTCTAATATTTTTTTTTTTATTCGCGATCCGTAATTCTTGTTATTGAAGCTCTATTTGAACAATAAAAAATTTAATTTTTTTTTCTATTATTTTGAATTTGTAGTGATCATTTGCCCCTGATTTCATTGCAGCGTATATAAATTTTTATGAAGACCTGCCGTTTATTACTACAAATTTTAGGCGGTTTTTAACATACAAATTTTAGTTATGAATGCTTTGTGTTGATTTTAACAGGTATCATAAAATTTGAAGTAAAAATATTAATAAGTATTGATAAATGCTTACATTTTTACAGAACTTGCGAGTCTGAAATTGAATGTATAATTATTTAATGATGTAAACAAACAAAAACAAAATATCTTTAATACAGTAAAGTCGAATAATCTGTTAATTTTCTTTAAAAAAAGCAAAAATCTCTGCTCATAAAAATAAAATTACAAAAAACCTCATCACCAACCAACAAAAACAGAAAATATTTTCCCGCCAAAAATAAAATACAACCTTCACTCCAAAACAAAAACCGAACATTCTTCACACCACTCTCGGAACTCCGCATTTCACCTTGGCGGCCTTTCTTGGCACGCCGGCCACCAAACATTACGTCATCCCGTCGCCAAATCCTGTTGTTGAACCCGATCGGCCAAAAACAGTTCTTGTTCCCGCGCCGGCACCAAACGATAAATCGGACTCTCGAAACGATCAACTCAGGAATTCTGTTTCCCACATTGTCCATCCCCCCCTCTGTCACCAATTGCACATCTGTTCTGAAGAGTTGGGAAATAGAACAATTTCAGCGTCCAGGATAATACATTCGAAGGAGGTAAGTCACCAAACGATTTTTAGTGTGTTCTAGGGTTGTATAATATCTCCATAGTTGGCGTTTCATACATGCGGGTTTTCGAACACAGCTGGAGAGGGATTCGGGGGACAGTGAGTTTTGTTGCTTATGGGCCGGCCGGCTATTCAATGTCAGGGTGTGGCTGGAGCAGACGATTTTTTTTATTTTGATCGGGCGCCGGTATCGTCAGCGTTTTGATAATTAATGAGTTTTCTTGTGATTAAGGAACTCGGGTGATTAGAACATCTTAGAAGATTTAAAGGTGCACATTTTTAAATAGCCATTTTACATTTTGACACTTTTTAGAAGTTTCACTCGTAGTTTTAGAGTTATACGATAAAAAAAAAATTCCTTTCTAACCGAACATTCGGATATTCTGAAACATTAACGAGCATTCAGAAACATTTCCGAACGAACAATTCTAAGAATTTTTTTTTTAGAATCAATGATTTTTATTGCGGTTTTTGAATAAAAGTTTCTGTATTTGACCACATTTCCCCACTTGTATGAAATGTAACAGCTAATCATTTTTTAAAAATTTTACATATTTTCAAACTTTGATAATGAAATTTTTTTTTCTTTTTTATTTTTTGGTCGTCGATTATTTATTTAACAGAATAAAATAAAACTAAATTTCTTATTATTTAAAAGCGCTCAAGTTATTTTTCATTTTATGTAAAGTCGTACCATTTTCACACTGCTACTTTACTATATGCTTGCCAATTTGCCCATTTAATTTTGCGTTTTCTTTTCGCGATTGGGCAGTCTTTAACCTGAGTAATTATCCAATTAACCCTCAGTCAGTCGAGGTAGGAACAAATACTTACTAATACTTTTTAAATCCTGTGCCCTTTACGGAACTTTTCCAGGTATGGCTCTGCTTTATACGGCAAGCCGATCAAACGGTATAGTGGTTAGCGTGCTAGCTTCTAGTCCGCGAGATTGCGGGTTCGAGTCCCGTGTTAGGCATGGGTGTTTGTAAATGTATGTTGGCTTGTCTAATGACGAATGTTTCGGCGCATTATAGCCCGCGTGTTGCTGACGGTGCCAGATAATCTGAAAACAACCAACCAACCATCTTTATACGGTAATACGATTCTTTTAAATATTCATTAAGCAAGTGACGTATTGTTGGATCTCCCGTGATAGTCTATTTTATTAATACAAAGTGCAAAAAGAAGTGTGTCGAATTGACCCAAAGTGGACGTCGGATGGTTAAAGCCACAAAAGTGAAAAAATAACATTTCAACAGCAGTCATTAGAAGAAAAGAAAAAAAAAGAAGGAAAAAAAAATCGCAAAGTATGTACAAAATACAGATTCCGGAAACCTTAGAAATCCTATTACCATATTCAGAATTATCGTTTGAAATCGTAAATTTACATTAATTCTTCGAACTCGTGTTATATAAGGGAGAAATTGCGATAGATCGTAATGTTTTGTAATAATAATAGCATTAAGAAGTGGTGATGGGGCTGTTTTCAATTAATTCCATTAATATATTCATCAAAACAATCCTGGCCGACCAAACGGTATAGTGGTTAGCGTGCTATTCTAGACCGCGAGGTTGCGGGTTCGAGTCCCGTGTTAGACATGGGTGTTTGTAAATGTATGTTGGATTGTCGAATGACTTTTTTTTTTCGGCGCATTATAGCCCGCGTGTTGCTGACGGCGCCAGATAATCTGAAAACAACCAATCAAAACAATCCTGAAATTTCAGTGGAATTTTTGTGTAAAAATGTTCGATAGTTGCCCCCATTTACATTGGTTTTCATTGTGAGTGGCAATTCCCGTGTAAGACTTGCCCGGATAACAGAATGCTCGTCTTGCATACAAGAGGTCTTGCGATCAAGCTTCCCCGGTGTTCTGCACTATGTCTTCAATGCCCAGTAGATACAAAGACGATCGAGATAAGTCTTCCGTTAGAACTTTGTCTGCCCGATGAATTTTCCCGGTTTTCTCCCATTCGAGACGAAAATGCGTGGCAGTTTTCCTTTGAATCACCTCTGGGAATGCTTTCAAGCAGATGATGTAAAGTTCTTTCGGTACAATATACCCCTCGTATAGCTTTTCCGCCAGACAGTCATACAATGCATTTTTTCGGGTTTTCTCCCATTTGGGACATCTGGGTTAGGCATGGATGTTCGTTGTGTTTCGAAATCCACGTTAAGCTGTAGGTCCCGGCCTGATTAGCCGTTATTGTGCACAAAAATTGATCGTTGAGCCTACAAACAAACCAAAACAAACGCATTTGAGACGTACATGTGTTGTAATTTCTCCTTGTGAGACCTCCCGGGAGGCTTTCTCTCTGATGACCTTAAGTTCTTTGGCCTCAGTATACCTTCGAGTTGCTTTTGAAAGCAGACATTTTCCAAACCGTAGGTTTCGGTCCGCTTTCACGTCTTTTAGCGCCTAAAAAGGCGCTTACCCCTGGCAACCTTACAACCGACTAACTCAAGGAAGCGGGTTCGAATCCCAGGAAAATAGCGAGGTTCGTTGATAAAAGAAACACACCTTCAGTTTTTAATATCGTGGTTTATTGAGATAGGCACAAATTGCTTTCAAATGTGCTAAGCGAAAAGATACCAACTCTAAATGAATGTAAAGTGCTAGGTTCGTTTCCCCTATCCTTATAACATTAAATTCTGTTGAAAACCTGTTCCGTTTGGCTGAGCACAAGTTGTCCTTGAAATTAAAAAAAAATCATCATCAAAACCAACTCATGATCAACAAAAAACACGAATGCAAATTTATGGTCGAAATGTCTGCAATTCTTTCAGAAGTTTGAGGTTTGGCGCAGTCGTACTATTAAAACCGCCAAGGTCAGCCTTTTGATTTCGAAGTCCTTTTAAATGAAAGAAATGCTAAGATAAAAGAACTGAAGAAAAAAAACTAAATAAAAAACAGCAACCAAACAACGGAAGTCCATTCTTTTAATGAAGCCCTCCTTTTTAAGTAGAGGACAATGAAGAGGTCCCACTCCAACGAACTGAACTGAAGTAATGACGAGAGATTCGAATTACCACCCACTAGTTTGTGATGCGTCATTTTTTTTTTTTTGTCGTCTGAGTTTGAATCGAAGAAAAGAAACAAAAGATGCTTCCATTCACTTTGAGGAAAATAAATTTTTGTCAATATTTTGATAAATCAAGAGATGATCCGTTTAATAATTATTTAATTTTAATTTTTCAACTGGAAATCTGAATGAAATTTTAATTGTTACATATATGTATTAAAATTTCCAATCCATTGAATTCTTTAAAAAGATCACTTAATGCAGTGACATGAATTGTTTTCATATAAAACGGTAAAACACATTAATGCATGATTTTTTTATTTTTTTTCGTGTTAAATTCTATGCAATCAAAGTCGTAGTAAATAAACAACTATTTGGCGGTTTAGTCGCCCTGTAACTCTCAGAAAATCTCCAGAACAACCAACTAAAACGAATGAACTATTTTCTGTCATAACTTAATAAAAGAAAGAAAAAAACTAATCGAACGAGCCATTTTTAATTTGATCTGTCTTTTGCTATTTCAGGTTTTGTATTTTTTGTTTTTGTAACGTAAGAATTGATGTTCGAAACTTGTTTGGTCCTTTGTTCCGAATTTGTTAGAAATAGCAAAAAGAAAAATATATATATATATAATTACAGTCCTTGTTGTAATTGAATTCGGCATTCCCGTTTCTTTCAGAATCGAAATCAGTATAAATATTTATCACTAACTTACTAAACGATTGTTTTTTTCGCATTCTTTTTCAGTATTTTTTTTCCAGTTTTTATTGTAAGGTTTATTTTTTAAAAGCGTAGTAAAAGTATTTATAAGAATAATATTTAATACCTATATTTTTATTACCATACTTGGTTTTGTTTCTTCTGTAAAAGCATTGTTACAAGTTGAATTTAACATACGGCAACATAAAAGGAAACTTATTTTAAAAGTAGGTAATAAATGGTTAAAAAGATAAATCTACTTGTTTCAAAGCGTTATTCTACTTATGAGCAGACGATATCCAAGCCCAAGAAATGACTGCATTTTTTAAGTAATTTAATTGTACATGAATAGTTTGAATATATTATTCGCTTCTCTGACGTAATATATATATTTTTTTTAATAATTTCAATTCATATTTAACAGCTATAGGTTTTTTTTTTTTTTGTTTTTTTTTCAAGCAGTGTGCAAACAAAATATAATAAATAATATTGATAGAATTGTTCCGGAAATATTTCTAAATCAGCAACACAAATTAGTTTATATTTTAATTTCGAAATTTCATTTCTTCGAGTTTAGATATAGCCTTCCCAGACAAAACTACAAGTGTTATACACGCAGTATATCAAATTAAAGGTCTCATCGAGATACTTTCCCATGCCGCAATTCATCCGGAAGATACGACCTTACTATCAGAAATAGCCAAAAGAAATCAATTTGTAATTCGTTAACCTTCAGCTTCTGTGATTGGGTGGTTTGATATTTTTAACGCAAGAGCAACACGTGGTCCATGCTGCGCCAAACAAATTGGGGAACATTAGTTTAAATTTAAGGAACATAGAATCGGAAAAATTAACGTAAATTTAAGGGGGTCTGAGACTCAAAATTTTTAAAATTCTCCAAAAAAGTTTTATTATTGTAAAAAATAATGCAAATATTTTTAAGCAAAATGGCATTAAAATTTTGTTTCTGTCTTTAGTAGAACTTGAAATATTTAAGATTTTGTTACATGACAACTGTATCTCAGACATGCTATCTTGAAACTTGGGAAAATGTTTTTCTCTGTGATGGCTTTTTGTCCTTTTTTTGAGTTTAAATTGATATAACTTAAGAATTACTTGATATCAATCTATGAAACTTTCCACAGTTATTTTTTATATATATTTCTTCAATTTGCCATCATAAATTATGTTTTTTTTATTTAACTTTAAAAAAAAAAAAAGCTTTTGGAGCTTAGCATACTATGGATTTTATACAGTTTTTTAATAAAACATTTTTTTAAAAAAAAATTTCTAATTACTTTATTGAAAAACTATGAAGACAATATTTGAAATGAATTATAAGAAGTAGTTTTATGCAAAAATGAAGTGATTTAAAAAAAAAAAGCTTTTTAGATACATCAAGTTTAGGAAACATCAAAATTTTGAAGTTTTTTAATTTAAACAAAAAAAATATTTTTAAAATTTGAAAATTTAAAGTAGTTTTTAGCATTTTAAAACATCATACAATATTGCATAAAAAATTTCAGAAAAATAATTCTAAAAATAAAGATTTTAGAATTTTGAGTCCCGGACACCCTTAAAGATGAAATATTTTCGGGGGTGGAAGCATTCTGCAAAAAATGACCAGTCTGTCCAGTCGCATACTGTAGTTAAAGGTTAATCCTAAACTATTAATGCTACAGAAATGTGTTGAATATCAATTTGAAGATCTTGATGAGATTAGTTTGAGAACATAAAATTTTACTGGAAGTGCTTTAATCTTGCGGTTGGAAGAGTTCTTGGTTCAACATTTGTATCGGAATATAAGTCAATTCTCGCCAAGTTTGCCGCCAAACTTGGCGAGATTTTGCAAACTTAACCTTTTAGCTGTTCAGTTATTTAGATGATTTGGGTACCTAAATTGTTCACTTTTTTTATTGCAAAAAACAAATGTTTAATACAAAATAAAATATACTTAGCAGTTAAAAATTAATATTTTTAATTATATACATAAAAATTTTAAGGTTTTGTGGCGGCTGCCACTCAGCGTGGCAGTGGTAAAGTTCGCATCCAGTGGAGCATTATTTTCTAAAAATTAAAAAAAAAAAATCAATTTAATTATTTTCTAAATAAATAAATAAAAATGAATACCTATTAGTAGTTCAGTTTTGTATATAACTATAATATCTATATATAATTTTGTAATATCTATATAACGTTTACGGGATGCCATTTTGCAACAAAAAAATGCCGCGCACTTTGACTTTGACCTTTGGCCTCTACCCTTTGGCATCTAACCTTTGAAACTTGCAGTATAGTGCTGTCATCTATTGCATTGAGCGCAAATAAATTCCTCCCGAGATATATTCGGGTATAACAACACGAAGCAATCAAAAAAAAATTACCCCGAGTAATACTCGGGCGTGACATTTTGGAACACCAGTGCTGTGCCCGAGATTACCTCGGGCAGAACAGTTAAAAGGTTAAAAACTCAACATTTTCAGGGCTTTAAGTCGCCAAATGTGCACTTTTTATATTAGGACCCGATGTGGATCAATAAAAAAGTGTGTAGAAGCGACATTTTAATGACAGTTACAGTCACAATACAGCATATTTTCGTTTGATTGATTTCAATCCCTAACCAAATTGAATAATTTTCCACTTCACTAGATCTGTTTCTTCCAAGCTGGGTTTTGTTTCTCATTTGTATTCATGTCACCGTTTTCTACTAAAATTGCTTCAGGAAGTGATAATATATAAGATGCGGATCTTTTTTAACCTGGAGAAGTTAACATCGATGCCAAGGTTATAAACACAGCTGAAGTTAAATCCGTTCTGCTTGATGGAGAAATGAGTTCTATTTTTGTTGGTGACGAATTTCATTTGCAACTTTTCTTTACTGCGTCAATTTGAATAATTTGCATTTTTAATATGACGGTTGTTGTGATTTTTCTTATTTTATGATATAATTGACACCTGCGTTAAGCCGACCAAAGGGTGTAGTGGTTAGCGTGCTGGCGTCTAGACCGCGAGGTCGCGGGTTCGAGTCCAGTGTTTGGCATGGGTGTTTGTAAATGTATGTTGGCTTGTCTAATGACGAATGTTTTATTATAGACCTCGTGTTGCTGACGGCGCCAGATAATCTGAAAACAACCAACCAATCTGATAGACTGACGCCAACCTGACGGCTGTGGGGTTAGCGCTTTAGCCTCGCATGCCAAAGATGCTGGGTTCGAATCCTGGAATTAGCAGGGTTCCCACGGTCATTAAAAGTGCTCAATATTTTTGAACTTGTTTTCAAGGCCTTGAAAGTACTTGAAAATGCTTAGTTGCTTAAAAGTCCTTGAAAATGCTGAGAGGTCCTTAAAAGTGCTTAATTTTTGGAGATGTTGTGGACCCAACAGCAAATTTTTTTTAAATACAACTCAGACTTGCTATCCCCGCATGACCGCCACTTATCCACACCGTAATGGAATTCTCCGATATATTTATACTATGCATGCGCCAACTTGCAACTTTTTTGGTAGAATATACTTTATTAAATTTATAAAATGACCTGGTGCATGAAAACAATTTTTCAAAGATCCTTAAAAACGTTATTTAGGTCCTTAAAAGTCATGTAAAAGTCGGTGATTTTCATTCTGTGATTTGAGTGGGAACCCTGATTATACTAAACTTCAACTTAACTTGACATCACTAGGCCGTAGATCGTCACAGTGCTCCTAGGTATTTAATCCATTTTGGCGGCTTGAAAGCATAATGTTCGCCAAACCACAACCCTGTAGAGAACAAAAGGCGTTTGGCGAGAATTATGTGTTCACTCCTCTAAAATGGATTAATTGCCTATGAGCACGGTGAAGATCTATCGTCTAGTGATGTCAAGTTAAGTTGGAGTTTAGTATAGGCATGGATATTCGTTATGGCTCGGAATCCACCTTAAGCTGTAGATCCCGGCCTGATTAGCCTTTATTGCGCACAAAAATGGGTCGTTAAGCGTACAAACCAAACCAAACTGATAGACTGACAATAAGTTATTATGGCAGTGTGGACGCCGTATGGTTCTTGCGCTGTGAAAAAACAACAACCCAACTGCCTTCGTTATTTGAGGCACCGCCGAAGAGGTGTAATCTCATCCGAACTGCAACACAGGTAACAGAATCTCGGTGATGAATTTGCTTTGACTACCGGACAGGCTTCGTTGATTTCTCCAGAGTCCAAATACCGAAAGGGGTTTGATCCGGTTAAGTGATTTAATCGCATTGGGTGAGGTGGACCGTGGAGGCAGATGACGTCACCGGGATAAAAACGGTTATCTTCCGAAATAGCAGGTGCTCATAAGAGGTAGTTTGAGAAGAAGAAAAAAAAGAAACCTGACCTTTAGTAGAAGTCGTTGCTTAATTAGAATGAAAGATAGTTGGTAATTTTAGTTGATCAAAGCACTTTTTTTATAAATGTTAAGGACTGAGTATCGAATGGACGTTTCCCGCATTTTGTAACCCTTTGCACTCCAGTGGCGCCTCTCAGGCGCCACACGATTGGATGGAAAACCATGAGAGGACTATTAGGTGTGATGCGGAAATTCGATGCAAGGCCAATGACTGTGTTTAGTTTCTATGAAGCAAGTCCATAAACACCAGCCGAACCTAAAATGTCTCGAGTTGCTGATTCCTCCGCGCGAAAAAGGCCTGGAATGCAAAGGGTTAAAAACTAGCTCTTAGCGGGGTTTGACTATAAAGGTTTTAACCCTCTCCACTCGTATGTCTCCGTCTGGGGGACATCACTCGTTTTACCATTGCGCTCGTATGTCCCCGTACAGGGGACATCGCATCTGTATTTGGCAAACTGTGATAACTTAACCAAAACATTTCTGTTCGAAGTATTTCCAAGTTGATTTGCTTTGGTGGAGGTGCCGGCATTACGTTTCGCCCCTAAATATTGTTTATATAGTTTGTTCATATTATTACATTTCTTAGATTTTTAACGTCGACCAAACGGTATGGTGGTTAGCGTGCTAGCTTCTAGACCGCGAGTTTGCGGGTTCCGAGTCCCGTGTTAGGAATGGGTGTTTGTAAATGTATGTTGGCTTGTCTAATGACGAATGTTTCGGCGCATTATAGCCCTCGTGTTCCTACGGCGCCAGATAAGCTGAAACATTATACTTCTTAGATTTTTTAACCTTTTGCACTCCGAACCATTCTGGACGGCTACCAGCAGCTCAGCCCTAATGTTACCCTTGCGCCAGCAAATTTCAACAAACCCAACCATCGACAAACTCTCCTTATCGTTCCTTTCAAGTGGCGCAGAGAAATGCTCGGACCGTCGTGAACCAACACTTCTCACGTTCTCTTTTGACACAAAACCCCGTTGAAATGTTTTTTTTTTTTTATATATCTTGGTAATTTTACCATATTTTAATTTGATTTCTTGTGCCAGTTCAAGAGAAAACTTCAGGGAAACATGCATTTCTCAAAAAGTTGTGCTGGAAAAAGTTAGTTCTCCGTAATCACTAATAAACTTTAATGTCCCCTGAGAGGGCACATCCGAGTGATTTGCTAGATTACGATGTCCCCTGAGAAGGGACAGCGGAATGCAAAGGGTTAATGCCGTGTAGTGTAATATACTTAAGTATTCTTAGTTGGTTGTTTTCAGATTATCTGGCACCGTCAGCAACACGAGGGCTATAATGCGCCGAAACATTCGTCATTAGACAAGCCAACATACATTTACAAACACCCATGCCTTACGCGGGACTCGGAACCCGCAAACTCGTGGTCTAGAAGCTAGCACGCTAACCACCATACCGTTTGATCGACTAAGTATTCTTAGTAGTATCAATAAATTATTTTGACACGTTGAAATATAACATATTATGTGGCCACATTCCCATCCTAGGTCAAGGGGTGTATTCAGGAGCTATATTTTAAAAATTTTGATTTAAGGATGGTAAACCTTCTAGTTAAATTGGAACACATTTCCATCAAAAAAAATTCAACTTGATCGAACATGAAAAAAATTCAGAGTTATTTGCTAACTTTCTAAAGCATAATTACGAGTGCAAAGTGTTAAAAAAAAGGTCGCCAATTCGAAAATTTCGAACAAAGTATAATTGACGTACTTTATTTATTTAACTTTAAAATGGCTTTCAAATTTAATTTTATGAATCGTTTAGATATTTTTAGTTAAATACAATTATCGTATTCTAAATTCTATTCGAAGCTTAATCTTCCGAACAGACAACAAATCTGAAAGTGATATTACAAGTGTTCTTTGACGCAACTCTTAAAGAATTCTTTGAGTGTAGTTTGGATCACTCAAGCATGTCCCTCAAAGTGTTGTTGCCCCAAATCTTTTCTTTTTTGACGTTGGCAACATTTCTTAACGCCTCATCTGTTCTCGGAGGTATTTCTCGTTTGCAACGAGGATCGTCTGCGAAAAAGAGTTCTTTAGAACATCATTCCGAGCTAGAAATAGTTGGTAGAACCCATGTCCATTATTGAAAGAGCTTGTTAGCTTTGTGTTTGTGTTGCTGCGAAATGTAAAGAATAATAATAATAAAAAAAAAAAAAAAAAAAAAAAAAACTTTTATACATTAAAAGAAAAACTGTTTCTTCGAAATCACAATTTGTTGTTAAATACACTGCCCTCCTTTGTATGCAGTGCCAGTTTTTATTTTCATTAACACAGGCTGATTCTGTTGGCAGCGTATGCTTGTTTTTAATATTTAAACTGAGATGCAAACACCATTTGTATCAGCAAAATATGGGGTAAGCTACTTTTCAAAATTTATTCACTAAAAATGAATGTGAATATATGCACTCACATCCAAATATCTTTTATTTATTTGGATTAAAACAATTTTACTATTCATCTATTAACCATTTGCACTCCCGAGGTGACTCTCACTTACCACATGATTGGATGCCGCAACTCGAGAGGACCACGAGGTTTTATACGGAAATTCGACGCAAAGCCAATGACTGTGTTTAGTTTCTTTGAAGCGGATCTGTAACCGCGAACCGATCCAAAAATATCAGGAAACGTATCGAGTTTCTGGTTCCTCTGCGCGAAAAAGGTCTGGAGTTGAAAAGGGTTAAAACAATTTTGGAAGATTGGTTGGTTGTTTTCAGATTATCTGGTGCCATCAGCAACACGAGGGCTATAATGCTCCGAAACATTCGTCATTAGACAAGCCAACATACATTTACAAACACCCATACCTAACACGGGACTCGGAACCCGCAACCTCGCGGTCTAGAAGGTAGCACGCTAACCACTATACCGTTTGGTCGACTATTAGTATTCCGTAAAAGCGACCTTTCAGTGACAGTGACAGCCACCAAAATTTGATACAATGCATTGTCATCGACATCGAATCTATCTGCCAAGTTTCATCCCGATTGGATGACGGCAAGGGGGATAATTCGGGCTCCCCAGATTTGAAAAAGGATATTTTATTATTTAAACACGGCTATAAAAACTTTTTTTGTTTTGTTTAAAGGAACATACGCATAAAATCGAAGTTAATATAAAGGATTTAAAAATCAAACTAATCCCCGCGTAATTGATTGCATCAATGGAATAAAACTTGGGAGGAAAAGGAGATGGTATACGGTTACTACAGTGAAAGGAACATTTTGATTTATCACTGGTTATTCTTTTCTTTCTTCCTGTTTATGGACCTGGTTCTAAATAAGCCACTTTCTTTTGCAGCTGCTTCTGCTATCATGACTTGATTATCGTTAAGTGGTTCTAAATCTGACTTACTTGAAATCGAACTATAAATAAATCGATATGGGGGTTGAATCATTCTTTTTAAATTCTTTTGGGGTATTTAATGGCAGTTTCAGTTTTATGGGCAACAGTTCTTCATTTTTATTGAGAGCCAGAAATAAAAGAAAAAGGTTATTTTACTATTTATACACGGCTATAAAAACTTTTTTTTTTGTTGTTGCTAAAAGAAATTTACGATAAGTTTGCGATCGAAATGGGTCAGATCCGAAAAATCCTCTGCCAGTTCTTGTCACACAGACCTTAAATTTTTTCTGCCAAGGTTTTGCTTTAAAACATGTGAAATATTTAACCATCTATAACACCAATAATTCCTGTACTGTTTATTGAAAAAGCTTTTAAGCCACAAGGATTTTTATGATCAAATTTTGCTATGTTCAAGATTTTATTACTGGTGTTTAAATGTGATTAATTTTTTGTTTGTTTTTAAAGCAATAAATACTTTGGCAGATATTCTTTCCCAAAACTTTAAACTTTATAGGCTGCTGAGAGGCGACTGCAATTTTTGGACCCCATCGAACATCATTCCGAATTTTTTATAGAAATTGGAGAAAAGTGAGTAGATTACGAATCCACTGGTCTGCCGTGGCAAAAATGGCCGAAACTGGTCAAAAATCGACTTTTAATAAGTTGAACTAAATCCGATTGCTAAATGCGCCATAACTTGCCAAATAATGAGCATTTTATTTTTATTTGGTAACCTAAATCCTCTTTAATTTTCAATTAAGAAGGTTGCAGACGATTCGGATGTGTGGCTATGGCTTACTTGGATCTTTCACAAATGAGCCGAATTGGCAAGAAACTTCACTGATGACATAACTGATGTCGCCAATTTGGCTTACTTTTAAAAGATACAAATTTTCCGAGCTAGAGATCAGAAATCGTTTGCGCTTTTTCTCATTGAAAATCAAAATGCAGTGGGTTGCCAGACGAAAAAGTTTGGTCTCTTTTTGGCAAATTATGACATATTGGCAATCGGATTTTAGTTCAACTCATTCCAAGTCGATTTTTGATCAGTTTCGGCCATTTTTGCCACGACAGACCAGTAGATTCGTAATCTACTCACTTTTCTCCAATTTCTATAAAAAATTCAGAATGATTTTCGATGGGGTTCAAAAATTGCAGTCGCCTCTCGGACTATTAGGTCTATGGGACTACGACAGTCAGACAGACTAACGTTTACATCTCTCCCGTTATGCAAGGCGTTATTTTAAGTGGATTACATCGTGTGGCGATACTTGTGACCAATCACAATAAACCTGTAAAATAAATATGAATTTTCATATTCCATTATCCAATCGCATTTGTGCTTATCATTTCAACATGAAAGTACCAGTTGACTGTGACGTCGAATTCCATTACTAATTCAGAAGCGTATTTCTAAATGATATCTGCCTCATTTTGAATGCCAGGTCCTTAAAAATATAAACAAAACAATGCTTTGTTGTATTTATTCATTGGGAATGTTCTTAAATGAAGTTAAGAATCGTTCGTTTTACTTTTTAATGGTATTTAGTAACATTTCTTTATTTGAAAATTTCTTTTTTTTAACTTGGCTATCTTTTTCGTTGGAATTCACACAATCTTAGACACAAGTGATCAACTAACCTTTGACAATGCCTTCGCCTCGTTTCAAAACAATAGTTACCTTTTTTTTTAAATATTTTTTTCCCAAGAACTACAGCCGACCAAACGGTGTAGTGGTTAGCGTGCTAGCTTCTAGACCACGAGGTTGTGGGTTCGAATCCCGTGTTGGCATGGGTGTGTGTAAATGTATGTTGGCTTGTCTAATGACGAATGTTTCGGCGCACTATGGCCCTCGTGTTGCTGACGTCGCCAGATAATCTGAAAACAACCAACCAACCCAAGAACTACAACGAGGTTAAAAAATAATTTCACGAAGTTCTTTTTCAAAATGGCTGAAGTTCGGTTATCCGAATGCTTATTCAAAAGACGCTTTCAACAACTGAAACTTACCTGAACAGAGCTTTAATAAAAAAGAGGAATTTTTTTTCCCCCGTCAACTGCACTTCTCGATGCGTAAACTTTTCAACATTCGTGTTACGCTTTGTTATTGTTAACTTTTGGCAGGATTTCCGTGGGAGGGGGTGGGGGTAACTTACGCAAAGGAGAAAAAAAACTATTTCTCGTGCTGTTATTCTTTTTGTAAGCAAGCAGTGAAACCAGTATATCGCCAATGCTGAACGCCACAATGCAATTTCGAGGACTGGGCAAGTCCATTTTCAGGCTTTCTATGACTTGCCATCCTTAACATCGTGCTTTTACAAAAGTAGTCAAAAGTTCTGGGGTGAGGTTTCCGTAAAAGCAAAGGAAGAATAAAATGTAATGCTTCTGGATTTGTTGAAATTCGGGTTTGCAAGCTGCTTCGAAAGTAGTTAAAATACCGATTGGTTTGGTTTTTTTTTAAATCGAAAATATTTTCTTTTTTTCTAATACCCTCCTCTTTTCCGAGTTCAGAATAAATGGGAACTGAAATGTTTTGGATTTTAAAATGGGATTGGGAACTGGTTTTTATATAAGGAGGGATTAATCGGTTTCTTTCCACTTGAAGTCGCACTTCGAGTTCGGATAAGGAGAGAAAGAATTTTTTTTTTTGTATCTTTCTTTTAAATATCCCTTTTATAAACATTTAATCTTCTGAGATGTTTTAAAATTCCCTGACCCTGCATTTTACATTCGTGTTTACGTTTTAAGGGTCGGAACTCTTCGGAGGATTTCAATCGGCTGGAATTAATTTCCTTTCAATGGGCAAAATTCTTTTTAAGTGCATTCGTTCTCGGCTCGTTCGTACTTGACGGGGTGTTGAAAAATGTAAGTTCGTTAAACCTTTCGTTTTGTATTATTTAATCGCTTGATGACTGTTTATTGAATTTCACTTTCGCTGTGGCACTGATAGAGAAATAAATGTTTTGAAAAAAAATAAAGTATTTTATACGTGTGTTAGGAAAGATGTGATGGATAGAAAACAATTAATGCCATTTCTAAATTTTTGAAAAGCGGGATATCCTAGTATTTTTTTATTTTTTTTTATTTATTTGCAAATAACGTTCCATAAAAAAATTATTAAAAATTAATCCAACATTTCGGTGAAGAATTGGTGATATTTTTATAAATATCTATTGTTCTTTTCAAGAATATTTATTAATATTTTCAAGAATATTTATTGATATTTTTAAGAATATTGATATTTTTAAGAATATTGATATTTTCAAGAATGTTTATATTTTCAAGAATATTTATTGATATTTTTAAGAATATTGATATTTTTAAGAATATTGATATTTTTAAGAATATTGATATTTTCAAGAATATTGATATTTTCAAGAATATTGATATTTTCAAGAATATTGATATTTTCAAGAATATTGATATTTTCAAGAATATTGATATTTTCAAGAATATTGATATTTTCAAAAATATTTATAGATATTTTCAAGAATATTTATTGATATTTTCATTAAGATTTTATTGTCTTTTCGTAAATATTTAGATGATTTTTTTCGTGCAGATTTAGGGAATCTTTTCGTGAAGGTTTGGCAGTCTTTTCGTGGTTTTTTTTAAGCTTTAGGGAGTTTTTCGAAAAGTATTATTTAAGATTGATTAGCTTTTTTAACACTGAAATATCAAAGAATGGGAAATTGTTTTTCCCTTTTTCTTCTGATTTGAAAGTTACTGAAGCAAGTATTTCTTACTTAATTTAAAATAAAACTTTATAAAAATTATTGTATGGTTCATAGATTTACTTACTACTAGGGGGCTTCTCCCCCTGCTCGCTAACGCTCGCCAACCCCCAAACGCTTCGCCGCTCGAATTTGTGGTTAAAACATCTTGCTGCACTTTGCCAGCCATAAAAAATATAACCACATTTTTATAGATTTAATGTAAGACCTAATAGAGAAAACACCCAAATTGCAAGTTTCATAATAGAAAGTTAAATATACTATCCGCCAACATTCTGACTTAAAACTTCATTAGCTATGCCCTTACATTGAAGTCCTCATATTTTTTATTTATTCTGATAAGTCGCCCCGTTAGAGAACGACGTCCAACGCGAAGCATTTTCTGGATAGAAATACTTCAAAATAATAATTACTCTAATACAAAAATGCTTCAGAAAAACAGAAAAAATTAACTTTGAAACGAAGAGTTTAAAAAGAGCTTTAAAATTAGCAACGGGTTTGTTGTTTACATACGTAAGGAAAGCTTTAAAAGTAGCAACGGTTGGTTGGTTGGTTGAACCCCCGAGCAACCGGTTTGTTGTTTACATACGTAAGGATGTTGCCAATCATATATTCAAAATCATTGAGGCTTTGTAGTAGTTTAATGATGAAAAATATTGAAATTTAACTAATTAATAAAGTGTTAATAAATTATTTTGGCACGTTTTGGCAAATCTACAGCTTATTTCCTTTAAAATGACACCTTGATCATTGAAATTGGTTGAGCAGTTTAGGCGGACGGACTAACCCCAAAAAACGTATTGCCTATTAAATATATAGATGTTCGTGTTAGTAAACTTCATATAGGTTATTATTATTTTTATTCAGCTGAAACTTTTCAGATACTTTTTGTCCAAGACAAGGTTTCTCTCCAATTTTGGGGGCAAAAAAAGTTAGGGTATGAAATTGATGATTTTCTTGGTAGTGGTCAAACACTATGAAAAGTGGTACTGTAATAATTTAAACGCTTTGAGACCCCATTGGGACTTTAAAAGTCTACTTCCATAAAGTTTGTTCTTCAGTTGTTGGATAGCAGCACGAGCTTATTTCTCTTTAGAAAATTGTTAGAAACAAATATATAAGACGATGTAAAGCCAAGATGGAGGCCAAAAAGATTGAAAATCGTTCATGTGCTTGCATATGAAGAGAAATAAGCTTGCTCTGCCTTCCAACTATGGATAATTCTCGCATTTTTTAAAAACTGGTGAGATAAGTTTATATTTATGAGGAATTTCTTTCTGATTACAAATATTCAAAACAAAGTTCTTTAAAAAAATTAGTTATTTAAATATTAAGATAAGAAAATGTTTCAAAACCGAGCCAAAACCAGTCCGATCAAAACACACAGTAAAATCTATGACGTCATAGACTGAGAGGCAACTGCAATTTTTGGACCCCATCGAATATGATTTTTTTATAGAAATTGGAGAAAAGTGAGTAGATTACGAATCCACTGGTCTGCCGTGGCAAAAATGGCCGAAATTGGTCAAAAACCAACTTTTAATAAGTTGAACTAAATCTAATTGCCAAATGCGCCATAACTTGCCAAATAATGAACATTTTTTTTATTTGGTAACCCTCACTTTTTAATTTTCAATTAAGAAGGTTGCTGACGATTCAGATATCTGGCGACGGGCTACTTGCATCTATTAAAAGGGAGCCAAGTTGGCAAAAAATATTACGTCACTTATGTTGTAACTGATGTCGCCAATTTGGCTTATTTTTAAAAGATATAAGTTTTCTGAGCCAAAGATCAGAAATCGTTTGCGCTTTTTCTCATTGAAAATCAAAATAAAGTGGGTTGCCAGACGAATAGGTTTGTTCTATTTTTGGCAAGTTATGACATATTTGGCAATCGGATTTTAGTTCAACTCATTCCAAGTCGATTACTGATCAGTTTTGGCCATTTTTGCCACGGCAGACCAGTGGATTCGTAATCTACTCACTTTTCTGCAATTTCTATAAAAAATTCAGAATGATGTTCGATGGGGTCCAAAAATTACAGTCGCCTCTTGGACTATCAAGGGTTCCTACTGTTTCTATGGTTATCGTGAGGTTTCTGCCAAATTTTTGGCGTGTGTTTGTGTAGACAATTGCTATATCCCGTACCGGATGGCGCGATTTGCGAGAAACTTGCAAAATTAGTTTTCACTGCTGCGTTTCAAGACAAGTTGTTTCAGATGAAGTGACGTCACATTAGAATTGAGCCGAATGTGTCGTTTTTCCCGCCTAAACTGACAAGCGAACTTAGGTTGCAAATTTAAAAAAGGATAATCGCAAGTGACGGGACTTAATAAAATTGCATATTCAAGTTGGCAATGTAGTATATAGAGGATTTATAGTAAAGACTTAGTTATAATGGGTTAATCATTTTTAGTAGGTATTGATTTTATATAATAAACACTAAAGAAGTGCAAAGGGAACTGTTTAAAAGACAAGAGTAAATTTATTAAACATAACATTTAGAAGGTTCTTTTTTTAAATTCTTTATATTAACTTCGATTGTGTGTGTGTGTCAATGGCGGGTGAATCTGCGGAGCCCTAATTAACCTACTTGTCGTTATCCAATACGTCTGAAATTTGGCAGATAGATTCGATGTCGATGACAATGCATTCTATCAAATTTTGGGGGCTCTCACTGTCACTAAAAGGTCGATTTTACACTCGTTACTGTAATCGTTTAGTTTTGGAATTCTAATACTCTCATTTAACCGATCATTGAAGAAATTCTTTCCTCTGTTGCCAAAATAGTTTTAATAAATAAATTTAAACAATTAAATAAATACATTGTTTTTCACAGAGTAAATAAATAATAAAATTATTTTTACCTGAGTAAATAATAAAATTGTTTTAATCAGAATAAATAAATATTAAAATTGTTTTGATCAGAATAAATAAAAGATATTTGGATGTGAATGCATAAAATATCATTAATTTTTAATGAATACATTTTGAAAAGTAGTTTACCTCATATTTTGCTGATAGAGATGTTTTTAATATGTAAAATTAGGTGCAAACACCAAGCACACGCCAACAACAGAAACGGGCGATATGTAATGAATATAAAAATTGGCAATGCATATAAAGGATTCATTTTAAAAACTTTGTTTTTATAGGTTATATAATTACGAATAGTAAACAAGCTCAGTGCTTGCACTTAAAAGGCTCATGTACTTTGTTGCCCATAAACACCTCCTATCAAGTGCTCCTTTTCTAAAGAGGTTATATCCCGCCGGATAAGCCAGATAGGAAATGCTCCCATAAAAAGATCCTCCGCATAACAAGTCCCCACGTGAGGACATAAAAATCAGACTGATAAAAGTCAAAAAGGAAATTATTCCCGATAATTTGGGTCAAGTGGTGGACTCTTGATAAAGGCGAACCGAATTATTTTGGGGTCATCGTGCGTCTCTGACCGGAAGTGACCCTTCGGATTAACTGACGATCCCTATTAAACTTTAAATCTGCTTATTTATAAACACTTAATATTAAAAAATAAATTGGGGGTGTGGAACGTCGCGCACTTTTCAATTCCCCTTTGATTCTGGTCTCTGCATTTGAGTTTGACATGGAATGGTGCGATTTACAGTTTACGATTTCATATTTTTATTAATTAAAAAAAAAAGTAGTTAGTCTGGTGATAATTATTATAATGACCCCCACAAAAATGATGAAATCGGCGATATGTTTTTTTGATAAATATTACACTATCCTTTTTTGTAAGTGAAACAGAAGGGAAACAGTCGTTGATAAGCGATGCTCAGGGGAAGAGAACTCTGTGGTGAAGACGTTCGTTGTTCAACTTTTGACGTCTTTATCACATTTCTACGGAAATTTCGTAGGTGGGGTTGCTTAGAGTATTTTAAAAGGTATAACTCCGATTTTGAACAAGCGTTTTTTGGTAACTGCTGAAAAACATGAATTATTTCAAAGGCAGCTAGCTACCTTTTGCGCATGAGCAATTTTGACGAAAACCTTAAGGACATGTCTCTTGTCCACAACCCGTAATACGAAAGATGAACATCGTAGGTCAATCTGTTCGGGAGTTATGCTGATCGTAGATAGAGATACATACATTTTGAAATCCTTTATATTAACTTCGATTTTGTGTGTTTGTCAATCGTGGTGGAATCTGCGGAGGCCTAATTAACCCTCTTACCGACATCTAATCGGACTGAAACTTATAGTCCGAGAGGCGATTCATCGAACATCATTCTGAATTTTTTTATAGAATGTAAGGAAAGGAAGTGGATTACGAATCCATAGGTCTGCCGTGGCGAAAATGGCCGAAACTAGACGAAAATCGATCTTGAACGAGTTGAAATAAATCCTATTGCCACATATGCCATAACTTGCCAAATAATGAGCATTAAATTTTTATGTGATAACCCATCGCTCTTTAATTTTCAATTAAGAAGGTTGCAGACGATTCAAAATATCTGGCGACAGTCTACTTGCATCTATTAAAAGTGAGCCAAGTTGTCAAAAAATATTACTTCACTTATGACGTAACTGATGTCGCCAATTTGGCTTCTTTTAAAATGTGCAAGTTTTTCCCGCCAGAAATCAGAAATCGTTTGCGCCCTTCCTCATTGAAATGGAAGTGCTATGGGTTACCAGACGAAAAAATTGTTCACTATGATCTATTTGGCAATCGGATTTCGTTCAACTCATTCAAAGTCGATTTTTCACTAGTTTCGGTCATTTTAGCCACGGCAGACCAGTAGATTTGTAATCTACAAACTTTTCTCCATATTCTATAAAAAATTCAGAATGATGTTTGATGAGGCGATGTCGATGACAATGCATTCTATCAAATTTTAGGTCTGTTACTGTCACTAAAAGGTCGCTTTTACGGAATACTAATAAACCAACTGACCCTCATCCTCTCGAGTTAAAATCATCAATGAACGGATCATTGCTGAAACTCTTTCCTGTTGCCAATTTTTTTTTAATAAATAAGTAATAAAATTACTTTAATCAGAATAAATAAATGAGATTTGAATGTGAAAGCATAAATTCCCGTTCGGTTTTTAATAAATAAATTTTGAAGCGTAGTTTCTCGCACATTTAGCTGATAGAATTGTTTTGGATGCTGTGTTGTTAATGAATATAAAAATTAAAAATTGGCAGGGGCTCCCGATAGTCTAGCGGTAGAGTATCGAGCTCGTAACCGGAGGGTTGTGGGTTCCGTCCGCCAAATATCGGTGTGTACCTAATGGGGGCTGGTGCAGATTAAATCTGTCGCGGCCTCAATGTCCTCTCGTTGGTGTGGTGGGGTCGGAGAGAGGGGTTTACACTAGAAGATTTCGATCTCGTATTCTTCTAGATGCTCAAAATTACGAGACGTATTTGGCTGTGTTAAGCACTTTATAAGTGGCAGAAATAGACAGTCGGTGGTTACAAAACAAAACAAAAATTGGCTATGGATGTAAAAAAAAAAAAAAAAAAAGTTTTTTTTTTCACTGAATACAATATTTTTATTACCCGCCTATGCTAACACATGGATAATTGAATGTAAAAACAGCTCCCAATAATAATTGTACTCCCGTTTCCTTCTGAATCATATCAATTTCCTCCTACGTTTTCAATTAGCGCCGACAAAAATATCCCTCCCCAAGCGAGAAACGTTGATCTACATGAGGACACGCACTACGTACTTAAAGGAGCTCGTCAATTGCTCGTGATGTCGGGGATGGAAATATCCGTGGGAAGAAGTGTGGATTGAGTTCGTAGAAAGATATTGGAAATGTCAACCCACACACACACACTGAGATATCATCAATTGAAAGATTTCTGTCCCTCCGGAAAAAGAGTGTCTTCTTGCGAAGTTCAAGGAATGTATAAGGAAGGCTAAAATTAAATAATGGAATTTAGCTTTTTTTTTCTTGGATATTTAGTAGAGGTCGGCGATGTATCGATACGATGATATTTTTATCGATATATTTAAAAAAAATATATCGATGGATAAAATATCGATACATGTCACTGATATATCGATATTTTCAAACATATTTAGTTTTTTGATGATCGTTTTGTAGTTCCATATGTTTTTTCGATTTTCTTTTTTCCCTTTTTAAAACTAAAGTTTGGACTTTTCTGAGAAACAGTTAAAATGGCACCCTAACCATAAAGAAAACATAATGTAATGGAAAGACAAGATCATTTATTAGTAGTCATTAACATAGCGCCGTTTCTGTTGCCAACGTGTGCCTGGAATTTGTATCTAATTTTAAATATTAAAAGCATCTCTATCAGCAAAATATGCGGTAAACTACTATTCAAAATTTCTTCTTTAAAAATAAATGTGAATTTAAGCATTGACATCCAAATGTATTTTATTTATTCTGATGGATAATATAATTTATTTATTAAAACAATTTTTATAATTTATTTATTAAAACAATTTTTATAATTTATTTATTAAAACAATTTTTATAATTTATTTATTAAAACAATTTTTATAACTTATTTATTAAAACAATTTTGGCCTGAATTCATGAAAAGTAGAAATTTGCACCGAAAATCTTCGTAACTGGCAAAATTGAAAATCAAATTTAAAAAAAAAATCATGTATCGATATATCGATATTTTTTCCTATGCAACGATATAGTATCGATATTTATTTTGATCGATATTTCCGACCTCTAATATTTAGCCAGTATATTATTGTAAAATTTTTATTTTTAGTGATCTTAAGATTTGTCATTGATATAAAGGAAAAAGAAATTGTAGGTGAAAGTACTTGTGTTGTTAGTTTTTAGTGTAAAATAAATTTTTATTTTGAATTTATAATTTTTTTACTACAAAAAGCTACATAAATTATTAAGAATCCTTTCGACTAAACGTCGAGTGTTAAGCAATCTAACTATTTTAGAATTTCGCTAAAGAAATCTTAATTTTTTATGTATTTTTTTGGTTAAAATATTTTTTGCCCACTTCGATATCTGGTTTAAAGCGTAAGATAAAATTGAATTGGTAATTTCAACCATACGGTCTTTAAATTTCAGAAGAAAGTTCTTTGGGAAGTTTGCATCCTGGCTTCAAATAGAGATATCGGTTGTGAACTCGGATGTTCGATGACAAGTTTTCTCGCCAACTAAGCAACATTCTTGTATTAAAAGTCAATCGGAATGGTTTTTGTTATGTCATACGGCGAATACTATAATAAGTTAACTGTAATATTAAATTTATGTAGGTTGTCTAGTTGCAGTATTCACCGGACGATATTTAGTCTACTTTAACCTTTTAATTACTGAAAGGACGACCCATCAGCGTATTAATTTAAACAAGGAATTCCATTAAAGTGAACTTCAAAGTCTCAATGGGTATCAAAGCATTTAAATTAATACCGTACCATGAGAAAAATAATAGTTTAAAAATACCAAAAACGCGCTTTAATAGAAAAGTGGATTAAAAAGTAGAAAATAATTTTAAATAAGTTTGAAATAAGAATAGAGTGATTAACAAGAAATATTTATTTCATCGTAAAAAAGCGTGGGGTGCTTGATGTCAATTGTTGTAAATATTTAATGAAAGATATTGGTAAAAGTAGAACCATTATGAAAATCAAAACCAATCGGTGTCCCTCCATCATTATTATATGATAAATCTAAATAACTTTTTGATGATAGTATAACCGTAGAGCCCACGACAGATCTTTCTAATGTCGGCCTTATCAACTGTCGATGGTAGGTACTGTGACTATTGGTGTTGTAACGGGTAACGGGACACCACGGTTCGATTCCAGAGAAGGTTGGTTGGTTGGAGTTTAACGGCGCGAGGGCAACACGAGCTAATCTTTCCTCTAATGCGACAAACTTATTTAGTTATTGTATTATCATCGGTCCTTGATAACTATGCTGAATTTCAAATTAATCCAACGTCTCGAAGTGGTCGAAAATCGAGTCCAAAGATTCCGTTACATAAATACATACGAAGCTAATAAAAGCGTGTTAAAAATGACGGTCCTTTTAGTAAATAAAGAGTTAATAAAGGACGATTTCAGGTATTAAATGTCATCAAACTGCACACGCTTGGTGTCTGGTGCCGATATTTATGGACAAAAGCTCGTGTAGAAGTGGTCTTTTAGCGACAGTAACTGTCACAATCCAACTTTTTTTTCCGGCTTACTCTATGCAAATGTGTTGTGTTGACTGTCTTTAAGCTGTTCCTCTATAGCAGCGTCAGCCAGTATGTGGCCCGCCGGCAGTACAGAAGAGCAAAAATCAAATTTTGGGGAAATAATTTTAATTTGTCTACATAGTATATGTTTACTACCAAAAACCGTGTTTTCCATTAAGTGGCCTGCGTCAGTAAGTCTGAAAAATCCTTCCCCCCCCCCCCCTGAGACAGTCAGAAAAAAGTAAAAAAAAGCAATAGTTTGAATTATTACCAAGGACGTATTCCATTGCTTTGCTTAGTTTTTGTACTTGTGATACCCTACTCCCTCGATTCGTGAATGGCACAATTCGATTTCTGCTCTTCTGAATGTGATGGGCAGGAGTTTTAATGCATACTGGCCTCTAGTGTTTTGATGTGAAAAGAAGTATCGCGAGCTCTAATGCTCCAGTGCAATAATGGCATCGAAGACTAGTTTAAAACGCAAAGTAGATAGTTAAAAGCGAACATCGCCTAAAATGGAAGATTTAGGAGGTATGGTTTAAATATCTTTATTGATTTTTAGTTTATGTCAAGTCACATTGGATTATTGTCACTAAAGATTAACTTCTTTTATGACTTGGATTTAAGATGTAAAGAATTTTTTTTTTTTTAATTATTTGGAAACAAGAATCAAATATCAATTGTTATTTTTTTAATTTAAAAAAAGTTAAATTATTGTTTCAGTTTTCAAAATTGTTTTATATTGTTGAATTTTTAGTAATTATCACATTTCTAACATTGAATATATGTAGTAAAACAATATATTTATTGGCGTATTCGGTATAAATCTGCGGCCCGCGGAAAGTTCCAACATAAGTCATGCGGCCCGTCTCTAAAAGTTAGTGGCGAACTCTGCTCTATAGTCAGTTCTACCCCGTTTCGTGGTGGAATCGAGCCAAAAGTCATTCCTTGAAACCTCTTGAACGACGCCACTTCGATTGATTATTTTTACAGCTGACTTGGCCCACTCACTCCTACAGAAAAATAACAATAATAAAAAAAAAAGCTTTCAGTGTTTACAAAAAAAAAAAAAAAAAAAAAAAAAATCTTAGAAGGTTACTCCAAATTTAAAACATTCAAAAGTAAAACCGCCATTTTTTTTTTTTTTTTTTTCATGTATCTCTTTGGGACGCGATCTTTTCTTGTCGTGTCTGACATGTATATGACGTGGCTTCTCCCGCCGAATGTTACCATATTTCATGTTTTATGACCAAGAGGTTTTTGGGGTTGGTATTTTTTTATTTTTTTTTCCTGGGGAGGGGGAGGGGATTTATTAGGTACGCGTGGTGTTTAAAGAAACTGCCGCCCGAAAAAATTTCTGGAATTGGAACTTGGAGAGTAAACACTTTAAATCTGGTTGTGACAAAAAAAGTAACACGTGAGATTTAGTTATATTCTTAACGTGTTTCTCAGTGGTTGGATTAAGTTTTTGAGGACCCCCACATAGTCCGAGAAAGTGACTGCAAGGTTAGATACCCCCTCAAACATCATTCTTAGTTGTTGTTTTTTTGTTGTTTTTTATAGAATGTTGAGGAATGATAGAACTTGAATCCACTGGTCTGCCGAGACAAAAGTGGCCCCATCAAAAATCGACTTTGAATGAGTTGAACTAAATCCGATTGCCAAATATGTCGTAATTGCTAAATAATAACTTTCACTTCTTGTTTCTAAAAGTCCTTATAAAGTACTTAGAAACTTTTTTTCACCTAAAAGACCTTTAGAAATGTCCTTTAAAAGTCCTTTTAAAGCTACATGTTGGTAATTTTTAAATTAGATTATTTCTTTTTCACTTATTCTGTATTCCCCAGAGTAATTTATGTTTATTCAATTATATAATTTTTTTTTTTTATTAAATATTATTACTATTCACGCCTCTAAATTGAATTTTTCGTTTCCTAAAAGAAATATTTTTATAGTATATTTTAATTCTTGTTATGGTCCTTAAATAAATCTTGCATGAACTTTAAAAATATATATATTTTTTTATTTTCCAAGAATTATCGTTTAAAATATTATACTTAGAAAGCCAACGATCCTTTTATTTACCACGTAGGATTCTGGCAAGGGAAATACACATTCTAAATTTTGTGGAAAACACAGATTGGTAAATTATATTGTCTCGTGACAATATTATATTTAATAAGTTATTGAATATTTTTGAACTGTGCTGCACCGTTAAGTTTGAATATATGTTAATGACACATACATAGGCATTTGAATCGTACCAGATGTAATACTTAAAAAATTACTTTGATCTTTTTTCAGTTCTTGAATATACTAGACTTCTACTGTTTTATAGTTAGAGTGCACGTTTAAATCCTAATCTTCGTTTTTCTTTTAAAAGCAAGTCCTGGTAAGGATCATTCCCTATACTCGCTGTGTTACAATCTCCTAGCCCAGTGCATTTAGAAACTACTTTCTATAAACCACCTTCACATTTGGGGAGTAGGTACGAAAATGATCACTAAATGAAATGACACAAATTGTTTTCCTTTAATGTTTATTTATTATAATTGAAAATTGAAATAACTGATGACAAAACCAGGTGGAGCCACTGCATATGCATTGACTTAAAGATTTCAAATTATAAAATAAAATGTATTAGGCGTTATTTTCGAGTTTTTAATTTATGTCATTTCATGAACTGATCATTTTCGTATACCGACTCACCAAATTTCATGAACTGATCATTTTCGTATACCTACTCACCAAATTTCATGAACTGATCATTTTCGTACCTACTCGCCAAATTTCATGAACTGATCATTTTCGTACCTACTCACCAAATTTCATGAACTGATCATTTTCGTACCTAATACTCACCAAATTTCATGAACTGATCATTTTCGTACCTACTCACCAAATTTCATGAACTGATCATTTTCGTACCTACTCGCCAAATTTCATGAACTGATCATTTTCGTACCTACTCACCAAATTTCATGAACTGATCATTTTCGTACCTACTCACCAAATTTCATGAACTGATCATTTTCGTACCTACTCGCCAAATTTCATGAACTGATCATTTTCGTACCTACTCACCAAATTTCATGAACTGATCATTTTCGTACCTAATACTCACCAAATTTCATGAACTGATCATTTTCGTACCTAATACTCACCAAATTTCATGAACTGATCATTTTCGTACCTAATACTCACCAAATTTCATGAACTGATCATTTTCGTACCTACTCACCAAATTTCATGAACTGATCATTTTCGTACCTACTCACCAAATTTCATGAACTGATCATTTTCGTACCTACTCACCAAATTTCATGAACTGATCATTTTCGTACCTACTCGCCAAATTTCATGAACTGATCATTTTCGTACCTACTCACCAAATTTCATGAACTGATCATTTTCGTACCTACTCACCAAATTTCATGAACTGATCATTTTCGTACCTACTCGCCAAATTTCATGAACTGATCATTTTCGTACCTACTCACCAAATTTCATGAACTGATCATTTTCGTACCTAATACTCACCAAATTTCATGAACTGATCATTTTCGTACCTACTCACCAAATTTCATGAACTGATCATTTTCGTACCTACTCACCAAATTTCATGAACTGATCATTTTCGTACCTAATACTCACCAAATTTCATGAACTGATCATTTTCGTACCTACTCACCAAATTTCATGAACTGATCATTTTCGTACCTAATACTCACCAAATTTCATGAACTGATCATTTTCGTACCTACTCACCAAATTTCATGAACTGATCATTTTCGTACCTACTCACCAAATTTCATGAACTGATCATTTTCGTACCTACTCACCAAATTTCATGAACTGATCATTTTCGTACCTACTCACCAAATTTCATGAACTGATCATTTTCGTACCTACTCACCAAATTTCATGAACTGATCATTTTCGTACCTACTCGCCAAATTTCAAGATTTTATAACAAAGTAGTTTCTAAATGCACTGGGCTAGAAGATTGTAACATAGCGAGTATAGAGAATGATCCTTACTAGGACGTCCTCTTAATCAATTTGCAGGTGAAAACACGGCGAAATATTTTTTTTTGGAACAGATGTAGTTTAGGACATTTGACCCTTTTTTTCATTTGGCAATCAGAAAATTTGCTAAAATTAAAAACATGAGAACTAAAATAAAATTAGAATATAAATAATGAATTTAAATTAAAATATAACTTAAAATAAAATGTGTCGCCAGAAACAGCATTTATGCAGGAAAATTATCCCTAAATAAGATGCCGACCAAACGGTATAGTGCTTAGCGTGCTAGCTTCTAGACCGCGAGGTTGGGGGTTCCGAGTCCCGTGTTAGGCATGGGTGTTTGTAAATGTATGTTGGCCTGTCTAATGATGAAAGTTCGGCGCATTATAGCCCTAGTGTTGCTGACGGCGCCAGATAATCTGAAAACAACCAACCCTAAATAAGATCGCGCCGAAGAAATATCCTATACTACATCTGTACCTATTATTTTCAATTATCCTTACGTATACATAGGGTAATAAAAGTATAGAATTCGGTCAAAAAAAAAAAAAAAATTGCATTGCTCTGTGTTTTTGAACATGCTGATTTCAAAAAAGTGATCTATAAAAAATTTGTATATGTTTGTCTGTCGTCAGCATAACTCCTGAATAAACTGAATTACGATGTTCAAATTTAGTATGAGGGTTACTGGTGGCCATGGGACCTACCATTAAGGTTTTCGTCAAAATCACGCATGAGCATAAGGTAGCTGCCATTGAAAAAAGTCATGTTTTTCTATGATTGGTAAAAATCGGCTCTAACAATTTTGATAAAAATCGCTGTGGTAATGCCTCTTAAGGTGTTCTAAACATCCCCACCTCCGAAATTCCCGTTAAAATGTTTTAATATTGTGAAAAGTTAAAAAACGAATGCTTTCGACAAAGTTCTCTTTCCTTGAGCTCATCAATGATCGTTTTTTCTTCTCCCCTCAGTTTCGCTTGTAATGAAGGATAATATAAGGATTATCGAAAAGTATATCGCCAAAACCACCATTTTGGCGGAGTTTTTTTTTTTCCTTTTTTTTTACACCCATACAAGAATTATCGCCAAAAATATCACCAAACTGGCCATTTCTTCTAAATGAATGATGAAAATATAAAAGGTAAATGACACAAATCCACGTCAGTATTATAGTGTAATTTAAAGTTGTGCGATGTTCCACACCCCTAGTTTTTCTTTTTGTTACCCGACAGCTCAATCCATGATTTCTGTGCCAAAATTGAAACAGCAAAAATTCTCTAATTTATTCAGAATTCCAATTATCTACCTCAACTCCAAACAAACTGAACATCTGCGGCATATTAATAACAAGTCCCAAAATGGCGCCCATAGAAATCGATGCCAAAACGAATTCAGGAAAACCTTGACCGACAGATAAAAAAAAAAAGGAAAAATTCGGAGGTGTCTTCAGTATGTCACTGTGTTAATGTCAAAATTGCAGAGTGTACTTGTTGCCATGGCGACGACTCAATCCGAAGAGACGAGACGGCGCGCCGGTTTTACCTTGAAGGAATCGATTGAGAGGTGCTGCCCTCTGGTGGTGAAAGAATGGAAAGTTTTTTCTGGTTTTGTTCTGAAGTTTGGATAGCAAGGGGGATTATTTCTTGTGTCTTTTTAATGCCTTCTTTTGTGTTTTAAGGAGGTTTTTGTATGCATATTTAAAATGGCTCGGAAAAACAATTTTCTGTGTGTTCTGAAAAATTGCTGCGTCAAAATAATTTTGTTTTATATTTTTATTTTTTTGAACTGCTAAAGTTTGTGCATTTATTTTTTTAATTGTTTTAAATAAACTAAGATGTGTATTAATAAACTAGTTGCTTTAATTTGTGTCGGTAAAATATGTCTATTAAGAGACCTTTGTAATATGGCAGTAGTTTTTGGAAACATTTTCACTTTTTGTAGCTTAAAAAGGGGTTGGATAAATTTTTATTAAATATTTTTCAATTGTAAAGTGAAGCTTTTTGAGTTATATTATTGTATATTTTAACTTGTTGAAAAGAAGCTTAAATATGGGTGTGGAACATCGCACAACTTTCAATTACACTATAATATTGGTCATTGCATTAAAATGTATGGTGTTATTTACCATTTTCATATTTTCACACATTTAAATAAAAATGGCTGATTTGACGATGTTTTTGGCAATAATTTTTACGTGACCCCCCCCCCCCCCTCAAGTGGGTGATATTGTGGAGTAATTCGATTGCCCTTTCTTATGCTTGAAACAGAACAAAAAAAAAATCGTTGTTGGGCGATGCTCTAGGGCATAAAGGCACGCGTTTTTTTACTTTTTATGCTTTTATCGCATTTCTTAGGGAATTTCGAAGGTGGGGGTGATTAGAACACTTTTAGAAGCATTAGCACGAAGATTTTAATCAAAATCGTTAGAGCCATTTTTTAGCAATTGCTGAAAAACATGACTTCTGCATGATTTTTTGTGATTTTCAACCGTATGCGCATGCGTGATTTTGACAAAAACCTAGTGATAGGTCCCATGACCAACACTAACCCTCACAGAAAATTGGAACATCGTAGGTCAATTTTTTCAGGAGTTATGCTGACCACGTACACACAGACTGATATATTTTCTTGACAACTTTTTTGAAATCGGTGTATTTTAAAACGTGGAGAAATTGTCAAAATCTATTTTTTTTTTTAACCAAATGCTACACTTTCATTACCCTATGTCTATGTAAACATATGGGTAATTGATAGTAAAGATTACACCTTTTTAGGAAAAATCCGATCAACTTCTGAAAACAGAAATATCATTGCAAAGAACTGAATTCTCGGAATCTGTACTTCATAATCAGACCTAAAAACGTCAAAAAATCGTGATCAAGTTATTATAAGGCAATTACAAAACACTCTTTACGAAGTGTGCTTATGATGCAAAATCTTCCTTCAGGTCTTCCGTAACAGATTGTTTTGAATACCCCTTGACCGCATTTAATTACATAATTCGAATCCAACGGACTTTTCCTCTTTTTTTTTGGTGAAAGTAACCCCATCTTGTTGGATTTTCTTTTGTCTTGACCCCATTTGCATGTTTGAAGTGAAATGAATGGTAGGTGCAAACGAGAAATTCGTGTGAGGTTTTTGGTTACACCTGCGCTGCTGGTCATTTCCGCCGCTTTGCTTATTTTTGGAACGAGAATCGAACTGTTCGAATAATGAGGTGCGTATTGAGTTGACCTGAAGGTAAAAGTGAATGGTGGACTGAAATAGCTACATTTATAGTGAACTTTTGACTGTTATGAAATTTAGAAAAATTGGAAACGAAAATGGTTATTTTTATTAAATCTTTAAAATTTTAGTTATGTGTGTAGTTATAAATCTTTGGAGGACTAACTTAACCCACTTGCCGTCATCCAATCGAGTCGAAACTTGGTAGATAGAATGCATTGTATGGATAACAAATCTATCAAGTTTTAGGGGCTGTCACTAAAAGCCCGCTTTTATAAGTTTCTACTGCCGCTTCGGAAGACCAATTAACTCACTTGCCGTCATCCAAGCGAACTGCAACTTGGCAGATAGACTCGCTCATACAAGTTAGCAATGCATATGAAGGATTTATTAAAAAAAATAAATAATAATAATAAAAAAAAATAATAAAAATTTTTTTAAAAAAAAGTTTTTATGGGTTAAGGTATACATATACAATTGAGATGATTTTCTTTAATTTTTAGTTAAAAATTTCAAACTTTTTGGCAGTATATCAGTATTAAAAATGATGCATTTATATATATAAATTTTATTTTTCCGTCAATTTTTTAATCAGCTAATTGCAATTAAAGTGACTAATTAGGACATTATTAGAACATACATAAATAAATTTGTAATTAACTTAGAGGTATGGCTTTTACTGCAAATAAAAGATGTTATATTGACGCATGTTCCTATGGAGTATTTTGAATTTGGATGCAATATTTATTTAATTATAAATTTTTAAATAAAAAGTTTAAGAAAATACATAGTTTTTAACAAAAAATTAAGATTACAATATTCATAAAAAATGTGATTATAGCAATATATGTTAGATTCTCCATAGAAAACACATTCACAACTTGTGTCTTCAGAACAATATTAGAATTTTGTAAATCGGACAATTTATTATGAAGTTATGACCGTTGGTGTAAAGTCATATAACACCAAAATGTCATTCTTCAGAAAAAGCATTTAAAGTTTACTACACTAATGAAAGGGATACAAAACAGGTACACAAAATCCACTGTAATTTAAAAAGTAAATTGAGTTTGAGAAAGAAAATGGTATTATTTTAAAGGTAATGAATTCGGGAATATTTTAAAACAAAAACAAAATGCAGACTTGAGTCAAATTTTGAAATTCCTAATATAAATGTATACCTTAATTTGTTGACATTTAGTGTCTTGCGGTGTAGTTGAATTATATACTAGGCGCTATACTGCGCCGGAACAAACAAGATATGCTGAAATAAAAGGCTTTCCGGGTGGTCTTGCAAGGATAAACTCTGCAGCAATTGGGAATGGTAAGGGGGAAGAACCTGTTGCGTTGGACGGGTTCGAAAGATTTGAAGCCAAAGCAGATCAAAACTTGCAGAAATTTATTCCAATATAACTCTTCACAGATTCCTTTACAACTCCAGAACTTCTCGTTCTAGTAGACAGAATACAGCTTTTTTCACAACAATAGAGCACAAAACAGCAGTTAAAAACTTGACTACACAACTGCTCAATCGCCGCAAAAGACAATGCAATGCAATTCGCTTTAGAACTACTCAATAATTCCAGTCAACTCAGCTAACAACTAACTCAGTGACTCACAATCAGTCAACTACTGACAACCCTACTCACGGCCGTCCTTATGTAGGAGTGGTGAATCTTCGCGAAACTTCCAGAGAGAGAAATTTGGAGAACTTTCCAGATCTTAGTCGAAAAGTCCTATACATGTACATGGGATACTTGTACCTATACATGTACCGAAAATTTCGCCAAATGGCAAATTTGGCGACAAAAATTAGTCGCCAAAACCGTCTCCAACTTGGCTCTATCTCGCCAATTTGGCGATATTCCCATTACCATAATGTTAAATGCCCTGCTCCTTGTAACACTCGCTTCCCAGCGATACCTCTGTAAAACCCGTTATCAATCATCAATACCCCTATTGCAGGGAAGCCAAGCTAACGACAAACTATTGCACTGCCTTATGCGAAATGTACATAAATTTTACTATTTACAAAATTAACACTACGAAATATTTACAAATATACAACAATTCGTAACTAGCCCTTAAAACTTTCGTCCGGTATCCCGTCAAATGACGTGAGAGAATCGAAATGCAAAGAGTATGTAGTTTCACCTTAAAAGACCTCCAGGAAAGATTTTCCTCTTGAAATTCTGAATCAAGATGTATTTATTTTCCGACACAGTAGCATCCTTCGTACTGAAATGTATCCAATGTAACCAACTAACTCCATTCTTAAAGATTACCAACTTTTTGTGCAATTTCGAGCTCGGATAAGTTTTTCAATAGCTTTTGACCATTATACGAAGAGTGTGGTTAGCGCTCCCGGGTTAGGCCTAGATGTTCACTGTGGTTCGGAATCCACGTTAATCTGTAGGTCTCGGCCTGATTAGCCGTCATGGTACTTAAAAATAGGTAGTTGAGCGTACAAACCAACCACTACGAAGAAAACCATCGATTTCCGAGCCATTGTCCAACCTGATTCCAAGACTTGTTAAATTGCATTCATTATCAACAACGAGTCTATCTTCGAAGTTTCGGTTCGATTGGGTGACGGCAAGTGGGTTAATTAGCTTTCCGGAGGTTCGCCTGCCAAACACACACAAAAAAAAAAAAAAAAAAAAAATTCGAAATTAAATTAAAGGCTTTAAAAATAATTTTGTTATCGTAATTGATTTACTGTGAGTGTCGCTTATTTGTTTTGAAATGATCACTTCAGTTTTAATTTTAGGAACCTGATTAAGTTTTGATAGATTTTAACGATAGATCTCGATTATCCATAGCGCGAATTTTTAAGATTTTCCCGACCTGTCTAAGTGGTTCTGACTGTTCCCCGGATGAGTAGACGAAAAATAACACCATAATTGTTAACATAACAAACGGCAAAAAAATCCTTTGAAAGTCGCCGAATTTTGTTCTTTTACTTCTTCTGATTCTGAGCAAAACTTTAGCCAGTGGTATAGCCAAAACTATTTGATTTTTTTTTTTACCGTTTTTTTTTTTTTTTTAATTTTTATCAGCTTGATTAGAAGAAGTGCCTTCTATTTGAATTAATGCGTACGAGGGTCTGTACCCCCTAGAAATGATCTCGGAATTTGGGAATTTTAGTCCGGGTAATGACTGATTAAAACGAGTCAACAAATTTCGGATAATAGTCTTTCACTCAATATCAAAAATTGACTCAGTACTTTTAGTTAAATTATTAAAATAGAGTTACTAGAAAAAAAGTAAAATTTACTTATTTTTCAATTAAATTGTATGCTAATAAAAGCTTTGAAAACACGTGTTTAAACTTTAAGTTAGAAAACCACTTTCAGTTTAAAACAAAGTTCAGAAAATGCCTGTTTGGTTTTGAGCAACGCAAATTCTGTTCACTAGCTTGATGCCATAAATAGAACTAATTATCCTCTATTTCAAATATAAAGCTAGTATTTCTTTTTTTTTTTATTTGTATGTCTAACTTATTTTTTATTATTACTTATTTTATTAGCATATGTTTGTTTTTGTACTCAAGTTATAACTAGTAGATACATATTTTTAATTATGAACCTTTTTTTATGGTAGGGAGAATTTCTATACCGCTAAAACATCCATTAACCGTATCTAACTTATTTAGAATATAATTAATGCAACAAAGAAATTGACATATCCCAAGGAACAACTAGACGTTGTAAAAAAAAAAAAAACTCGCCAAGTAAAATGTTCAGCCAGAAAAAGTTATGAAGTGGAATGTTTACCGTCAAGCGGTCGCTTATAATATTTTTGGGTTACTTGTACACTATGAACCGAATTCGGGTTATTGAAATTAATCCCCATAAGCAATCGGTACTTGGCAGGCTAGAGTTTTTACAAAATTAATCTCAATTCAGTGCATGGGTACAATGTAGCTCAAACATATGAAACGAAATTATTACGAAATTAACTCTAGCCTGCCAAGTACTGATTGCTTATGGAATTCGTCTCAATATTCCTAATTTAGTTCATTGTGTACAAGTATCCTCGAGAAATCATACGCGAGCGCTTGACGGCAAACATTACACTTCATAACTTTTTCTGGCTGACCATTTTTTTTTTTTTTTTTTTACAACGTCTAGGTGGTGTTTTTTTTTTTTTTTTTTTTTCCCCGGTGATACATTATTCCTTCAGGAAAATTCCCCCTTCCTTCCCCCCCCCCCAAAAAAAAAAAATATGTTTCGTGGATTTCCACCGTGTGTTTTGGAAAACCAGTTTTACAGAGTTTTTGTATCTGGCTGGAAAAAAAGTTTCCTGCGGTTAAATTGAATTTTTCATCCAATCGGGCTGAAACTTGGGAGATAGATTCGAAGTCGATGATAATGCATTCTATCAAATTTTGAGGCTGTCACTCTCACTAAAAAAGACGCTTTTACGGAATGTTAATAAACCAACTTGCCGTCATCCAATCGCGCTGAGAAATAGCCTTATACCTATCATTGAAAAAACTCTTTCCTATTGCCAAAAATGTTTTAATAAATAACAAAATTGTTTTAATCAGAATAAATAAAAGATATTTGGATGTGATTGCATAAATTCACATTTATTTTTAATGAATACATTTTGAAAAGTAGTTTGCCGCATGTTTTACTGATAGAGATGTTTTAACTATATAAAATTAGATGTCAACACCAAGCACACGCTGACAAGGGAATCGGCGCCGTTGGTTGTATTCAGATTATCTGGCGCCTTCAGCAACACGAGGGCTATAATGCACCGAAGCATTCGTCATTAGACAAGCCAACATACATTTACAAACACCCATGCCTAACACGGAACTCGAACCCGCAACCTCGCGGTCAGAATCGGCGCCGTGTTAATGAATATAAAAATTGGCAATGCTTATAAAGGATTCATATTAAATACGTTTTTATGGGTTATAATATTTCGAATTAATTGTAGAATGTTTAATTTAAAAAGAAAAAAGACTCGATTGCATTTAAGAAGTATTTTTTGATGAATTCTAATTTGAAAGGCTTGCGAAAAATTGCGCGAAAAATCAAATTGATTTCACTAGAAATTTGGTGTAACCAGTCGCCTTGAAACTACCGTAATATTGTTACAGTAAGTGTTACTGTTTAGTCTTTATTCTCCGCTATGTGTTCTTTGACACATATAGGACTCCTTAAATCTGTCGTGAAAAATTTTCAGTTGCATTAATCATATCAATAACTTCGGTAAGATAAGATAATAAGTCTAGACTTCTTCAAATTAAAATTGATAAACCAAATTCCGTTGGAATGTGTTTTTTATTGGGAAATTATGCGTTATTAGACATTGCAAAGCCATGGATATGATGATAATACTTATCAATGGCTTATTTGATAATGGTTTTTCTTGCGGTGTGTGTGTCATTTCATTGATGAATGATATTTTAATTTACTCCAAAGTTATGAACATTTTGGCTTTTAAGCAGCATTCGGTTTTTGAGAAACTTTGTTTTGTTTATAAGTGAATTTAAGCTGATGTTTATGGTTGACTTTTAAAATAATTTTCTAGGCATCGAGCTAAGATACCATTAACCCTCTCGCTGCACATCCCTTGATTTCCGCGGGAATGCATTTTTTTCCGTCTAACTGTGCAACCTGCTCTTTCCCCGTTCATGGTTTCATTTTGACTTTTCCGTGATGCTTGTTTATTATTCAAATCTGGGTTAACAGATGGTGTTAGGTGTCCACATCTCTGTGAAATATACAAGTAATATATATATATATATATATATATATCAGCATTTTGCGCGCTCTTTTCAAAGCTCAAAAATGTCTAGCGGGAAGCGTTTCGTTCAGCGAGAGGGTTAATATAAATATGTTGGGTTACCTTGAATTTTTATGTAATGCCATTTTTTCCCATTATATATATACAAGTGAATCATTATAAATGAAAATTTTATTAAAAAAATATTTTTTTAAACATTTCTAACATTTTTAAATTATAATTTAAAAAAAATAATAATAATAATTTTTTATTTCTTCAGAATATATATATATATATATATATATATATATATATATATATATATATATATATATATATATATATATATATATATATATATATATTCTAAAGAAATAAATTAATTTTTTTTTTTTTTTTTAAATTATAATTTAAAAATTATAATTTTAAATTATAATTTGCATTAAATCTTGAGGGGGGAAAATATTTTTTTCTTTTCAGTTTTAGTATATAAACAGCGTATTTTTATATTAGAATTAAAACAATATAATATATTTAAAATGGATAATTTGAATTTTACTACTTCATTACCAGATGCTAAATGGCCTTCACGGCAATCTAATGATTCTGTAGGTTATGATTTATTTACACCGAAGCAAATATGCTTAAATCCTGGTGAACAGCAAGCATTTGATATCGGTATTATTTTTGAATTACATTTTAAATATTATGGAAAGATTGAAGAAAAGTCTAGACTGGCAAAGGATTATCAAATATCTGTCCAAGGTGGAATTTTAGATCCAGGCTTTCGTGGAAATGTAATAGTTTTAATTCTAATACAAAAATGCTTCAGAAAAACAGAAAAAATCAACTTTGAAACGAAGAGTTTAAAAAGATCTTTAAAATTAGCAACGGGTTTGTTGTTTACATACGTAAGGATGTTGCCATTCATATATTCAAAATCATTGATGCTTTGTAGTAGCTTAATGATGAAAAATATTGAAATTTAACTAATTAATAAAGTGTTAATAAATTATTTTGGCACGTTTTGGCAAATCTACAGCTTATTTCCTTTAAAATGACACCTTGATCATTGAAATTGGTTGAGCAGTTTAGGCGGACGGACTAACCCCAAAAAACGTATTGCCTATTAAATATATAGATATATTTCAAATTCATTCAACTTTTATCTGCGAATTTTATTTAAAATAGGTTCTTATATTGAAAAGTAAATATCGATTCTTCATTTGAGGGAATCTCTAAAAAAAAAATTCTTCATTTGAGTTAATTTGTGTACAAAATCACACACTTCATGGACTTGAATCTGGAAAAACGGGATAGGTCAGTTTAAACTTAAATTCAACTTGTACACAATCCAACCAGTTTCAGGTACATGGAATCTGTGATTTTGTACACATTTTTAACTTGAAATGAAGATTTTTGAGTTGGCGTCTCTTTTGTAGCAAGGGTGTGATTTGTCCTGTTTGTTGTTAAAGAATTAGTTGTATCTGCCATAGCTAGGATTCCGGTAATTATTTTTATAAACCTCCTGTCATCCCGAAATGGCAATCACCATGTCTTGCCGAACAGCATTTTAATAAACACCGACTTTATAATTATGATACCGATATACATAAAGAAAATAATATAATAGATACAATTTTTTTTTTTTAATATTAATTCTTTATATGCATCCCCAATTTTTATACTCATTAACACAGCCCCGATTATGTTATCAACGTGTGCTTAGTGTTGGCATCTAATTTTAAATATTAAAAATATCTGTATCAGCAAAATATGCGGCAAACTACTTTTCAAAATTAATTCATTAAAAATGAATGCGAATTTATGCACTCTTATCCAGATATCTTTTATTTATTCCGATTAAAACAATTTTATTATTTATTAAAACAATTTTATTATTTATTAAAACAATTTTATTATTTATTAAAACAATTTTATTATTTATTAAAACAATTTTATTATTTATTAAAACAATTTTATTATTTATTAAAACAATTTTATTATTTATTAAAACAATTTTATTATTCATTAAAATAATTTTATTATTTATTAAAACAATATTGGCAACAGGAAAGAGTTTCTTCAATGATCGGTTAAATGCTATTTCAGCGCGATTGAATGACGGCAAGTTAGTTTATTAGTATTCCATAGAATTGACCTTTTAGTGACATTGACAGTCCCAGAACTTGACGCCGACCAAACGGTATAGTGGTTAGCGGGGTAGCTTCTAGACCGCGAGGTTGCGGGTTCGAGTCCCGTGTTAGGCATGGGTGTTTGTAAATGTATGTTGGCTTGTCTAATGACGAATGTTTCGGCGTATTATATCCCTCGTGTTGCTGACGGCGCCAGATAATCTGAAAACAACCAGCCCAGAACTTGACAGGATGTCATGGACATCGAATATATCTGCCAAGTTTCAGCTCGATTGGATAACGGCAAAAGGATTAATTAGGCCGCAGATTTGCCCGCCTCCGAGTTAATATAAAGGATTTAAAAAAAAACAGAAATACTATCCCATATCTCTTAGCAAATGATTTATTATTAACCCAGCACCAAAATTATCCTAAATAGTTTTAAACTGTTTTCGTAATGCACCACCGCTTTAAGTTAAAACATAACGCGTAATAGGAGATCAAAGGCAGACTTGCGTGGGGGGGGAGGCTAATGAATTTTCCCCTCCCCCTTCCTGTTCGGGGAAAAAAGAAAATATTCCCGACATAATTTAGCATAAATGGCAATTATCCTCGCACTTGTGCCCCATGTCGCACTAATCAATGTCGTCGCGCCCCCGTGTTCCACGCCGGATTAGACGCTGACGCAAGCGGTTACAGTTAATTTGCTTTCCCGTCACTTTCCATTAGCTATCGTCTGCCGAAACAAATTCGAATTGCGCGTGGAATTATGCTCGATTCTGGTGTGTCCTGTTTAAAAAGGGAAAGCAAGTGCGATATCTGAAAATGTCGTTGTCCCCTTCTCTTAATAGTCCATATTTTGTAGTTGTTATGTTTCGGTATAGTATAGTCCTCTTGTTGTGATTGCGCAATGAAAAATTGAGGCTGTTTTACACGCTGCCAGCTGATAGGTCGATTAGAAGGTAATTGTCAAGCGTTGATCGAAATGACAGCTTTGCGTTTACGCGGTGCCAGCAGCTTGAACAGTCCAGCTCTTGAGCGAATATCACGCCGCCTGACGGGAGTGCGCACTGCGCATGTGATTGGATTTTGGAGTGTACGTGCCAGTAAATAGTAAATGTTTGATCTACTGGAGACGCCAGTTAGAGGCGATAAAAAAATTAAAAAAATTAAAAATTACATTTTTAACCTTTCCACCGTTACTACAGTCCACACCTTCGGGAAAAAAAAAATCATAATTTTGGCATTGTGGTTGGGTTAAATGGATAGATTTTAGTCTTGTCATCTTCGGGGTAGTTTTTGAAATTGTTATCATTTGAACGTTTTACCTGTACTAATACTTAATAAAAAATTTATAAAGTACAACATTCTGTCTATAAATAGCAAAATTAGAGACAGAGTACAGGTGTCACATTCGCCTTAAAATTCCTAACGTTCCTTAAATTTCTGTTTCTCCCTAAAATTGTATTTAAATTTTTCCATGATTCCTTAAGAAAGAAAAAAAAAAAAAAAAAATCCAAATAATTCTCCAGAGGATATTATCTTTTCCGAGATTTTAATTATTCAATTTTTTGGAAATTGGTAGTTTTTTGTCAGTATTGAAACATGCTTTGAAAGGAATGTTTATGTTACGAGTTTATGCCAGCTATAAAAACTATGGGTGTGGAACATCGCGCAACTTTCAATTACACTATAATACTGTCGTGGATTTGTGTCATTTACCATTTTTATATTTTCATCATTCATTTAGCAGGCAAAAACTGTATAGTAGTTAGCGTGCTAGCTTCTAAACCGCGAGGTTGCGGGTTCCGAGTCCCGTGTTAGGCATGGGTGTTTGTAAATGTATGTTGGCTTGTCTAATGATGAATGTTTCGGTGCATTATAGCCCTCGTGTTGCTGACGGCGCCAGATAATCTGAAAACAACTAACCATCATTCATTTAGAGGAAATGGTCAGTTTGGCGAAATTTTTTGCGATAGTTCTTGTATGGGAATGGCGATTTTGACAATATACTTTTAGATAATCGTTATGTTATCCTTTGTTATAAGCGAAACTGTGGGGAGAAGAAAAAACGATCGTTGATGAGGAAAGAGAACTCTGTGTTGAGGGCATTTGTTTTTCAACTTTTTACGCCATTAAAGCATTTTTATGGAAATTTCGGTGGTAGGGATGTTTAGAACACCTTAATAGGCATTAGCACAGCGATTTTTATGAAAATCGTTGGAGCCGTTTTTTAGCAATCATTGAAAAATATGGCAGGTACCTTATGCGCATGCGCGATTTTGAGGAAAACCTCTCAATGGTAGGTCGTTAGGCAATCACCAATCTACTCACCAAATTTAAACATCGTAGGTCAATTTGTTCGGGAGTTATGCTGACCACAGATACACATACATACAGACAGACATTTTTTCTAGATCACTTTTTTGAAATCACTGTGTTCCAAAAAAATCGATTTTTTTTTTTTGACCGAATGCTATACTTTCATTACCCTATGTATAATACATATGGGTAATTGTAAAAATACCCCTAAATATTTTAAATTATCCCTAAAATGTTTGGTATTATCCCTAAAACATGACTGAAAATTTTGAAAATTTTCTTAAAAATTCTACCAAATCTCATGCTGCGCCCCCTACGAATACTAGGGAGAGGGGAGGAGACTAATGTATCAAATATTTCCTCCTTTTTTAAGTGGCTCATTCATTTTTCTAATAATAATTTCCTAAAATCACGCCACAATAGTTTTGTTTGTACAGTATAATTTTATTCTTTCAGGGAAGAAATTACCTTTTCGCGGTGCGCCGCTGTTTGGGTAATGTCGGCAGTCATTGGAACTAATTGCGAAATAATGAAACAAACGAATGCTTTCGTTGGAATTGCACTTTTCGTTATTTTTATTTGCGAAAAAGGAAGTTGCCACAAAATTCAGCATTTAATAATAATAATAAAAAATAAAAAAATCATTATGCGGTGTTTATTTTGCTTTTCTTTCGTTTCGTTTGAGAGCGTGCCACTTTATATAGTCGTTGCAGTTTGTGATACGATGCTCTGAAAAACAGCTTCATTCTGAGTATTGCCAGTTTAGGATTAACATTTCTTTTATTAATATTTTATTTAAAAAAAAAAAAAAAAAAAAAGCGGAGAGCATTTTTGTAAATACAGCTTTAATTTTTCCAGCAGTCGACTGGCTTTTTGAAAATTAATTACAGGAACTATTATAACGTAGTTATTCTTCACTTTGCTGATAAAACAACCAGGTAGTTGCGAGGAAAGAAATAAAGCTATTCTCGTGAAAAAAAAATTTAAATCCTTTATATTGTTGCGTGGATGGGTTCTAAAGATTTGAAGCCAAAGCAGATCAAAACTTGCAGAAATTTATTCCAATATAACTCGTCACAGATTCCTTTACAACTCCAGGACTTCTCGTTCTAGTAGACTCAATACAGCTCTTTACACTGCAATAGAGCACAAAACAGCAGTTAAACTTGACACACAACTGCTAAATCGCCGCAAAAGACAATGCAATACAGTTCGCTTTAGAACTCTCTGAATGCTCACTGAGACTCAGTATCTCAACTCAGTAATTCCAGTCAACTAACTGACTAACCCAGTCAACTACTGACTAACCAACCAACTCCACTCACGGCCGGTCTTATATAGGAGTCAATACTTCGTGAATATTCTAGAGATAGATATTTGGAGAAATTTCCAGGTCGTAGTCGAAAAGTCCTATACATGTACATGGGGACCGAAAATGTCGCCAAATGGTCGTCAAGTTTGGCGACATTTGACGATTTCTCGCAAATTTGGCGACAATAATTAGTCGCCAAAACCGTCGCCAACTTGGCTATATCTCGCCAATTTGGCGAGATTGCTTATTTGCAAAATTAACACAACGAAATATTTACAAATATACAATAATTCGTAACAATATTAACTTTGATTTTGTTTGTATGTTTGTCGATGGCGGCGGAATCTGCGATGGCCTAATTAACCCCCTTGCCTTCATCCAATCGGGCGAAAACTTGGCAGATAGGTTCGACGTCGATGACAATATATTCTATCAAATTTTGGGGCTGTCACTGTCACTAAAAGGTTGCTTTTATGGAATACTAATTAACCAATTGACGTCATCGAATCCCGCTGAAATAGTATTTAACCGACCATTGAAGAAACTCCTTCCTGTTGCCAAAATTGTTTTAATAAATAATAAAATTGTTTTAATCAGAATAAATAAGAGATATTTGGATTTGAGTGCATAAATTCACATTTTTTTTTAATGAATAACATTTAAAAAGGTGTGTTCACATATTTTGTTGATAGAGATGTTTTTAATTTTTAAAATTAGATGCCAACACTAAGCATACGCTGACAACAGAAACGACGTTATGTTAAATAATATAAAAAAATGCAATGCATATAAAAGATTTATACTAAAAACTTTGTCGTAAACAGATTATAATTTCAAAATTATGATAGTGTATTTGTTTTGCTTTTGTTTTATATAATATTAGTTGGTTATATAACTAATAAAATAATTGTTTTTTAACTGGGTAAAATATACATGTTTAACCCTCCTTAAAAAATATTATTTTGGTCCTTAAAAAGTCATTGATTTTCATTCTGCGATTTCAGTGTGTAATAAAACACTCCAAATCGTCAGGTTTTTTTTTTTAATTCTCGTTTGCAAGCAACGTGATCAAAGAAAAGAATTCAGTCATGATACGTCACGAAATCAAACTTATTTATATGGCTGGACCTAATACAGTGACACAAATATGTGTAGAAGAGGTAGATTAGTGGCTATTATAATCCAAGTTGTTGTATTATCAATTTTATATGTATTCACTGTACAGAAACCTCTTAAACGACACTCAAAAGTAATGACTAGCTCAAAATTTTGTCCAATACGTCAACTGATTCAACAGCGTGGAAAACAATACTTTTTATTGCCTCGAAGTGGAATGCGGCAGTAGGTGAAAACGTACAAAATTTTAAGGTTCTTCCGTCTGGATATATCCAAACACTTGTGTTTAAAGATCACGAATTGTGATGAAATGACGTCATGTCCCACGTGACAAATCGAGATTTCTACTACAAAAACCCTTGCACGTGTGATGGTGAAATGTGGGTTACCAGAACAAAGCGGAGTGGAACCTCTGTTGGCATTGTTTCGGGGATGAATGTCGCCAAGTGATGAGGCCAATTTGGAAACTCCGTGGGCGGCTATTTAATGCGCAGTTAAACGATGGAGAAAATGGGATTCTATTTTATTTTTTTTTCCTTTTCTCTTTTAGTGTGTTGTATTGGTGACCGGTTCCAGAAATGATGTTACCGAGTAATGTAGTGTGGGCAGATAAAAGTTATAAATTCTGCTTATTTATCAAATTTATTTCTTTGATACTTTTTATTTGGCGACGCTTTCACAAGACGCGGTTGCTATGTTTGGAATATTATTACCCAGTTGTTTAACATAAGGGAATGGTACTATTGCATTCAGTCAATAATTTTGTGTTATTGTCTTTGTATTTTTAGGCGTTTTGGAACGTCGTAAGTCCCAAAAAAAAAGGGGGGGGGAGGGGGGGGTCTGAGTGTGGTTAGCATAATTCACGAATGGTTTGACCTACGAGATTCAATTTTTGTATACTGACCATGGGACCTGTCTCTGAGGTCTTCGTTAAAATTGCGCATGCGCATAAGGTAGCTTCCATTGAAAAATTTGTTTCTTCAACCTATAAACGGCTCTAACGGTTTTTATCCAAATCGCTGTGGAAAAGCCTCTAACCATCCCCATCTCCGAAACTTCTATTAAAATTCGATAAAGGTGGTAAAAGTTTTTAAAAAAAAAAGAAAAAAAAAGAATCTAAAGTTGAGTCATCTCTCTTTTAGCATTGTCCACTTCACTTACCCAAAAGGAATAGAGCAATAATTATCGCCAAACTCTTGAAGTTGGCGTATGATGAATTTGTGCATGTGTAATTTGAATGCTGTACGATGTTCTTCATGTTTAGTTTTTTTTTTTCTTTTCTTAAAACTTTTTTAACTTTCCGCAACTTTCCCAGGTTTTTCAGATCTTGTAGAGACCCTGATCACTGGCAGACGACCTGATCACAGATCAGATGACATCAGACGCAGAGAGTATGTATCAGTATGTATCCAAAATATCGACCTCGATGACTCTTTTTCGAACTGCTGGTTCTGTCGCGAAATTCAAAAAATGCAAATTCTCGTTATTGTCTGGCAGTCTTGTCCCGTTTGAAATTGCGCTTTTCGCAAACCTGCAACAACTAAAACGATTTTTAATGAAACCGGATAAGTGTATCCGGTCCCAACAAAAACTCAGATATGAGCATAGGTTAGGGAAGCTCAGAAATCGAGAATTTCGTTCCCTCAAAATGGCAACAATAAAGAATGGTGGCCATGACTGTGATTGGAGGAAACAATGTTCAACAATGTATTTAAATACAAAATCTTCAGTTCTCATTTTTCTGTTGTCTGTTACAATAAACTTATTGCCAAACCAGAACGTTGTTGTAATGTAAAACTTGATTCACCATTTTACTTGACGTGTCAAAATATATATCTGAAAACAAGTACAATACACAAAAAAAAAAAATCAAAAATCCGAACGATGGCTATATCTTGTATTCTAATTGATGGAATATAAAAGTCAAGTACCGTTGTAAATCGTGGAAGGTCTTTTTTAATTGTAAATATTTTTTTTTAATCATGAGGGGTCATCTACGTATTAAAACTAGACCAAACTATAAAAAGTTCAATGACAACCCCATAATATTCTACCATATTTAGATTTAGAATCCAAAAAAACGTCTAAATACCAAATTTCATAATTTTCCAATGAGTGGTTAATATAAATGATGTTAAAAAAAAATGATCAATTAATGTTAAAAAGAAAATTTGTTTTTTTGGCCATAAATTATCATATAGTTAATATATTTTAGCAATTTTTATTTCAAAGGATAGTTTGTTTAAGGCCAAACATAAATAACATGCAACTCTTGTATTAAACAGTTTTTTAATAATTAATAAAACAAATTTACAATTTTTTTTTTTTAAATAGAAACATGTTTTGCTTTCATTAGAATTATCATGGCCGAAAACCCCTACAGAATTCTTTTGGTTCTTGATATTTTAGCAAAAATGAAATAAAGCTCACTTAAAGGGACCGTATATTAGATTGCTTCTTGAAGCATGCAAAACGCTCAATTCGGCCCGCTATACAGAAATTTGACCTCAAGATCGGTTAAAACATTTTTGCTCATAAGTGACGTGTTTCTCAAGATAATGAATCGAAATTTTGTATCAGGGTAAACTAGGTATTCTAAATCGAATGCAAACATAAAAAATAGGGGTTCGTATTGAAATTTTTAAAGATAGAATTAAATTTACTTAGTATACAGCCCCCTAAGAAAAAAAATTTGCATCAGATAAATAGAAAATCGTTACCAAAACGTTTTGGTGCAAACCGCTAGATTCTACGATAATTAAAACCGAAGATATGGCCATCGTTCGAATTTGTGTGTGTGTGTGTGTGTGTGTGTGTGTGTGTGTTAAAATATTCAAACGCAAAATGTGATGGATCATCGTGATCTAGTTCCACCTTAGCGGCACCTATATATAAGATAAGTTATATGTGACGTAGCTGCCGCAGACTTATGTGCGCTAAGAGCTAAAAAATTCAAGAATCAGAATAGCAATATTTTTGAAGAGCCGTAAAATAAATGTCAGTAACATCAATACGAGCTTTAAGGGGGTCCAGTACCGAAATTTCTTCAAAAATCCCAATTTTTTTTTTCTGATTTTAAAAAATAGTTCATACATTCCTGAAGAGAATGATGTTTTTATCTTATTCCTCCGGTGATTAGAACGCCACAAAATTACCTGTGATTTAAACATTACTAATGGGCGTAACACCTTGAAGCGTCTGCTTAAAGTGCGTTTTTCGAACGCTAGTGTTTTTCACAGATGTTGCATATTCAAATCGATATATCGCCAGAACCATTAACAATTGGCTATTCAAATTTTTTGAGCATTTAATTTATATAGTTTTAAATATTTTGTCTTCGCGGAATTTTATTTTTTTAATTCTGTTTTAAAATATAACATTTAGCGTAAAAGATAACATAAAAAAAAAAGCAAAAATTTCAATATTTTAACTTTGATAATTTTTTTAAGTTTTTTTTAATTCACCTATCAAAATTCTGTGAAGACAAAATTTTCTTTATATAATTATGTATTACAGAAAGCTTTCAATTTGAAAAAAAAAATATTTTTTCTTGACTTATATCAAAATACGCAAACATCAATTATTATGGATTTTTCTTGGTTTTTAAATTTTTTTTAAATAACTAAATACAATACTTAAAAAAACATTTTCTCAAAGATATATAAATAGTATCTCATACATAAAATAAATTTTTGACATAAAAATGTACATAAATAAAGTTTTTTTTTTTTTCGGTACCGGACCCCCTTAAACTATGAAAATGTTATGCACTATTTTTATGGTTTAAGGGGACTTTGTACCCCTTGTTTTCACACAAAAAATAATAAAAATATAAATTTTCTATTTTTTGCGTGTATATAATCTTTGAAACCTTCTCCTTTTTCTGGCAAGTTTTTGAACTGATCCGATGACTGCAATTGCAGAAAAACTATATTTTGATGGAGAATTTTGCATTGCTGCAATAGCTCCTTTAATGTCTCGAACGCATTTTTCTCAGTTCGTGATTTTTGAAATTCCCTACCTTACTCAAAATGCTAAACCTTCAGCAAATGTGAAGGAAATGACTTGCAATTTTTTTTTGTGTCATTCTTAATATCTACGTTACGTTAGTGCTTATCGGTTTGGTTTTTATTTAAGTGGAGATCATTGACAGGGGTCTATCCAGGCTTTTGTTGCATGGTCCTAGTTTTGTGAAAAAATATAAATTTTGTGAAACATTTCCAATTTTATATATTTTGAGCATATGGTTTGGCGTCCATGACGTCACTTCCTTAAAATCAACATGTGGGCAAGCGAGCCATTTTCTCCTTTTGGCATAAAATAAACTTAGTAATTTTGTAATTGGTCCATTTTCAAACTGGAAATTATATAAAGGTTCCGTTTTTTTTTTTTTTTTTTTTTTTACTTGGAATTTCGTGAAAGGTCAATTTGTTGGACATGGAATTTTGTGAAGGGTCCGTTTTTTTTTTTTTTTTTTACTTGGAATTTCGTGAAAGGTCAATTTGTTGGACATGGAATTTTGTGAAGGGTCCTTTTGTTGATAATAGAATTTTGTGAAGGGTCCGTTTTTTTTTTTACTTGGAATTTCGTGAAAGGTCAATTTGTTGGACATGGAATTTTGTGAAGGGTCCTTTTGTTGATAATAGAATTTTGTGAAGGGTCCGTTTTTTTTTTTTTTTTTTTACTTGGAATTTCGTGAAAGGTCAATTTGTTGGACATGGAATTTTGTGAAGGGTCCTTTTGTTGATAATAGAATTTTGTGAAGGGTCCGTTTTTTTTTTTTTTTTTTTACTTGGAATTTCGTGAAAGGTCAATTTGTTGGACATGGAATTTTGTGAAGGGTCCTTTTGTTGATAATAGAATTTTGTGAAGGGTCCGTTTTTTTTTTTACTTGGAATTTCGTGAAAGGTCAATTTGTTGGACATGGAATTTTGTGAAGGGTCCTTTTGTTGATAATAGAATTTTGTGAAGGGTCCGTTTTTTTTTTTTTTTTTTTACTTGGAATTTCGTGAAAGGTCAATTTGTTGGACATGGAATTTTGTGAAGGGTCCTTTTGTTGATAATAGAATTTTGTGAAGGGTCCGTTTTTTTTTTTTTTTTTTTACTTGGAATTTCGTGAAAGGTCAATTTGTTGGACATGGAATTTTGTGAAGGGTCCTTTTGTTGATAATAGAATTTTGTGAAGGGTCCGTTTTTTTACATGGAATTTTGTGAAGGGTCCTTAAAAGGACCCACATTTCCTTCTGCATAGACCCCTGATTGATGAACATTGACAAGCACATAACTAACTTGAAAATATAAAGGAGATTACTTATTGAATTTAAAAGTTGTTCTTATCAGTGCAAATTAAATTTTAGAAAGTTGTTGAGTCATGACTGTCTGATTAGTTCGTTAGTTAAGTTCGTTAAGTTAAGTTCCCGGGAGTTCTGAGTCATCTGATACTCTACTACAACTTCTGGATTGCTTATTAGCGGTTTCTGTTCTGCAAGTAGATGATGTCATTTGAATACTTCCCCCCATAATGCTTTCAAATAGGTTGCCAATAGTTACAAACAAATGTAAATTAGTTTTGGGGGAAGTTATTAGTATAGATCTCTATGGTGATTATTAAGCCTTCTTCAACTTCAAGTCAGTAACCAAGCATATTCTATCCAGAAGTTGTAGTAGAGATCAGTGGTTCTGAGTCATCTGATGTTGCCTGCCGGGTTGAGTCGAGTTGAGTTGTTGCGTTAGAGAGTTGGTGGGCATGTGACACCACATCTATTTGACAAAAATAGGCGTGGATTTTTGAATAAAATAAAAACTTTTTTATTATGAAATTTAAATGTTTTAAAATACCCTTTTTTTACCTATAGATACAATAATTATCGTTTTTCTCGAAAATTATTGCACTTATTATAAATCCGATGCCTAAAAAGTTAGAGTATATTACTGGTAAAAAAAAAAAATTTAAAAATCAGGAAAAAATATTTAAAAATGGAAAAGAAGATAAAATTTGAAAATTGAAGAATTTTTTTAAACATTTTAAAATTTCGAGCACTATGTGTACTTTTTTAAATAAATTTTTTTACCCAGCAATACTTCCAAATACTTAAAAATTATAATTTTAAAGGCTTAAATAAAAAAGTTTGAAGGCTACCAAATCACCCTGAAAATCATGGCAGGTGAGACAAGGTCATGTTTTTTTAGACTGAAGGTATGTAATTCAGTCCATTCTTCCTTAAATTCGCGATTTCCCTTATTAATTTTTCTCTTACGTTTGGACGAAGTCGTGGCCATGTTTCTACTATACTGTAAGTATATAAAAAAAGCAAACGCCAAAAGCGTTTTAACATCGCCCAATCATGAAAAGTTTACAGCGAAAAGTTTTCTCTACCTGAGACGGAGACGAGAGAACAACGAACGTAAGCAAAAGTTCGATGCAACTGAGACTGGGACGAATGGGAAGCGCGCACTCGTTTTTCGCATTCTGATTGTCTCATATTTTAACTGGAGAAGATATCAGAGACCGCTGTGGAAGCTGATTTTGAGTTGGGATTTGAGACCAGTGTGATTTGAGTTGGCATTTGAACAAGTTCACCCTAGTCATATTTAGAGTGGTACAGAACCTGGAATACATTAATTCCATTATTGACATAAGTGTACATAGGTAATAATTAATAGGGAATAGTTAATGTTACGGAATGATTTAAACTTTTCATTGCCACCCAAACTACTTTTTAAAAAATTGGCATATTATCTGTTTGGCATACATATTCTATTTGATCAGGGTGTTTACACATCTAGAAAAACCTGGGAAAGTTGTGGAAATTTAAAAAAAAAAAAAAAAAAAGTGCCGTAAAATCAGGGAGTTTTTTATAAATCTATCAGGGAATTATCAGGGAACTTTTTTCCCAGAATTTTGTGACCACCCTGCTTTGTGTTAAGTCGCGTTTTTTGTTATTTCTTGGGTTTGAGATTACGCTGTAAGTTTTATAATAGGTTTACTTAAACAAAGCATAAATTTATTACCTTAATTTACTTTGCCACTTCATTCTGCATTTACTTGGAGAGCCGCAAATATCTATAAGAATCGAGCCGCATGTGCCTCCGTAGCCGCCTGCGGCTCCACCCATATCCTAGTACAAATTAGCCTCCGTTATGTTCTTAGAAATATTCAATACAAGCAACCGGTCTCGGTCTGTCGCCATGGGCTTTGCTTTAAAATATGTAAATACACGTTTTAACCTTGAAAATAAATCGCTTTATTCGCCAATCTGAGCAATAACGCGCCAACTCCAGCAACCCTTATCTTCCAGCATCGGAAGCCGTCATCTTAACTGACTTGACTGCATCACTCTCTGATACGCGTTTTCCCGATGTGGGAGAAAGTAACTAAATTCTAACTTAAACATCTTTGGATGAGTATTAACTCTCGCTGTACCAGAACTCCGTAGTGCGTGACATCGCGACAACATCGGGCGACATCTCGTTCAACATTGTTGACATGCGGAAATTCTCGGCGTAAACACAACAGACTGCTCGTTTGGATTTGTGTGTGTGTTCCCAGATCGATAATCTCGCCATGGCGATTCCTGAAGATGAGAGCGCGGCTCTGTGTAATGGAACGTCGCATTTAGCGTAAGTGATTTCATTAAATAGTTGTTTGGTGAGATTTAATGAAATTTCCTGTTTTCTGTGATTACAGAGAAGAGAAATAAAGAGTTGAATAATGAGAAATGGAAGTAATTGGGATTTTTTTTTTTTAGGCTTTAATTTATTTGCTGAATAGAAACTAAATTTATCGTCTGCGTTCTTTCTCTTTAATAAATATAAATTAAATGAAGAGAAATGGAAGTAATTTGGATTTTTTTTATGCTTTGTTTTATTTGCCGAAATTGAAGTTAAATTTATCGTATGCGTTCTTTCTCTTAAATGTATTTAAATGAGAGAGATGTTGTGATTGTGTAAAATATAGACTGTAAATATAGAGAAGAAATAGATTTTTGATTTCGTGGTTAGTATTTTGCGCTATTTATTTGAAATATAAAGATAATTAATTAACGTTGAAGTGCTAAAAAATTCCAAATTTAAGTTGTCCTACTTAATTGAATGCGAATTCTTGTTTAGATATCATTCAATATATTGTAAAATGTTAACACTTTTTTTTTTTACTAAGATATGTAAAGATATTGTTAAATTGGATATTTTATTATCTGGATGTTTTTGAAAAGTTAATTTTTAAGTTTAATATTTTCTTATTTAAATATTTTGTTAGCTTTGAACGTTGTTACTAATATAAACTAACAAAGTGTTTATAAATGGAATATTTTAAAAGCTAAAGCTGTCGACGTTATATTGTATTTATCCCTTGGAACATTTAATTACGTATCTAACGTTTGATTCATGTATCTGTTTAAATATCTGATCTTCGTTAAATCTGGATGGATTTGTAATGCCAGTTCCGAAACGTTATTGACAACTATTTAATTCCTAATGTTATCAATTCATATCATTAGTAATTAACCAGTTAATAATAAAATTGTTAAGAATTAATAAAAATAAATATTAATTAAAAATATAAATAATTATTAATCAAAATAACTATTAGTTATCAAAAATTAGTTTGAATTATTAATGAAAATCACTAACTTAATTTTTTCTAATTCCTTAAATCTTGTCCACGCAGACAATAATTTCAGTAAACATCAAAATAGAACGAAATAAAAATTCGATGTGTATCTCTTTTCGTTCCTGTTAATCTATGGGAAAATATTCTGTGCCTGAAAAATACATTTGTTGATGGTGTACTAAGTGCAAGTGAGAGGGTGGGCCGCAAACGATTTATCTTTTCACTTGCCACAAAATAGGCAGTGCTCCAGAAGTTGAATGTTCTTTTGGTATATCTCTACATCCCGGTATCGTCTGCAAAAGTAAGGATGCAGTAAAAAAAGAACGCAAAGAATATCAACGTGGTACGCCCACGAAACGAACTGAAGACCTACCCCGGTGATTACTTGTGTTCTACAGAAGAGTTGCTGTGTATGATTTAGTTGTTCGGTGTCCACGTTAATCTGTGAATCCAAGCTTTGTATTAGGCTAGTCATTGTCTCTGGACTCTAATGTAAAAGAAAACTGCAATCGTAATATCTTGTTACGTTGTGGTCGGTCACTTATTTAAAACGGATATTTTCCGATTCGTTCTATGAAAGTATTATTTTTAGTTACATTTCCTTTGTTTGTTGTTTTATTTATCTGTGTCTTTATTTCTCGTAAAGGGTTCAAATGTAAATTGGTTTATTCTGGACCCTGTGTAAATGAGTATCAATGCGTGATGGGTAGCTTTTTTTTATTTATTTATTTTTTTAAAGATGCTCTGTAAAATTAAGAAAATGGATTTCAGTTGGGGAACGAACGGATTATATGTCATAAATAAATGGTTTAAGTTTAGAATTATTACAAAGGTTATTCTATGTTAATCAATCACTGCATAACAAAGATGGACTCTAATTACTCGGTGCTTGCGTATTATTCCGTCGATCTTTTATGCGTAGCAAAAAGTTTGCCAACTGTTGAATTTTTCCTATATAATATAACATTATAAATTTTGCAATTTATTGAGTGCTTATCCATGACGTCTTTTCCACTCGAAAGGGTTGTAAGGTCACGTGCATCCTCGCATAGCTCATTATTATCCCGTCGACTATTTTGAACTTTTTTGTTGGCGGTCGACTACTTGTGTTCTTTGAATTTAACTCACTATTTGATTTTCAGAAAGTTTAAAAAACATTCCTAACAGAGTTCAATTAAGTTCCCCAGCGGTCGACGGAATAACACGTTAAGTACCAGTTGCTCTTGTGTTTGAAATGGCGCGATCATTGACTGGCCCCTTAACAAGTTTAGATGAGCGGGTCTTTTAGTGGGTTCGTACAATATCGGAATAATGCTAGTACAATATGTATGAATAAAATTGTACTGTATATAGACTGAGAGGCGACTGCAATTTTTGGACCCCATCGAACATCATTCTGAATTTTTATATAGAAATTGGGATAAAGTGAATAGATTACGAATCCACTGGTCTGCCGTGGCAAAAATGGCCGAAACTGGTCAAAAATCGATTTTTAATAAGTTGAAGGAAATCCAGTTGCCAAATGCGCCATAACTTGCCAAATAATGAGCATTTTTTTTTTTTTTTTAATTTGGTAGCCCTCGCTCTTTAATTTTCAAGGTTGCAGACGATTCGGATGTGTGGCTATGGCTTATTTGCATCTTTCACAAATGAACCAAATTGGCGATAAACATTACGTCACTAATGACGTAACTGATGTCACCAATTTGGCTTACTTTTTAAAGATACAAGTTTTCGAAGCCAGAGATTAGAAATCGTTTGTGCTTTTTTTCATTGGAAATAAAAATGCAGTGGGTTGCCATACGAAAAAGTTTGTTCTCTCTTTGGCAAGTTATGATATATTTGGCAATCGGATTTTAGTTCAACTCCTTCCAAGTCGATTTTTGACCAGTTTCGGCCATTTTGGCCCACGGCAGACCAGTGGATTCGTAATCTACTCACTTTTCTCCAATTTCTATAAGAAATTCCGAATGATGTTCGATGGGGTCCAAAAATTGCAGTCGCCTCTCGGACTAATAGAGAAGACCCTGAATTGTCACGAAAACTGATACAGTTCTGGGCATTCTGAAATTAGGTGAATTATTTTGAATCCTGTAAAACTCTACTTAACTCCATTAGAGAGAGCAGACGATTTTCGGTATCATTTCGACCCTTCCCTATTGTATTATCGTCCGAAAATAGCTTCTTCCTCCCGATTGGTTGTCTGATCCGCACACGTCACGACAGCGGAATTCGATGTCGCCATATTTTGATATCAAGCGCTCTAATAAAAGTTCCGAGATAACGCTTTTATCTGTCAATTCATCCCATCCATCCTACTTCGGAAACTTAAGCAAGCGATCTTTTTAGTCTAAACATCAAATCGTCAGGGGAACTCAGAACTCTTGAGTTTTTATCTGGGATGAATCATGTGAACGCTGAAGTGTTTAGGGAGAAGCAATTATCTCAACGGAAAGAACTGGCTAATTTATTAACTGGTGCGTAAGAACTCGCGTGCGAGATTTTTTCTCACGTTTTTATCTGTAATGAATCAAGCGAACTCTGAAGTGTTTTGGGAGTAACGGATTGTGAGATTTTCACTCATGTGCGAACTTCGCATGTGAGTTTTTCTCTCACGCTTTTTTTATCGGATAATCATGCAAACTCCTGAACTAGCATATGAGACTTTTTCTCACATTTTTATATGGAATGATTTGTGTGAATTCTGAAGTGTTTTGGGAGTACCAATTATCTTAACCGAAAGAACTGGCTAACTTAACTGGTGTGTAAGAACTCACGCGTGAGATTTTATTTCACATTTTTATCTGGGATGAATCGAGTGAATTCTGAAGAGTTGTGGGAGAAACGGACTGTGAGATTTTTTCTCATGTGTGAACTTGGCATGTGAGTTTTTCTCTCACGCTTTTTTTATCGGATAATCATGCAAACTCCTGAACTAGCATATGAGACTTTTTCTCACGTTTTGATATGGAATGAAACATGTGAATTCTGAAGTGTTTTTATTGTAGCAATTATCTTAACCGAAAAAACTGGCTAACTTAACTGGTGCGTAAGAACTCGCGCGTGAGATTTTATCTCACGTTTTTATCTGGGATGAATCAAGCGAATTCTGAAGTGTTTTGGCGAAAGGCGGAATGTGAGATTTTCACTCATGTGCGAACTCGCATGTGAGCTTACCTCTCACGTTTCTTATGGGGTAAATCAAGCAAACTGGCGTGTTTTGGGAGGGGCGAGATTTTCCCTCACATGTGAGCTAGTGTATGAGATTTTTTCTCGCGTTTTTATTATCTGGAATGAATCATGTAAATTCTGAAGTGTTCTGAGAGAAGCAGTTATTTTAACCTGGATAACTGGACTCATACATAAGTACTCGCATGTGAGATTTTTTCTCAATGGTACAGATGTACTGGTTTTTTATCGTGGATATTGTAGATCATTTCACCTCCAACTAGTCGGAGTATAAAAAGACAATCTCTCATACCTTTGAAAGGAAAGCGATGTATTTCTGAGGGTGAGAGAAAGTATCACAAAACGAGTTTGACCACTGTGTTTTTATAATTTCAGTCAATTGAAAGAAAACTCCTTAAATTCAATAAATGTAGAAAAGTGAAAAAAAAATTATTAAAAAAAATTTGCATTTTTACTATCAATAAACCAATGTGATGGTATAAATCGAGATTTTGCATGCATTCTATTTCTCTCAATTTTAAAAAATAGCTTTCTTTACATCAATGTAAACCCTAAGAACACTTTTGTAAATGACTTTTTCCCTTTACAGATAAAATGAAAATTCTGTAACTCTTAAAGTAAATTGCCTGTTAAATTCAAACTATCGTTTTATGATTTCTTACCTTATTATTTTTAAACAATTTACATTGCTGCTATATCTAGTAAGTAAATAAACATTGTAACAACCTCTTTTTTTCCCCCTTTTTCTTTTTGTGAAGAAGTTCTGTGTACTACCTCGATTCGCGCAATATAAAAAAGGGTCATAGAAACATTTTTCAAGTTACTTCAATAAACTATATCGAAATTAAAATACATCTAAATTAAACATCTGTATTGTGTTATATTTCCTTCTTTACTTTCACACACAATGATACATTCCAGAAATAGATTACAAAAATAAATAATGAACCAGGAAAAAGAAGGAAAAAAAAAAAAAAAAAAACGGAAATACGGAGAATAGTGAGGGAGTCTAAATAAGAGACTCGGCGCAGACGATCTTTCTAAAAATATAATCGTTTGGCGATCGCATATAGAGTTCTGCAGAGAGAGGGTGTTGAGGTTCATCGCACCTTTTGTTTAAGGAATTCCCCCCGCTTTTTCTCGTTTGGTGATGGGGGTCACTGTCCCATCCTCCCATGTTTTCTCTTTTGGCCATATTTGACCGGTGTCCACTGTGTTCCGCTTGGGAAAATTGGTTTACTTGTATCACTTCCTTGTTTGGCCGAATGAATACGTTAAGGCAACGGGGTTTAGACAATTGGCTGTCACTTGGCACACATTTTGAAGTAAATATTCAAACCTATTCATTTTGGTAATTGGTACAGATGCACTATAGGGACCCCGCTGAATATTACCTTTTCCTGGTTTTATTTCATAATTAATTTTTAAAAAACGTTAACCCCCCTTAATTTCTCTCTCTTAATAGATTTATAGCAACCTTAATTAGTGTTATTTGAGCTTATAAACTGAGAGGCGACTACAGTTTTTGGACCCCATCGAACATCATTCTGAATTTTTTTATAGAAGTTGGAGATAAGTGAGTAGATTACGAATCCACTGGTCTGCCGTGGCAAAAATGGCCGAAACTGGTCAAAAATCGACTTTGAATAAGTTGAACTAAATCCAATTGCCAAATGCGCCATAACTTGCCAAATAATGAGCATTTTTATTTTTATTTGGTAACCATCACTCTTTAATTTTTAATTAAGAAGGTTGCAGACGATTCGGATGTGTGGCTATGGCTTACTTGCATTCTTCACAAATGAAGCCAAATTGGCGATAAATATTACATCACTCATGACGTAACTGATGTCGCCAATTTCAAAAGATACAAGTTTTCCGAACCAGAGATCAGAAATCGGTTGCGCTTTTTCTCATTGAAAATCAAAATGCAGTGGATTTCCAGACGAAAAAGTGTGTTCTCTTTTTGTCAAGTTATGACATATTTGGCAATCGGATTTTAGTTCAACTCATTCCAAGTCGATTTTTGATCAGTTTTGGCCGTTTTTGCCACTGCAGACCAGTAGATTCGTAATCTACTCACTTTTCTCCAATTTCTATAAAAAATTCAGAATGATGTTCGATGGGGTCCAAAAATTGCAGTCGCCTCTCGGACTATAAGTTAGCGGGATCGTTTGGTGATAAAAGCATGTTATTTTCAATGGAGAAAACCTTTGATTAAATGTTGTACTAAAAGTTTCTGGTTGTTAAACAGTGTTTAACAATATTCTGACAAGTATGTGTCGGCATGAGGTATAGTTATGGAAGCAGGCCAAATCAGCTGGTAAATGTTGCGTATGCTGCAACAAAGATTTGGGGCGCTTCCAACACATATTTTGGGAGAGTTGAATGGTGAAGCAATTTAATGGTTAGGTAAATTACGCTGTATTTAATTAATTTGAGTTGATTGGTCTGTTTTTATTGTATTTTTTAAGTTTTCTTATTCGACTGTGTGTAGAACAAGCACTTCAGTTTTATTTCATGTACACCGAGTGATTATGCGTTTTAACAGAAATCAAATTTGATATTAAATCTGAGTAAGAATACAAGATGGGAAAAAGAAAACATCCTTCTTATTTTTCTTGTGAAGGCAAGTTTTGGTGTTGTTTTTTTTAGAATATTTAAAGTCTTTAAATGACTTGAAAATATATTTTTTTAAAAGAAATAAGCGAGGAAGTGTAAAAATAAGGATATAAATAAAAACTTGAAGTTAGTAAATTAAAAAGAGGCAGTAATATGCTCATATGATTTTCAATGTTGTATTTATGACTATTTTAGTGTTACATTGGTGTTATTTTAGCATTACATTGCAGTTTTAGCATCATATTGTATTTTTAGCATTACATAGTAGTTATTTTGTACTACATTGTAATTTTTTTTTTCGTGTAATACATTGCAATTATTATAATGTGTTCTAGTATTACATTGCAATTATTTTAGTATTACATTGCAATTATTTTAGTGTTACCTAGCAATTATTTAGTATTTGTAAACATTTTGGTGGTTAAATTGTAAACATTTTGGTGGTTAAATTGTAAACATTTTAGTGTTACAATGTAATAGTTTTAGTGTAACATTGTAATTGTTTTAGTGTAACATTGCAATCGTTTTAGTGTTACATTGTAATAATTTTAGTGTGACATGGTACTTTGAAATATAGTTAAACTCTTTCTAGTTTAATAATTTAAAAATTTTATTTTCTGATATGGTTTAAAATTCTGTACCCCGGAGATTAAGGACACCATGTCCATTTTTTTTATTAATTGTCATAAATAAGTACTATGATCAATACTTCCAATTACTTATCAATGCCAATAACAATGTGAAAAACTTTCATTAAGCTGTTTGTATGAGTAACAAAAAAAAATTTAATAACTCAAAAGTTATGGAAAATTAGTTTTTTCCGTTGGCTCTCCTGAACAAATACAAAAATATGACATAGTGTCCTTTGCCTCCGGGGTACAAAATTAAATAATCTAAAATTGAATATTCTCATTTAGCTGACAAATAGTTCGTAGCATAATGTAAGAACTGTAAAATTTGTAAGGCTTTTTTTTTCCTACTTCGCCACAACTAAATCAACTCAACAAAATGTCCTCTTGAATTTAACAGTCCTCGACAAATTCACTTAAAAATATCGTCTTCTACGCATTTCTCTCCATTACTCTATCCGCTCCTTTTCCATTTCCTGGCTTACATGCGAAGATGCTATTTTAGTAAATAAAAAAGATCGTCTGCCATCCCATTGAGCTTGCAGACGATTCTTCCGCCCTCTTGCGAAACCGATCTGTAGTGGTTGTCGCGCGTGCGTTTCTGTTTACCTTTTGGAAGGGACCACCTTTGCCAGTGATGTCATCCCGAACCATACCTTTACGCATTTCATACTTCCTTGTGGACTATCGTTTGGGCACATGCGTTTATCGTTTGCTACTACCTCCCTTAAATTCTCTTTATGATGCTTGTTCTCTGTAATAAAGGTCCACTTATTTATAAGGACAAAGAAATAATTTTTTAATTACTTAGTAATTACTCGAAGGTTATCCTATGTAATTAATTTTTTTTTACTTTTGTGTTCAATGTCCGTTCACTTATTAGTGAGCTGACTTATTACAAAATCCTTATGTTTGGTTTATTTTAACTTTTATCGTATTTAAATCCTTTGTATTGTCTTTCGATTTTGTGTACATGTGTGTCGATGGTGGGAAAATCTGCGGAGGTCTAATTAACCCCCTTTTCGTCATCCAATTGGGCAGAAACTTGGCAGATAGATTCGATGACAATGCATTTTATCAAATTTTGGGGCTGTCACTGTCACTAAAAGCTCTCTTTTACGGAATACTAATAAACCAATTTGCCGTCATCCAATCGCGCTAAAATAGCATTTAACCGATCATTGAAGAAACTCTTTCCTGTTGCCAAAATTTTTTTGATTAATAAATAAATAATTACATTGTTTTAGTCAGAATAAGTAAAAGATATTTGGATGTGAGTGCATGAAATTCATTTTTAATGACTACATTTTGTAAGTAGTTTACCGCATATTTTGCTGATGGAGATGTTTTTGATATTTAAAATTCGATGCAAATACCAAGCACATTCTGTTTGCAGAATTGGTGCTGTGTTAAATGCATATAAAAATTGGCAATGCATATAAAGGATTTATATCAAAAACTCTGTTTTTATGGGTTATATTATTTAATAACTTAGTTACTACGCGAAGGTTATGCTATGTAATTTGTTTTTGTGACTTTAGACCATTGACGTGTAAACGGATTTTGATGTATATATTTTTTTTCAATCTTTGGACTTGGTTTATTTGAACTTGTATCAGTTCCGTTGTTCTGAGTTCCGTTATTATTATTATTATTTGTCATTGTAATTTTGTTAAATTGAAATTTGACTTCTATATTGCCTCTAAAAAGTTACAATCGCCAACAAATTATTTATTGAAATAAATGTCGCATTTGCGAAAATTCAGAAACTGTTTTAAGAAGATGACAGGCAGTAGCTTTCTTTTAAATTTATTATAAAACGTTTGTTTCTGACGTTTTAATTGTAAAATGCTATTTTAAAAAAAATGCTATTTATTATTTTTAATTAATTTTTTATTGGCAACTCTATAATGGTAAAGTCGTATAAAATATAGACTTTCAGAAATTATTAAAAGTTTCGTCTATACTTTAGAAAGGTTATAAAAAAAATATTTGTAAATCAGTTTTTAATAACGTTGGTGATGATTTTGGCTATGAGATGATAATGAGGGAAAACAACTGATAGCAGAACCTAGAATCCAATTTATCTGTTACGATATTCTATACTTCAAGCATCAGGGAGGTTGATTTCCAACAATATCTTGCACGAGACGTTACACTATGGATTTGCTTCGCTGAAATATTATTTTAAGCTGTAGAATATGAAGAACGTCGCTTTCCGGAAGGTCTTTCAAGGTTAAAGGTCCCAGTATTTATATCTCGAATGAGAAAAAACTCAGAAAACTTTCACCAGGTAATTCACAAGAGGGTCCGTCACAATTGCCATCTCACCTTCTCATTTTTTTAAAGCACAGATTACAGACCAACGGCATCAATTGCGATTCGAACCCGGAACCTTCCGTATGGTAATTGAATACTTCAAACTAAGGATTATGAACTTCCGCTCAACCTATTTGACGTAGACCTACCCTTAAGGTTTTCGTCAAATTCGCGCATGCGCGTAGGTGTGGAATCGTGAAAAATCATGAAAAAATTAATTTTTCAGCAATTGTTAAAAAACGGCTATAACGATTTTGATTAATATCTCCCTGCTAATGCCTTTTTAAGATGGTCTAATCGTCTTCTCCTCAAATTCCCATAAAAATGCGATAAAAGCGTAAAAAGTTGGAAAACGAGTGCCTTTAATTTAGAGCTCTCTGTCCTTAAGCATCGCCCATCAATAATTGATTTTCACTTTGTTTCACGCACAAGAAAAGACAATGTAAAGTCGATCGAATTACATCGCCAAATTCGCCTTTTTGTTGATTTTTTGTATGCCCCTGTATAAAATTTTGATTCGTTGATCATTATTATAGTACTTTAATTGAAAGTTGTGCGATGTTCCACACCCCTATACTAAACTTCAACTTAACTTGACATCACTTAGACGGTAGATCGTCACAGTTCTCATAGGTATTTAATCCATTTTTGCGGAGTGAAGACATAATTCTCGCCAAACCTTATAACCTTTTGTTCTCTACAGGGTTGTGGTTTGGCGAACATTATGCTTTCACGCCGCCAAAATGGATTAAATACCTATGAGCACTGTGACGATCTACCGTCTAAGTGATGTCTAGTTAAGTTGAAGTTTAGTATAGTTTATTATTCAATATTGTTTTAGCACAGTTGTATTATTGTTGAGGAACATTTAATCGAATACAATGCAGTCAAAAAAATAAAAATAAAAAGCGGTAGTACAATGCCAGTGACAGTAATGGCATTTTTCTTTCTTTACGTGTTTGCAATATAAGTAAACTTAGTAAACACGGAAAGAAAAGTGTTTTCTTCTACTGACATACTTTGGCTTTTAACTGTCTAGTTTTATTGTTTCGCTGTTTTTTATCTTTCGCTCTCTTTTTTTATGTTTCTATTTGTTTGTGGAGTGGGATTCTGCGTTGTTACATAGGCAATTGGAACTTGTTCTGCGTATTTCACTGTTCTAGAAATTAACTTTTTAATTGATGATATCATTTGCTTATTAAGTTCAAATAAACTTTTTGCTGAATGAGTTTAAAATTAAGTAATTAATTTTTAGGTTTTAATATTACAGAAAAATAAACAGGACCTCGGGTGAGTTGAGGCGTCGAGCTCGTGATCAGAAAGTCGCGGGTTCGGTCATATCTGGGCGAATATTGTTGTGTATGGTTATGGGGGCTGGTGCACATTAAATACGTCGCGGCTTTAATGTCTTCTTCTGGTTATGGTGTGATTGTACAGAAGTGCCCGCTCAGGTGTTGACCGCGTTATCTAAATTATCATATATTTAATGCCGATTTAAAATTTGCGTACATTTACTGTCTGTGAAGCTCTAAAATGTGAAAGAAATAAGCTGCCGGAATCGGGTTTCAACCAAACTAACCTGAACAGTTCTTCAACCTTTTGTCAAAGAAAATGTAATTTTTTTTCCTAATACGTTACCAAAAAAAATGACAAAAACTGCATTTTTATTGTTTTGAAATAGAGTGGCCACCGAAACTGGAAATCAAGGAAATGTCAGGGAACTTTCTGATTCTGGAAAAAATTTGGGGATTTTTTTTAAAATTTCTCCAAGATCAGGGAAATTTTCTACCGTATTGAACGTATGTTTCCCCATTCATCTGTAATTTTACGTCATTTACCCGGAGGATTGTGGCGGTAGTAGTTGGAAATTTGTTCTTATAGTTCGAGAGGCGACTGCAAATTTTGGACCTCATCGAACATCATTCTGAATTTTATTTAGAAATTAGAGAAAAGCTAGTAGATTACGAATCCACTGGTCTGCCGTGGCAAAAAAAGGCCGAAACTGATCAAAAATCGACTTGGAATGAGTTGAACTTAAATCCGTTTGCCAAATATGCCATAACTTGCCAAAAAGAGAACAAACTTTTTGTCTGGCAACCCACTGCATTTTGATTTTCAATGAGAAAAAGCGCAAACGATTTCTGATATCTGGCTCGGAAAACTTTATCTTTTAAAAGTAAGCCAGATTGGCGACATCAGTTACGTCATCAGTGACGTAATGTTTATTGCAAATTTGGCTCATTTGTGAAAGATGCAAGAGAACCGTCGCCACACATCCGAATCGTCTGCAACCTTCTCAATTAAAAATCAAAGAGTGAGGGTTACCAAATAAAAAAAAAATGCTCATTATTTGGCAAGTTATGGCGCATTTGGCTATTGGATTTAGTTTAACTTATTAAAAGTCAATTTATGACTAGTTTCTACCATTTTTGCTACGGCAGACCATTGGATTCGTGATCAAATCACTTTTCTCCAATTTCTATAAAAAATTCAGAATGTTCGATGGGGTCCAAAAATTGCAGTCGCCTCTCAGTCTAGTACGGAATAATTTAAACTTTTCTTTACGGCCGATACTATTTTTTTAAAAATGGTCATATAATCTCTTTAGCTTGTTTGTTCTAATTGATCAAGCTGTGTCTTTACAACTGGAAAAGTTAAGAAAATTTGAAAAAAAAAAAAAAAAAGTTAGCCGTAAAATCGGGGAATTTTTTAGAAATCCATCGGGGGAAGCAGGGAATTATCAGGGAACATTTTCCCCCTGAATTTTGTGGTCACCTTGTTAAAGTTCAATGACCTTTTTTGTTGGATTAATATTCCTAAATATCTATATTAAAATAAGTAGCGAAAATTAAAGAATAAGTCAGTGTTTAAATTTTTATTTTTAGGTTTAATATAGTTCCTTAGAAAGAAACATAAAACACCATAGTACAAAGAAAATAAACAATCATCTTAATTGAAATGAAATCCACACCATATGTTTGTTCGCTGCGGCTTCTTTCAATATAGGTATTGCAAAGTGTTTTATATTATATTGTAAACAGCATTAATTGAAATAATTAAAATATCTAAATTGACGTTTTTCATGATTTTGAATCCCGGATCCCATTCGAATTGGAGCATGTTCCGTAAAATGTTTATAGACCCCTAAGTTTTTTTTTTTTATTTTAAATTTCTCTTTGATGAGGTTCAACTTACCAATTTAATCTAAAATACATTTTCTATGATATATCATCTTAAATATTGCTATACACTAAATAACTCGAAATAGATTTTGATGGGAAAAAAAAATTCTCCCCCCCCCCCCCCCACCCCCACCCCTTTAGAATTTATTTTTGAAAATCGTAAACTCATTTGAATTATTATTATTTTTATTTTTTTTCAAAGTAATTTTTTCATTTTGCGCCACATACAAACTGAAATCGTCTATTTTTTTTTTAACAACTAATTAAAATGTTATTTACTTGTATTTCGAGAGGTCATTCCGAATTTTGTTAAGAATGTGGAGAAAAGTCAGTAGGTTACGATATCTGGTGACGTCTTACCGGCATCGTTTGAAAGTTAGACAAGTTAGCGATAAATATTACCGTCACTGATGATGTAGCCAATTCGGCTTACTTTTAAAATATTCCAAGTGTTCAGAGCCAGATATCAAAAATCGTCTGCAGCCTTCCTCACTGAGAATCAAAGTGCTTTTAGTCCGAGAGGCGACTGCAATTTTTGGACCCCATCGAACATCATTCTGAATTTTTTATAGAAAATGGAGAAAAGTGAGTAGATTACGAATCCACTGGTCTGATGTGGCAAAAATGGCCGAAACTGATCAAAAATCGACTTGGAATGAGTTGAACTAAAATCCGATTGCCAAATATGTCATAACTTGCCAAAAAGAGAGCAAACTTTTTCTGTCTGGCAACCCATTGCATTTTGATTTCAATAAAAAAAGAAAAAGCGCAAACGATTTCTGATCTCTGGCTCGGAAAATTTGTATCTTTTTAAAGTAAGCCAAATTGGCGACATCTGTTACGTCATCCGTGACTTAATGTTTATTGCCAACTTGGCTCCCTTTTAATAGATTCAAGTAGACCGTCGCAGATATCTGAATCGTCTGTTACCTTCTTAATTGAAAATTAAAGAGTGAGGGTTACCAAATAAAAAAAAAATGCTCATTATTTGGTAAGTTATGTCGCATTCGGCAATTGGATTTAGTTCAACTTATTAAAAGTCGATATTTGACTAGTTTCGGCCATTTTTGCCACGGCAGACCAGTGGATTCGTAATCTACTCACTGTTCTCTAATTTCTATAAAAAATTCAGAATGATGTTCGATGGGGTCCAAAAATTGCAGTCGCCTCTCAGTCTATTTCGGTTACCAGACGAAAAAGGGTGTAAACTTTTTGCCAAGTTATGACATATTTGAACAGTTTCGGCCATTTTTGCCTCGGCAGACCAGTGGATTCGTGATCTACTAACATTTCTCCACATACTATAAAGAAATTCAGAATGATGTTCGATAAGTATGTAAACTTCCAAACGCCTCTCAGACCATCGGGATAATCCTCCTAAAGTTTCCCTTTAAACTAGACAAACCTTACCTCTACACCCAGTTCAGTAAAGGAAACAGAGGAGAAAACACACAAAAGTAGTTGAGATGACGTTTACTTACCTGGCTTTCTTTCCTTGTTTGCACGATGTCCCAACTCCAAAGCCCCAAGAGAACAAAAACCTAATTCTGACCCCCCACCCCCTCCCCTTCGATCTTTTCTTGGAGATCTCACTTCTAACAGCAATCGTTGAACACTGAATATTTTTTTTTCTATTCATTGCCCAAATATTTGCGTTCCAAGGAGAGACGTATAAAGAAATGGGGAAAAATAATGTGATGTTACTTGGATTATATTCGAATATCTGGCGAACGTTTTGGTTTGTATAACTGAATCTTGAACTTGAAACTGGTTGGCCATTGTTACAGACGGGGAGTACAAATTGGAAATGGGGAAGTTTGGCGAAAATACCCATTTTTGTTGTTTTAGTGTAAAATATTCTCGAAGCAGTAGCTTTAAATGCTTAGTTTAAAATGATGTTATGTTCTTTATGATATTAAAAATACTTTTACTCAGTGTTTAATGACTGCGCACACAGTGCTAATAGACTGAGAGGCGATGGCTAGTTTAGGTGCTTCTTAGAACACCATTCTGAATGCTGGCAAAAATGGCCGAAACTATTAAAAAATCGCCTTTGAATGCGTTGAACTATATCCGATTGCTAAATATGTCTTAACTTGCCAAACAATGAGCATATTCTTTTTTTCTGATTACTATCTTTCTTTGATTTTTAATTAAGAAGGTTACAGACGATTTGTTTTTCCTGGCATCAACATTTTTAATCCTTTTAAAATTCAGCCATGAAGGTTACAGACGATTTGTTTTTCCTGGCATCAAAATTTTTAATCTTTTAAAATTCAGCCATGAAGGTTACAGACGATTTGATTTTCCTGGCATCAAAATTTTTAATCTTTTAAAATTCAGCCATGAAGGTTACAGACGATTTGTTTTTCCTGGCATCAAAATTTTTAATCTTTTAAAATTCAGCCATGAAGGTTACAGACGATTTGTTTTTCCTGGCATCAAAATTTTTAATCCTTTTAAAATTCAGCCAAGTTGGCAATAAATATATTGCGTCATCAATGACGTAATATTTATCGCCAACTTGCCACACTTTTAAAAGATGGAAGTATATTTTGCCAGAATATAAATATCGTCTGCATTCTTCCTCATCAAAAGAAAACTGCAGTTAATGACCAAATAAAAAAGAATGTTGATTGTTTGACAATTTATGACATATTTGGCTATCGGACTATCTTAAAGTCGATTTTTTAATAATTTCGGCCATTTTTACCCCTGCACACCAATGGATTCATGATCGATTAACCTTTCTCAACGTTCCATAAAAAAAAAAACATTCAGAATGGCGAGAAAAATATCTCTACCGCAAACTTTTAACTCGATTTGTGATTAATTTTGTTTTCGTCAGGGTAAGAATTTTTTTCACAGCTGCAGTTTGAATCAGCCAATTAAAACTTTGTTTAATGTAATTTAAAGTGTATAATGTAATGTACCTACTACGATCCAATACATCCTTGCAATAATTAATTTGAACTGAATTTTTAATCTTGATATTTTTATGAAAAGTTAATAATTAATGCTTTCTCTAACAAAATTCTTATGGGAAAGAAAAAAACTTATATGCACAATTACAGTTGGTTCCCTGCAGCAAATCATTACGTTTCATTGGTAATTAAAATTAAAATTCTTTGTAAATTACAAATTGAATTAGACCGGTGAAATTAGACCCTAATTAGGCAATTAATTAGGTCGAATTTTAATCAATTAAATATCATCAACTGACGAATTTTTTTTATGCAAGTATGTTGGTTCCTTTTAGCACTTTTTAAGTGTGAAAAATAACGATTTCAGTTCCAAAAATTAACGAAATACACTAAAAACCTCCAAAGGGATTTTTGCTGTAACTGATAGCTAATTGGTACCCGGTCATCTATAATTTTTTATTCAAAAATCACGTGCACACGTAATTAAAACAGTAGAAGAATAAAGTTAAACACCGAATTATTCCATTCAAACAAATAATAAGTAGTAGATAGATACACACCAACTCGTAACACTTTCTCTTTCTATCCCCCCCCCCCTTCCCCCTCTCCCCACTCTACCTCCGTATGATAAGTTCGTGTTCTCAAAGGATACAATTCTGACTCATCAAACAGGTATTTTGTGACATAGTTCTTGTTTTTCACACTGCATCATCACGTGCGTTGGAACTGCAGTCATTTTGAGGAAGACTTTTCAGTGAATGACATGCCATCTGATATCGAAAAGGAGATTTTAATCAAAAGACTGCTTTGGATGTTTCTAAGTCTACTGTTGTCCTATTAAATATGGATAAAAAAGTTATTTTTCCTTATTTGCATTTTGATTAAATTTTGCTGTTTCTATAATGGCCTCGAAATCGTGCGTTTCTGCCGCAGAATTTTTTTGGTGACTGCTGTTACAATTTGCTGAAACATAACAAGATTAGCCCGTGATTTTCGGGGGGTATTTTTAATCATTATATTGTTACGAATTTTTGTATATTTGTAAATAGATAAATTTATGTTCATCTCGCGTAAGGCAGTGCAATGGTTCGTCTTGGTTTGTTTCCCAGCAATGAATCTCTCAACGCTTGATAACGAGTTTTACAGAGGTAACTCTGGGAAGCGAGTTTCAAGGGGCAGGGCATTTAACATTATGGTAATGGGAATCTCGCCAAGTTGGCGACGATTTTGGCGACTAATATTTGTCGCCAAATGTCGCCAAACTTGGCTACCATTTGGCGACATTTTCGGTACATGTATCCCATATCCTATATAGGTCTTTTCGACTACTCTCAGGAAAGTTCTCCAGACATCTACCTCTGGGAGTTTCAAGAAGGTTCACGTATGTTCTCAGGTCACCCTATAAAAGCTCAGGGAGAGCGGGTGATGCAGTTAGTTAGATGGTCAGTTGTTGACTGATTTTGAGTCACGGAGCTAGTTGTTAGCTGAGTCCGATAGTTGACTGAAGTTAGTTGATTTTGAGTCACTGAATTAGTTGACTGGAGATACTGAGCGAACTGTATTGCATTGTCTTTTGCGGTGATTTAGCAGTTGTCTTTCAAGTTTTTAACTGCTGTTTTGTGCTCTATTGAGGTGAAAAGAGCTGTATTGTGTCTACTAGAACGAGAAGTTCTGGAGCTGTAAGAGAACTGTGAAGATTTATTTTGGAATAAATTTCTGCAAGTTTTGATCTGCTTTGGCGTCAAATCTTTCGAACCCGTACAACGCAACAATATTTAAAGGCAATTTGATTAATCTTCTAAAAGGCCTGGTGTATGCTCTAATGTTAAAAGAGATTTTGTATTTTCATTTAAATTGTATCAACTGCTCGTAGAGAAACAAATTTACAATTTTAGGGCATGAATTGGTTAAGATTAAACCTAGGCCCTTAGTATTTAAATTTAATCGCAATTCATCTATTATATAATCTTTATTAACACAAGAGGTCATCAAGCCTATAATACAGTTAAAAAATTGCACAAAAAAAAGTTAACAGACGATTATTTTGTTAACAGATAATAATGCCATCTTTTAAAATGTGTTATATAAGAATTTTTGTTGCAGCCAAAAACTTAAATTATGAAATTCAAATATGTAAGTAGATTCAGTACTTCAACAATTACAAGTTACCTATTAAAGTAAATTTGCTTTGATTTGTGGCGCCATCTGTAAATGAAATATTGAACGAAAAGCAAATATGTAATTCGTAAACTTTTAAATCCCGACTCGAATTTTTCATTCTATGTTTCTTCCGATGTTACAGATGTTTTTGCAATGATTAATACAATTGAGATGTTTCTTAGAAAAGTCTTCAAGGAATGTTTTCACACGCAAGGATTTTTTTTTTTTTTTTAATTTATATTATCTTGTCCTGCTGCATTAACTTTCCATAGTTATTAAGTCTTACGATTACCTTAAAAGTCTTAGGTTTGTCATATCTAACCAATGGTGCAAAATGAATAAAAACTAGGGGTGTGGAACATCGCTCAACTTTCAATTACACTGTTACTGATGTGTATTTGTGTAATTTATCGTTTTTATATTTTCATCATTTGCTTAGAAAAAATGGCCAGTTTGGCGATAATTCTTATATGGGTCCTACAAAAGAAAAAAAAAACTTCGCCAAAGTGGGTTTTTTTTTTGGCGATATACTTTTCGAAAATTCCTATACTATCCTTTGTTATAAGTGACGCTGAAGGAGAGGCGAAAAAACGATCGTTGATGTATGTTCAAGCAAAGAGGACTCTGTGTTGAAGGCATTCGGTTTTCAACTTTTTACGCCATAAATGCATTTCTACAGGAATTTCGGGGGCGGGGATGCATACAACACCTTATGAGGCATTAGCACGGAAATTTTGATCAAAAAAGTTAGAGCCATTTTTTAGCAATCATTGAAAAACAAGATTTTTTCAATGGCAGCTACCTTTTGCGCACACGCGATTTTGACGAAAACCTTAATGGTAGGTCTTTGGGCCATCACCAACCTGTTCAACAAATTTGAACATCATAGGTCAATTTGTTCTGGAGTTATGCTGACCTCACACACCTAGACAGACATTTTTTTCTAGATCATTTTTTTTTTTTTTTTAAATCAGGATGTTCCAAAACGTAGAGAAATGCAACGAGAAATCGAATTTTTTTTTGTTTTGACCGAATCCTATACATCAGCGTTCGCCACTAACTTTTAAAGACGGGCCGCATGACTTAAGTTGGAACTTTCCGAGGGCCGCAGATTTATACCGAATACACCAATAAATATATTGCTTTACTACATATTTTCAATGTTAGAAATGTGATAATCACTAAAGATTCAACAATATAAAACACTTTTGAAAACTGAAACAATAATAATAATAAAATAAAATTGATATTTGATTCTTGCTTCCAATAATTTAAAAAATGTTTTTCTTTACATCATAAATCAAAGTCATAAGAAGTTAATCTTTTGTGATAATATTACAATGTGACTTGACATAAACACAAAATCAATAAAGATATTTAAACCATACCTCCTAAATCTTCCATTTTAGTCGATGTTAATTTTGCGAGATGATGACGATCGATCCACTTTTCGCCATCTACTTTGCGCTTAAAACTAGTCTTAGACACCAATATTGCACTGGAGGGATAGAGATCGCGATACTTCTTTTCACATCAAAACAAAAGAGGCCAGTATGCATTAAAACACCCAACTCCTGCCCATCACATTCAGAAAAGCAGAAATTGAATATGTGCCATTCACGAATCGAGGGGGTAGGGTATCATAAGTACAAAACTCAGCAATGCGTCATTGGTAATAATTCAAACTATAGCTTTTTTTTTTTTATTTCTTCTCGTGGGTAGTCTCAAAAAAAAAAAAAAAAAAAAAAAAAAAGATTTTCCAGATTTACTGACCCGGGCCACTTAATGGAAACGCGGTATTTGGTAGTAAACACTTGTAGACAAATTAAAATTATTCCCGCAAAATTTGATTTTTACTGTTCTGTATTTCCGGCGGGCCGGAGAGAAAGCTGTCGCGGGCCGGATCTGGCCCGCGGGCCGCCTAGTGGCTGACGCTGCTATACATGAACGTTAACATAAAAAGGAAACTAATAAATTCAAAGAGAAAACGATGTTTTAATTTCTAAATTAATACCCTTCTTAGAATAAGTTCCTCTTCTCATATAAATAAACTAGCTGAATACCCGTGCTGCGCTACGAAATTTTACCATTAGCATTTTAGCGATCAAAAGACATTCATGTATTCTACACTTCAGACGTTTGCTCCCATTTCGATCCCGACAAATTGATTTATCAAAATAGGAACTTTCCTTTGTTGACATTTTAAACGAAATTTATAATTGTGAATAGTAAACTGGAATAGTTTATTGTGTTTATGTTTGCTCTTAGTTCTAAATTTCAAAGTAGTAGCTGTATTGGAATTAAGTTAATTAGACATTAAGTTTATCCTCGTATAGTTTCAATGTTGCGTCGTCCTTAAAAATTCGTTAATCGATATTGGAATGACTTTTTTTAACATTTGCAAAAAAATATCAGAAAAATGACTACATTGGAAGAGGAACATTCGGATATCCCTCGTTTGGAACATTTAACCCCTTTTCGACCCCTTAAAGTTGGTTAATCGAGAACAGAATAGCTTACTTTTTCTATGTTTAATCTTTTTTGACATTTGTACCAAATTTCCGAGTTGTGACCATATGGGAATGGTACATTCGAATATTCCTCGTTTGGAACGTTTAACCCCTTTTCCACCCCTTGATCCACCGGAGATCGGAATAGTTTACTTTTTCTGCGTTTGTCTTTATTGATATTCACACCAGTTTTCAGAATTGTGAAAATATGAGAAGTAGGACATTCGAATATATCGCTCGTTTGGAACGTTTAACCCCTTTTCGACCCCTTAAAGTTGGTTAATCGAGAACAGAATAGCTTACTTTTTCTATGTTTAATCTTTTTTGACATTTGTACCAAATTTCCGAGTTGTGACCATATGGGAATGGTACATTCGAATATTCCTCGTTTGGAACGTTTAACCCCTTTTCCACCCCTTGATCCACCGGAGATCGGAATAGTTTACTTTTTCTGCGTTTGTCTTTATTAATATTCACACCAGTTTTCAGAATTGTGAAAATATGAGAAGTAGGACATTCGAATATATCGCTCGTTTGGAACGTTTAACCCCTTTTAGACCCCTTAAAGTGGGTTAATCGAGATCGGAATAGTTTACTTTTTCTATGTTTACCATTGTTGATATTTGTGCCGATTTTCAGAGTTGTGACTATGTGGGAAGTGGGAGAATTAGTGATGAGTGAGTCAGTCAGTGAGTGAGGGCTTTGCCTTATATATAGAGAGATAAATGTCTATTTTACATAAAATAATAATTAACGAACCACCTGGCCGATATTAATTTTCACCGAAACCCACGAACCATTTGATAATAAACCATCCAACACATTTCTTCGCCATCCCTGCCATATTTCTATTCCTGAATAACGTCTGCTGTCACCTCTGGCATAAGGCCACCTTAAAGGGCCATCTATCATCCAGTTAACATGTTAATATATCCCACATTCCCCGACAAAAAACATTTGCGCACATCTTTTTCACGGCCCAAGGGCGACTGATGCAAAAGGTGTGAGTTACGGTCTTCGCTCTTTGAATATTAAGTGTGTTTGGATGGCAACACAAAGTGATTGATGAGATGTCTCCGAAAATATGTCGGTGGGTTGTTGGTTTTAAGTTGAATATGTGTTTTTCTCTTAGTTGTGTAAGGGAATAGGGTATTTGACACCATCAACAAATAATTACCAAATGCGGCATATTTATAGTATTTAACGAAATAATAATAATGCAAGCAGTTTTAACTCGAAATAATTGCTCAAATTTTAATAAATCAAATTTTAAAAATTGCTTTTCTGAGCGCCTCGTCACGTGATCAGAAACACTGGGATAAACTCCTCTGCAGACTGTGTCGTCAATGTTGACCACATTTGTAAGCAAACAGCTTCATACGTTTATTTTAAAACTTGGTTCATCTCTTTTCCTACTATATGATAAATTATGACTATTGAAGGTAACTTTTAGGAAATATTTATTTAAAAAATTGTTAATGGAACATTGGAAGACGGTTTTGTAAAGGCACACATTTCGAATTTACCCAAAACAGATGCTTTGATGGTGAGGTTCTTTTTCAAGTCAAGCTCAGAATTTTATTCTGCAGAGTTTAGAAATGGTAAAACATTTGTGTAAGTATCAACAATTCTCACAGTTCTTATAATTAGAAAAGCAACAACAACACTTTTACAGTTATAATAATCATAAAAACATTAGAATAAAAAAAAAAATAATAAAAAAAAAAAAAAAAAAGCAATTAATATAATACGCTGAATACTGTTAAAACGGAGTGAAAAGGAACAATTTTCAACTTTCAAAGTAAAAATAGAGTGTAATAATATCGTTAACGAACATATTTTTGACTTAGGAACGTGGGTCTTACCTTCTTCTATAATGATCAAGCCCAAAAATGTTGGAAAAAACGTGACTTGCATTTATTTTGATTTTTTTCATGTTGTTCCGATTCACCCCCCAGAAAGGGGATGAAACGGAACACTCGTTATAATTTATTGCTGATATTATTTAAAAAAGACAAAAAGGTGAAAAAGACAAGTAATAATGCATTGAGGTGAATAGAAACACAAGATTATCATAAACAAAATCCTTTAACCTTTAACCCTTTATCTACTGAAGGTACTTATAAGTCCAGTCATTGTACTGCATTTCTCATGGTACTGTACTGATTTAAATGCTTTGAAACCCATAGGACTTTGAAGTCCACTTCTATGAAGTTTGTTCTTCACCTATTGAATGACAGCACAAGATTGCTTCTTTTTGGAAACATTAAGTATTTAAAAGAGTTAGTAAAAATTAAAAAAAAATTCAGTAAATAAAGGGTTAACTGCTGTGATTGGGTGGTTTGATCTTTTTTTGCGCAAGGGCAACACGTGGTTCATACTGCTCCAAAAAATTTGGTGAAGATCAATTTAAAATTTCAATAACAAAGAATTGGAAAAATTAATTTAAAGTCAAAGATTAAATATTTTAGGGGGTTGGAAGCATTCTACAAAAAATGACTCGCGGTCTGTCAGACCGCATACTGTAATTAAAGGTTAATATGACAGATTAAAAAAAAAATTGTCAAAACAATTCATGTAAACAAAACAAATATTTTGGTTTCAAATTTACCAAAAAAAAAATTTAAAAAAATCGATATTTCAATAGTGCATCAGTACTTAAACTTAATATTGTGTAGTTAAAACATTTAAAAGAATTGAATAAAGTATTACTTGCATCAAAATGATTTTCACAGAAGTGAATCGTAGTCTGTGGTGAAAACTAAGTTGATTCTCTTTTAGCAAGATTTAACCACTTTTTTTGTATGTCTGCTTTCCTGGGCGCATGTGTAAACAACTATTCTGGAGTTTTAATCGAAGTACTTGTACAGTGGGGTACTGTATAATACCAATACCGGTGAGACATTTCTTGGAACGAAATCAAAAGAAAAACACATTTCGCGCTGAAAACTCACTCGCGATTGCGATGTTGTTTATGCAAGATTGACGTCACACAGTCAGATGGGTTTTTGAGCAGCGTTTTAGGGGCGGGGCTTCTACTTGCATTTTAAAATGAATTTTTAGCGTTTTGCGGCATTATTTTGAAAAAAGAAAAAATACGTGTCTTTTATTTTGTGCATACCTTTTATTTAAAACATATTTTGAAAATTTGTCAAATACCCTATGGAAGAGCTTGCTTATTATCACCTCGACCGTTGATTAACTTTTTGTCGACGACAAAAACTTCGAACCGCTTAGTCTACTCGGAGGTTCAGGATCAGTGTTGGGAGGGGGGGGGGGGGCTATCCGTGGAATGCTTCAGACCGCACATCCGTCTGGACCGATCGTTCCGACGGATTAAGAGAATTTTGGGAGGACAAAAAATTATCGTCATCGGTGGACTATTTCTAGCTTTTACAATACACTATTATTAACAAGTCTGTACGAAGGCTATGTCTAATTCTACCATTGTTGTAGAAACGTGTTATATGTCAAATCAAAGGTCTTACGACGAGTTCCCTTTAGCCAGGGTTCCCACGGTCATTGAAAATTATTAAAAAATTTTAAAAATTTTGAACTTGTTTTCAATGCCTTGAAAGTGCTTGGGAATGCTTACAGGTCCTTAAAAGTCCTTAATTTTTGCGAATGTTGTGTGCCTAACTGCAAAAGTTATAAAAATACAACTTGGACTTGCTATCCCCGCGTGACCATCACTTATCTGCATCGTATCGGATTTCTCTGACATATTTGTATTACGCATCCATCAACTTGTAACTTTTTTGGTAGAATATAATTTATTAACAATTTATGTGTAGACATGATGCCTGAAAACAAATTTTCAAAGGTCCTTAAAAACATTATTTAGGTCCTTAAAAGTCATTGAAAAGTCATTGATTTTCTTTCTTTAATTTGAGTGGGGACCCTGGTAGCGATGTGCGCTAACGGGAGTCGAATCAGGGACTCCTAGATCCGTAGACAGATACTTTACCACTATGCCAAAGAGTACTCCGCCGCATAGAGGCTTTATCTGTTTTTTGTATACGTTAGTCGTCCCTTCTTGACTTTCTGGGAAGGGGCTATGTGGCGGTCTTGTATACAAATAACAGATAAAGCTTCTATGCGCTGGAGTACTCTTTTGCCTAGCGGTAGAGTATCTGTCTACGGACCTAGGAGTTCCTGGTTCGACTCCCGTTAACGTATATCGCTACATTCCTTACCGATATTCAACCTGAATTTCTGAAAACGGCAACTATGAGTCAATTCGTAAAACCTAAACCATTAACGATACAACGATATTGTACAATATGTCTGTTCGAAGGTCTCGATAATATTAGTTGGACTACATTGCATTAACTTGGAAGTTCGCGTCTTGGCTCTAAATAGAGATATAGGATTAGAACTTGGATAAGTTTGGTCTATAAAGTGAACATTTACAAAAAAAACAAAACAAAAAAAACACTGTTTTGTAATCGCATGTCACCAACTTGAACGGATTAGTACTCGAGGTACTTAAAAAGTAGGTAAACTTTTGGTGATACAAAATACGGGTATAGGGACCATTGAGATCTATTAATGATCTTTTTATTACTTATAATTACCCTATATGCAATATATGGTAATTCTAAGTTATGAGTAATATAGGGTAATGGAACTATTGCATTTCGTTCAATTTTTTTTTTTTTTTTTGCATTTTTAAAGTTTAAAAAAGTGATCTAGAAGAAGCGTATGTGTGTACGTCTTTGGCATAACTACAAACGGATTGACCGGCGATGTTCTACTTATACATACGAGTTAGCGGTGGCCATGGTACTTGCCACTAAAGTTTTCATCGGAATTGTGCATGGGCGTAAGGTGGCTGGCATTGAAATATTTCGTTTTTCTGCCATTGCCAAAAAACAACTTCAACGATTCATCTGCTGGGTTTCAAGCTAAGTTGTTTCAGATGAAGTGACGTCATATTTGATTCAAGCCGAATGCGTCCTTTTCCCTGCCAAAATCTAACAAGCGAACTTTAGATTGCAAATTTAAAAAAAAAAAAAAAAAACGCAGTGAGCCGAAATTTTTGTGTTTATGGCCTTTTCGAAACATTTCGAATTGAATAAAAATTAAAATTAAATAATGCGGAAATTATTTATTTCAGCTACCTCACGCGTAATTTTGACGAAAACCTTAACGCCAGGTACCATCACCACTACTAACCTGTACACAAAATTTGAACATCGTAGGTCAATCCATTCGGGAGTTATACTGACCATAGACAGACATTTTTTTCTAGACACTTTTTTGAACTCAGCGCGTTCCAAAAAGGGTAAAAATACAAAAGGGGGGAAAAAAAAAAACGAAATATATATTTTTTTTTTAACTTAGTCCAGTACTTTTATCCTATGTTAATATGCGGGGAATTAAAAGTAAATATATGACTAACGAAAACTTAATTTCGGCGAACTACGACAATTGAAGAAATCCATTTGACCCGAAACAACGCAACGACTTTTCTTCTCCAAAATACCATTTCGTTTACACAACCTTCCAATGCATTCTTCATTTCTTGCCAACCATTACATACCATTGCACAAACCATATACTATTTTAAGTGACGCGTATCAATCGAATTTCGGAAATTGAATTCGGCAGAAAATATGGAAATCCATTGTTGGCGCATTTCGCAAAATGGCGACAGGGAAAGACTTTTCACCAGCCACATTCGTCAGCAATCAAAAGAGACAGGGACAGATGTTGATTTACGTCATCGTCAAGATGTCGAGCTCAGCGAAGATGTCACTCTACGCCCTCTTGTGAAGGTGACGCCTTTCATCCAATTTCTGGAGAGGTTGTTTATGTATCCGATTTTCTTTGACTCTTCCCAATTTGTTACGTTGCTGATGGGGATTAGAGATAGAAATGTATTTTTGATGGGTGATGGCCGCAGGTTTTTTTATTATTATTATTATTATTCAATTCTCGGAGTAAAATTTAACTTGTTAAATGAAACCTTTAGCCATTTTTTGTTAAGTATGTTCTTTTATCAGGGTTCCCACGGTCATTGAAAGTCATTAAAAGTGCTTAATATTTTTGAACTTGTTTTCAAGGCCTTGAAAGTGCTTGAATATGCTTAGAGGTGCTTAAAAGTCATTGAAAATGCTTAGAGGTCCTTAAAAGTCCTTAATTTTTGCAGATGTTATGTGTCCATTTGCAAAATTTATAAAAATAATATTCAGACTTCTTATTTCCGAGTGACCACCACTTATCCGCACCGTATCGGAATTCTCCGACATATTTGTATTACACATCCACCAACTTGTAACTTTTTTAGTAGAATATACTATTTAAAAATTTATATATAAACATGCCTGAAAACCAATTTTAAAAAGTCCTTAAAAACACTATTTAGGTGCTTAAAAGTCATTGATTTTCATTCAGTGATTTGAGTGGGAACCCTGTTTATAATAATGTTGCCATTGAATTAATCAAACTTAAAAAAAAAAAAGGAAAAAGACTATACTAAACTTCAACTTAACTTGACATCACTAGACGGTAGATCGTCACAGTGCTCATAGGCATTTAATCCATTTTGGCGGCGTGAAAGCATAATGTTCGCCAAACCACAATCCTGTAGAGAACAAAAGGCTATAAGGTTTGGCGAGAATTATGTCTTCACTCCACTAAATTGGATTATTTGCCTATGAGCACGGTGAAGATCTATCGTTTAGTGATGTCAAGTTAAGTTGGAGTTAACATTAGATCTATTCCGAAAATGTAGCCAAGTTGGCGAGTTTGGCGATTCGATGTATATTTTTAAATCCGTTATATTAACTTCGATTTTGTGGGTGGGTGTTTATGTCGATGGCGGGAAAATCTGCGGAGGTTTGATTAACCACTTTGCCGTCATCCAATCTCTCTGAAACTTGGCCGATAGATAGGCACCCTAGTTTTAAATCTACACAGGTATGGCGTCGTCAGCAACACAAGGGCTCTAATGCGCAGGAGGAAAAAAGTCATTAGACAAGCCAACATTTACAAACACCCATGCCTAACACGGGACTCGGAACCCGCAACCTCGCGGTCTAGAAGCTAGCACGCTAACCACTATACCGTCTGGTCGGCTAGACACAGGGATGAAAATCTCCCGCTTTCACGTGGATTTCCACCATTTTTTCCCCGAGAAGTTCCGCTTTATATTTATTATTTTTAGTTGGCTTTATCAGACTACACTTGCCTATAACCCCCACCCCCTACAAACATTAGTACGCAATTATATTGTTGCGTGGATGGGTTAGAAAGATTTAAATCCAAAGCAGATCAAAACTTGCAGAAATTTATTCCAATATAACTCTTCACAGATTCTCTTACAACTCCAGAACTTTTCGTTCTAGTAGACACAATACAGTTTTACAACAATAGAGCACAAAATAGCAGTTAAAAACTTGACAACACTCAAATCGCCGCAAAAGACAATGCAATACAGTTCGCTTTAGAACTACTCTGAATGCTCACTGAGACTCAGTATCTCAACTCAGTAATTCCAGTCAACTCACCAGTCAACTAATTCCTAACCCAACTCATGGCCGGGCTTATGTAGGGGAGGCGAACATTCTTGAAACTTCTAGAGGTAGATATTTGGAGAACTTTCCAGATCGTAGTCGAAAAGTCCTATACATGTACATAGGGACCGAAAATGTCGCCGAATGGTCGCCAACTTGGCTCTATCTCGCCAATTTGGCGAGATTGCCATTACCGTAATGTTAAATGCCCTGCTCCTTGTAAAACTCGCTTCCCAGCGTTACCTCTGTAAAACTCGTTATCAAGCATTAAGAAACACATTGCGGGGAAGCAAACTAACGATGAACTATTGCACTGCCTTATTCAAAATGTACATAAATTTTACTGTTTACAAAATTAACACTACGAAGTATTTACAAATATAAAATAATTCGTAACAATATTCTTCTTGTACTATTTACCTATTTTTATAGTTCAGAATAACTCTGCTTATATTTTCCTCTTTTTCACATTTCGACTGTTAGCACCCCTGCACTACAGGATTACCTTAAATAAAAAATAACATGCAAGGTACAAATTTCTTCTGTCACTAGTACTTACTCACTTTTTTCTTAAGTAAACCCAGAAATGCATCGCGTGTTTGGTTATTTCTTAAAAACAAAACATCCTCTACCCCCAACCCTCTTTCACGTGCACTGTGTCGTAAGTTGATGTCTTCGTTGCCATTTTCCTTCAGCATAAAAATGGTCCTGTGTCTCGAATTGGAGTTCTGCACGTTCCGAAATGGCGTGTTGTGGTTGTCGTGGGCGGTTTTCATGACCGAAGTTATTTTGTTGATGGCGCGTGCGGTCCCGGCGCGATTTTTGCGTGAGACATAGGGAATTAGGTTTTGTTTCTGGGGCTTTTTATGGATGCGGCGTTGGAACTTTATGCAGTGTATTATTCTGCAGAATGGTACCTTGTTTCAATTTAGGGCGAGATTCCGAATGTGGAAGTAGAAATGATTATTTATGATATAGACTGAGAGGCGACTGCAATTTTTGGACCCCATCGAACATCATTCTGAATTTTTTATAGAAATTGGAGAAAAGTGTGTAGATTACGAATCCACTGGTCTGCCGTGGCAAAAATGACCGAAACTGGTCAAAAATCGACTTAATAAGTTGAACTGAATCCAATTGCCAAATGCGCCATAACTTGCCAAATAATGAAAAAAAAAATTATTTGGTAACCCTCACACTTTAATTTTCAATTAAGAAGGTAACAGACGATTCAGATATCTGGCGACGGTCTACTTGCATTTATTAAAAGGGAGCCAGGTTGGCAATAAACTTTACTTTAGTGATGACGCAACTAATGTTGCCAATTTGGCTTACTTTTGAAAGATACAAGTTTTTCGAGCCAGAGATCAGAAATCGTTTGCGCTTTTCTCATTGAAATCAAAATGCAAAGGGTTGCCAGACGAAAAAGTTTGTTCGCTTTTTGGCAAGTTACGACATATTTGGCAATCGGATTTTAGTTCAACTCATTCCAAGTCGATTTTTGACCAGTTTCAGCCATTTTTGCCACGGCAGACCAGTGGATTCGTAATCTACTCACTTTTCTCCAATTTCTATAAAAAATTCAGAATGATGTTCGATGGGGTCCAAAAATTGCAGTCGCCTCTCGGACTAATAGGTATCTTTTGATTTTAATTGTGGGTATGCATTTTTTAGTTGCATATTTGGTTGCAAAGCAAGTTTTGGTACCTGATCGAACATCACTCTGAATTTAATTTTTTTTTTATGGAATGTGGAGAAATACTAGTGGGTTATGAATGTATTTAATGTTGCAATAATTATTACTTAACCTGTAACTTAATATTTATCGCCAACTTGGCTCACTTTTAAATGATGCATTTGGCGTAAGAGAAGTGAAATAGTCTGCCCCCTTCCTTGAAATTTAAAGAGCGGTAGATTACCATATAAAAAAAGAATGCGCCTTGCTTAGTTATAAGACATATTTAGCAATCGAATTTACTACAAATCTTTCAAAGTCTATTTTCTAATAGTTTCGGCCATTTTTTTTTTTTTTTAAATCCTATATATTAACTTCAATTTTGTATATTGGCCTGTGTATGTCGCCGCCTTGCAAATCTGCAGAGGCCTTATTAAACCCCTTGCCGTCATCCAGTCGCGTCGAAACTTGGCAGATGGATTCGATGTCGATGACAATGCATTCTATCAAGTTTTGGGGGCTGTCTCAGTCACTAAAACGTCGATGTTTCACGCGTTTCTTCAACGGTTTTGGAATACCAGTAAGTGTCATTTAACTGATTCTTGTTGAATTTCTTTCCTGTCATCAAAATTATTTTAATCCGAATAAATAAAAGCCGATCAAATGATATAGTGGTTAGTGTGCTAGCTTCTAGACCGCGAGGTTGCGGGTTCCGAGTCCCGTGTTGGGCATGGGTGTTTGTAAATGTATGTTGGTTTGTCTAATGACGAATGTTTCGGCGCATTATAGCCCTCGTGTTGCTGATACAGCGACAGATAATCTGAAAACAACCAACCGAATAAATAAAAGATAATTGGGTGCGAATGCGTAGATTTATTACGTAGTAACACGGTAAGTGAAAGAATTTAAAAAAATCACTGTTGAAACTCTTTCCTGTTGCCACAATTGTTGTAATCAGAATAAATAAAAGATATTTGAACGTGTGGATGCATACATTGACATTCAGTTTTAATAAATAAATTTTGAAACGTAGTTTGCCGCATACTTTGCTGATAGAAATGTTTTTGATATTTAAAATTAGATGCAAACACACGCTGACACTAGAATCGGCGCTGTGTTAATGAATATAAAAATTACCAATGCATATGTCACGTTGTTGAGCTTAATATTGGTAGACCGGCAATCCATATAGTAACACATTGTCAAACAAGCAAGTGACCTTCTTAAGATACTCTTTTATTCATTAAATTATAAAAACACTGATCATTTTGAACAAATAGTGTATGCAATAGTACATGAACATAAACTCCATAGAATATTCCGTAGTGTGGAAAAAGGCACTATGAGCAAACAAGGCTTTTCTACCTCAAGCAGGCAACGGTCCGGGACTGGTATACGCCGACCAAACGGTATAGTGGTTAGTGTGCTAGCTTCTAGACCGCGAGGTTGCGGGTTCCGAGTCCCGTGTTGGCATGGGTGTTTGTAAATGTATGTTGGCTTGTCTAATGACGAATGTTTCGGTGCATTATAGCCCTCTTGTTGCTGACGGCGCCAGATAATCTGAAAACAACCAACCAACCGGGACTGGTATGGTAGTACTTCTGAACAGCGAGAGAAAACAATAACCCGTAGGTCACTTTGAAGTTATAGCAGGCACCTGGGAACTTGGACTTCCGAAAATAACGTGCCGACTAAACGGTATAGTGGTTAGTGTGCTAGCTTCTAGACCGCGAGGTTGCGGGTTCCGAGTCCCGTGTTAGGCATGGGTGTTTGTAAATGTATGTTGGCTTGTCTAATGACGAATGTTTCGGCGCATTATTGCCCTTGTGTTGCTGACGGCGCCAGATAATCTGAAAACAACCAACCAACCGGGACTGGTATGGTAGTACTTCTGAACAGCGAGAGAAAACAATAACCCGTAGGTCACTTTGAAGTTATAGCAGGCACCTGGGAACTTGGACTTCCGAAAATAACGTGCCGACTAAACGGTATAGTGGTTAGTGTGCTAGCTTCTAGACCGCGAGGTTGCGGGTTCCGAGTCCCGTGTTGGCATGGGTGTTTGTAAATGTATGTTGGCTTGTCTAATGACGAATGTTTCGGTGCATTATAGCCCTCTTGTTGCTGACGGCGCCAGATAATCTGAAAACAACCAACCAACCAACCGAAAATAACGTAGGTCGGTAAGGCACTCCACTCAAAAGACATTTGAGCTAACTACTGTTTGGGCGATCTTCGCCGTAAAACACGAGACTGATTAGAACTGTGAAAAGCCACATTTATATAATACCACTTGCATCATTTAAATTGCATAAAGAAGCCAATTTCTAAATTCGCATAAAGAAGCCAAGATGTCCATAATATAGTCAACCAATGCTTCACTAAGGGCAAAGCCCCAATAGCCTAAAATTCAGAAAAACCAAACCAATATTAACCAGTGGTGGGTGACGTCATCACAGCATATAAGGGATTTATATTAAAAACTTTGTTTTTATGGATAATATTATTTCTTCTGGTTTCTGTAAGTCGTTCCCTTGTCTGATAATTAGAGTTTCGTGTTCTGATTATGAAACTTATAAGTCTTTTTTTTTAATTAGTAGAAATATATACAGTTTCTTAAATTTGAATAAAATTCTCCAGCTAGTATTTCTCCTAAGCGAATACTAGTAATGGAAAAAAGCTCCGATCACGTAGTTTAGTTCTCTCCATCGATATAGATAAACAACTGGATAGACTGCTTAACGCTGGGAAAATGAAGCCGTTGCCAGATGCCATTGGTGGGATAAAAAATACGGATTGCCGAGGATTGAAAATAAAATTTTGGGTTGTACACATCAGAAATGTCAATAGTAGACCTTAATTAGTAATAATGTGCAAAAAAAAATATATACTCTAACACTTTACAAGGTTTTTCGCATTCCCATCCAACTATAAAAGTGAACTGTGATTGGTTAATCTTCCCACCAGCTTCGCAATCCCCGGCGCGTTTTTCTCTTTTCATTGACAATGGAGCAGTCTATCCAGTTGTTTATCTATATCGATGGTTCTCTCCCCGTGATTTAATTTCCGCGAGACAACAAACTAACCATGAAATGAACTGTATTTTGTTACCAATCATAACACGATCAAAATCGTACCGTTGTCGCAAGTGAAATTTTCAAGATTGTCTTTCCTTTACCAAACCCATACATCTAGTTTCGACAAAAACTGTCGAGTCGCCTCTTTTCTGGACCATTTTGGAGAAGTGGCTTTCCCTCCGGATTTACTTGGAAAATTCTCAATTGCAATTCTCAATGGATTTACAGAAACGATGTCATCGGAAATTTAGCTTGAGTTGCTGTATCTTTTTTAAATCCTTTTTTTTTTTTTTTGTGTTTGTTTGTCGATGGGAACGGAATCTGCGGAGGCCTAATTAACCCCCTTGCCGTCGTCCAATCGGTCTGAAACTTGACAGATAGGTTCGATGTCGATGACAATGCATTCTATCAAATTTTGGGGCTGTTACTGTCACTAAAAGGTCGCTTTTACGGAATACTAATAAACCAACTTGCCGTCATCCAATCGCACCATATTAGCCATTGTTGAAACTCTTTCCTGTTTCCAAACTTTTTTTTTTTGATTAAATAAAATTACTTCAATCTGAAAAAGATCGATGATATTGTGAGAGCATAAATTCACGTTCATTTTTAATAAATAAGTTTTGAAACGTAGTTTGTCGCACATTTTGCTGATAGAAATGTTTTTGATATCGGAGCTGTGTTAATGAGTATAAAAATTGACAATACATATCAAGGATTTTTTTTTATAGATTATATTATTATCACTCTGCGTGTAATTTTAACGCAAATATACAACATCTTTAACATCTAACTTTTTAAATGACTTAACTACGAAATAATGAGAGACAGAAAGAAGAGACTTGTGGTGTGTTGGATAGACAGTTAGAGAATTTGGAATCCACTGGTTTGCAAAATGAATTAATTTGAGTACATTTTCTGATAGCTGCATATGGTTTACCGATGGGGCCCATTTCCATTTGGTCGTATTTCCCACCACTGCATTTCGCAGAAGTCAACGTTTGGTAATCATTATCCAGTAAAATGATTAACCATCGATATAGATAAATAACTGGATAGACTGCTCAACGCTGGGGAAAATGAAGCCGTTGCTATATCGTTGGGTGGACAAAAAAAATTCGAATTGCCAAGGATTGAAAATAAAATCTTGGGTTGTACACAGCGGAAATGTCAATAGTAGACCTTAATTAGTAGTAATGTTTCTAAAAAAATCTACAATAGCACTTTAAATGGTTTCTCGTATTCCCACCCAACTATAAAAGTGAACTGTGATTGGTTAATCGTCCACCCATCATCATCAACCACCGGCGCGTTTTCCTCCCTTGCGCATCGACATCGGAGCAGTCTATCCAGTTGTTTATCTATATCGATGTGATTAACACGATAAAATTGCGTCTTATTCAGATTTTACTGTAATTTGTTGCCACATTTGAATACCGTAACTAATTTTGTTATCTGGTGCATTTAAAATTCCATGCCTGTTTATCCAACATACTACGAGTCTCTTTTTTTCTGTCCCTCTCTGTTTCGTGGTTATGTCATTTCAAAGTTAAGAGACTCCTTCTTGAAAGACCCTGCAAGTACAGCTGCAGCTTACATATACATTGAGAGGCGACTGCGTGTTTAAATACCTCATCGAACATAATTCTGAATTTTTGTTCTAGAATGTATAGAAATGTTTGTACTAGATCATAAATCCACTGGTCTGCCGAGGCAAAAATGGTCGAAACTATTTAAAAATCGACTTTGAATGAGTTGAACTAAATCCGTTTGCCAAATATGTCATAACTTGTCAAAATATAACCATTTCTTTCTGGTAACCCACCACTCTCTAATCTTCAATTAAAAAGGTTGCAGACGATTTGTGTTCCCTGTCGTCAAGATATTTAATCTTATAAAAGTGAGCCAAGTTGGCAATGAATATTACGTCATCAGTGACGTAATATTTATCGCCAACTTGGCTCACTTTTACCAAAATGGAAGTAATTTTTTTTTTTTTTTTTCCAGAGAATAAATATCGTCTGCAATTTTCCTCATTGAAAATTAAAAAGCAATGGATTACCACTTAACAAATAATGAGAATTCTTCTTTTTTTTTTTTTTTTTTTTTTTTTTTAAGTTATGACACATCTGGCAATCGGATTTAGTTCAACTCACTCAATCGATTTTGGAATAGTTTCGGCCATTTTTACCTCGGAAGACCACTGGATTCATGATCTTGTACTAACATTTCTCTATGTTCTATAATTAAAAAAAAAAAAAATCAGAATAATCTTAGATAAGTTCCTAAACACGCAGTCACCTCTCGGGCTAATGCATTGCAGAGCTTCTCAAGAAAACCATCCATCACCATCGACATCATCAACAATAACCTTTTCTCCGTGTCCCAAAAGTACTTCCGAGAACCCCTCGGCGTTTTATCTTTTCTATTTCCTTTTTCTGTTCGTACGTAAGCAACTGCGACGTCCTTAAAAATAGCTATTACGCGAAATCCCACGTAATTGGTAAAACGCCGAATTGGGTTTTTGAGATGCTTCCAATGCCAATATTGTCTTTAGAGGGCGAAATTAAACCCTTTTTTAATTCTTCATCAAGATGTTATTTCCGCTTGAGTCGGCGATTTCATCTCTGGAAATAAGTTCCCCAGAAATAATTTGTACTTATTTAAAGGATGATTAAAGGGTGGTCGTGGGTGTCTTTATTTAAGTATTCTTACGGCTGGTTAAATATTGTTGCGTGGACGGGTTCGAAAGATTTGAAGCCAGAGCAGATAAAAAACTTACAGAAATTTATTCCGTTATAACTCTTCGCAGATTCTCTTACAACTCCAGAACTTCTCGTTCTAGTAGACTCAATACAGCTCTTTTCACAACAATAGAGCACAAAACAGCAGTTAGAAACTTGACAACACAACTGCTAAAATCGCCGCAAAAGACAATGCAATACAGTTCACTTTCGGAACTCTCTGAATGTTCGCTGAGAGACAGCTCCACTCTCAGTCAGTAACTCCACTGACTAACTAACTCAGTAATTTCAGTCAACTGACTAACCAACCAACTCCACTCACGGCCGGTCTTATATAGGACTCAATACTTCGTGAATCTTACAGAGATAGAAATTTGGAGAACTTTCCAGATCGTAGTCGAAAAGTCCTATACATGTACATGGGGACCGAAAATGTCGCCAAATGGTAGCCAAATTTTGCGATTTCTCGCCAAATTTGGCGACAAAAATTAGTCGCCAAAACCGTCGCCAACTTGGCTCTATCTCGCCAACATGGCGAGATTGCCATTACCATAATTTTAAATGCCCTGCTCCTTGTAAAACTCACTTCCCAGCTTTACCTCTGTAAAACTCGTTATCAAGCATTAAGACCCATATTGCAGGGAAGCCAAGTTAAGACGAACTATTGCACTTCCTTATGCGAAATGTACATAAATTGTCCTATTTACAAAATTAACACTACGAAATATTTACAAATATACAAAAATTCGTAACAATATGTTTTGGATTTAATATGTTTTGACAGTTTGACGAATTTGCTATTGAGCTTTTGAAGGAACAACCTGCGAAATGTTCCGTTATGCAATAGTGTATAATTTCTTGGTAAATGTTGTTTATTATCTTCTTGGTTGCGCGTCTTATTATTTTGTGAATGTTATGTATGGTGGAAGGACATTTCGTCTTTTGCTTTTTAGGCTTTAACGCCGATATGCAAATATCAGACAAGCCAAAATTATAAAAGTTGTGCTATTGGTATTGTTAGATTTCCGAATGGATATTTTTTATAAATTTACCAATTAGCCTTCGAAACACGGGAATCCCCTCCCTTCCCCCCCCCCCCCCCGATATTCCACCAGATTTGAAAAGTGGATTTAAACTTAAATTCGCATGTTTATCGGAATTGTATGATTATATAACTGTTATTTTGCTAAAAAGTTGGTTAACGTTCAATTTTAGATTGACAGTTTTTTACCTATATTAAAACAAGCTTTTTAAGAATATATGTGTTAGAAACCCTATGTCAGCTCCAAAAGAAATATCCCTAATAGTTTTTGAATTATCCCTAAAATTTTAAGAACTCTACCTAAAAATTTAAGAATTATCCCTTATAATTTTAGAATTATCCCTAACAATTTAAAAGTATCCCTAAAAATTTATGGATTATCCCTTATAATTTTAGAATTATCCTTAACAATTTAAAAGTATCCCTAAAAATTTAAGAATTATCCCTTATAATTTTAGAATTATCCTTAACAATTTAAAAGTATCCCTAAAAATTTAAGAATTATCCCTTATAATTTTAGAATTATCCCTAACAATTTAAAAGTATCCCTAAAAATTTAAGAATTATCCCTTATAATTTTAGAATTATCCTTAACAATTTAAAAGTATCCCTAAAAATTTAAGAATTATCCCTTATAATTTTAGAATTATCCCTAACAATTTAAAAGTATCCCTAAAAATTTAAGAATTATCCCTTATAATTTTAGAATTATCCTTAACAATTTAAAAGTATCCCTAAAAATTTAAGAATTATCCCTTATAATTTTAGAATTATCCTTAACAATTTAAAAGTATCCCTAAAAATTTAAGAATTATCCCTTATAATTTTAGAATTATCCTTAACAATTTAAAAGTATCCCTAAAAATTTAAGAATTATCCCTAAAGCTTAAGGATTATTCCTAAAATTTTTAAAATCATCCCTTAAAAAATTTTTTAAATCATCTCTAAAATATTCCTGGAATTTTTGGAATTATCCCTAAAATTCTTACCTAAATTTTTTTTAATTCTCACTGCGCCCCCCCCCCCTCCCCCTCCCCCTTCATTATTCAAAATTACTATTTAAATTCCTTTCGGTATGTTGGGAAAAAATTGCACGTGTTTCTATGTTTAATGTCATATTTGATGCAATAATAAATGAGCTTTGACACAAGCTTCGTGATGTTGATCTGTTTTATTTTTTTCTCTTTGTAGGGAAGAATCTCGGGTGCACCCCGCCAAGGTGCGCGTGAAGTTCATCGAGAGCCAGCCAGTTGCGCAGGTTACACCGCCATCCCCTGACGTCACTCTCGACTTCGAAAGCATGACGTCACCCACGTCCGAACACTCTCCGGACTACCACAGGCAAATCAGGTGAGAATTGTTTTATCGGAATCTATCCGAGCAAACTTTTAATTAAACTATTCTTCCTATACTACCAAATTACAAAGGAAAAGTTTTATCGATTCTTTTTCAAGATTCTTTATAATGATTTTGTAACTTACCACATTCAGAGTTCTTTATAATCTTTTCTTATTTACTTTCAATTTTTTTATTTTTTTTTTATTTTCCCATGTTTACGAACACCTTTATTTCTAAAAAGTCGTCAAGAAAAAAATGTTTGTCCGTATTGTACGTTATCAGCATAACTCCCAAACAAATTGATCTACGATGTTCCAAGTTTTGTGTGCGGATTTAGTGGTGTTCATGCGACCTACCAATTAAGGCTTGCGTCAAAATCGCGCATGCGCATAAGGTTGATATCATGAGAACAAAAATCGTTTTTTTTTTTTTTTTTTTTTTTTTTTTTTTTTTTTTCCAACCATTGCTGAAAAAAGGTCTCAAACGATTTTTATTAAAATCTCTCTGCTCCTAAGGTGTTCTAATCGTCCCCACCTTCAAATTCCCGTAAAAATGCTGTAAAAGCGTAAAAATTTCGAAACCGAGTGCCTTTAACACAGAGCTTCTGCCCTTAGGCATCATCCATCAACGAATGATTCTTTTCCTGTTTCACACATAATAAAGAACTATGTAATGTCTATCGAATAACTTCGCCAATTTTTTTTTTTTTTTTTTTTTTTTTTTTTTTTTGTCTTCTTTGCCCGTATAAAAATTATTGCCAAAAATATCGCCAAACTAGCCATTTTTATGTAAGTAGTGAAATTGAAAGTTGTGCGATGTACCTCACCCCTGGTTTTCTAACCTGATCTCAAGTAAATCTTTCTCAATAGACGACCAACATAAGAATAATTCATGTAAAAGTTGCGTGCAAATTGTGGAAAATTTAAACTTTTAGTTTTTGTCTCTTTCTAAGATGCTCTCTTCAGCACTATCCAAAATGTGTAGAAATGAAATTATAATTTTGACCGAATGCAAAACTTTTATGCCATGTTTCCCCCTATGTTAACTTATGAGTATTTGAAAGTAAAGGGTGGCCACAGATCCTGGAAATCAGGGAAAGGTCAGGGAGCTTTCTGATTCTGGAAAAAAAATTCAGGGAAATGTCTGGGAATTTTTTTTTAATTTCTCGGAAGTCAGGGAAATTTTCTGACATTGTTCTGAAGGTAGGTTTCCCCGTTAAGGGGGTCCGGTACCGAAAATAAAAAAAAAACTTTATTTATGTACATTTTTATGTCAAAAATTTATTTTATATATGAGATACTATTTATATATCTTTGAGAAAATGTTTTTTTTTTTTTTTTTTTTAAATATTGTGTTTAGTTATTTAAAAAAAAAATTAAAAACCAAGAAAAATCCATAATAATTGATGTTTGCGTATTTTGATATAAGTCAAGAAAAAATAAAAAAAAATTCAAAGTGAAAGCTTTCTGTAATACATAATTATATAAAGAAAATTTTGTCATCACAGAATTTTGATAGGTGAATTAAAAAAAATTAAAAAAATTCTCAAAGTTAAAATATTGAAATTTTTGCTTTTTTTTTATGTTATCTTTTACGCTAAATGTTATATTTTAAAACAGAATTAAAAAAATAAAATTCTGCGAAGACAAAATATTTAAAACTATATAAATTAAATGCTCCTTTAATTTGAATGGCCAATTGTTAATGGTTCTAGAGATATATCGATTTGAATATGCAACAACTGTGAAAAACACTAGTGCTCGAAAAACGCACTTTAAGCAGACGCTTCAAGGTGTTACGCCCATTAGTGATGTTTAAATCACAGGTAATTTCGTGGCGTTCTAATCAACGAAGGAATAAGATAAAAACATCATTCTCTTCAGGAATGTAAGAACTATTTTTTAAAATCAGAAAAAAAAAATTAGGATTTTTGAAGAAATTTCGGTACTGGACCCCCTTAATCTGTATTATGGCTTGATTTACCCGGAGAATTATAATAGTAATCGCTGGAAGTTTAGTGTTACGGATTAATCTAAACTTTTCATTAACGCCTCAACTAATTTTATTTTATTTAAATGACTTGCTATCTCTTTAGTATACGTGTTCTATTTCATCTGGGTGTCATCACAACTATAAAAGTTGAAAAATGTGGGGAAATTTAAAAAAAAAAAAAAAAATTAGTCGTAAAATCAGGTAATTTATTAGGAATTATCTGGGAACTTTTTTTTCCTGAATTTTGTTGCCACCCTGAAGTAACATAAGTCAATGTTTTTTTCGACAATGGTTTCACCTCGTTACCTTTCAGACATCTTTATTCGACTCTGACAGACTCCTCTTTCATTAAAAAAAAAAAGAAAAAAAAGTACTCAACATTAAAAATAGACGCGACCGTAACCTAAATCAATACTGCTTCAGTTATTTTCTTCTTCCGGAGTGAGTAGAAACATTGGCAAATGTTCTACGGAATGTCATGATCACCACTAAAATTATTTCTGTTTTGCTTGCACAAAAAAAAAAAATCATGTACAATAAGGAAGTCTTTGTGAGGGGGCTTGCTTCTGGAAATTTTTTGCAAGGTTGCTTGTCGTCGAATTGGATATAAAAAGATACTTAGCGGTAGTTATATTTAGTTTTTAATTGATTTGTGCGAAGGCGTGGTATTTATGAATTTAGATTAGGTAGTTATGTTTGACATTTCCCCCGATAGATGGCAGCACGGAATGATGAATTTACTGGTATAGAATCATTGCTGGGAAGTCGTCATTAATCCTCTAGTGCATAGCATATATATGCCACATAACTTGGGAGTAAGATTTGAGAAATAATATATTTTATTGAAATTGCAATTAATTATATCAGTCATAGTTAGTTTGTCTTAAAAGTAGTAGTAATAGTTAGTAATTTTAAAAAATATTTTTTTAGTATCTTTATTGTAATAAACACCAGTTACATGGACAGCGCTAGTTTCACGGTAAAGAAAGAAAAAAATCATGCACTAAAAGGTTTAAAAGTAGTTATTATTTATAACATGCAAATGGCAAAGTAAAATTTTCACTTTCTCCCTCTATCGTTTTTGAATTTAATTAAACGTTAAAAAGATATCAACCAATAACAACAACAACAAAATACTAGGTTACTTAAAAATACTTTAAAATTTTAGTTCCGAGATAGTAATTTAAACAAATCCCATGATAGAAATACCGGTATTAAAACAGAGTGGCCGCAGAACCTGTAAACGTCAGGGAGCCTTATTGATTTTGGTAAAACTCAGGGAAATGTTAGGGAATTTTTTTTAAATTTCACGAAAATCAGGGTTATTTTCAGGCATGTATTTCCGTTCTTACGTATTTTGACGCCACTAAAAAATGTGTTGTAGTAATCGCTAAAAGTTTAATGTTACGGAATAATTTAAACTTATCATTACTACCAAAACTATTTTTAAAAAATCGGCATGTTATCTCTTTAGCATACATGTTCTGTTTGATCAGGGTTGTCTACAGATCTGGAAAAATTGGGGAAATTTGAAAAAAAGTTTACCGAAAAATCGGGGAATTTTTTTAGAAATCTATCCGGGAATTATCAGAGAACTGTTTTTCCTGAGTTTTGTGGCCACACTGTAAAATTATGAAAAAAATACCGGTATTAAAAATATGGATCGCTACCTTCCAATAATAATGGAATTGATGCCATATTTTCATAATGTTAGGATTGCTTCTTATGCCATGCTAAGCACAAAGGGCCTTTTTTTGGCCGAATTGAGAATTAAGAAGCACTACCACAGCGATTTGAAACAATATCGTTGGAGCCGGGTTTTTTAGCAATTGCAGAAAGACCTGATTTTTTCAATGGCAGCTACCTTGTGCGCATGCGCAATTTTGACGAAAACCTTAATTGTAGGTCCCTGCACCATCACCAACCCGCACACCAAATTTGAACATCGTAGGTCAATTTCTTCGGGAGTTATGCTGACCACAGACATCCATTTTTTCTAAATCACTTTTTTGAAATCAAAATGTTCCAAAACGTAGAGAAATGGGGAGGGGGGGGGGGGTGGAATTGACCAGTGGTATGATTTTTATTGCAAATGAAATATAATATTCTGATACTTGGTCCCTACCAGAATTGGGAATTTAGTCTTAATATTTAATTAATTGTAAATTTATATATATAATATATATATATATCAAAAGGATTTTTAAAAAAAAATTATTTTTAACAAAATAAAATAGATTTTTCTTGGTTCCTTTGTCTCAGCTATTTTCTACAAAACATAATTTGAATATTACAATTCGGACCGTGCATTCTGAAGTTATGTCTGTTGGAGTTAAGTTCTATAACATTAAAAAGTAATTCGTCAGAAAACAAGTTTAAAGTTTTTTATACTAATTAATGCGATACAAAACAGGTTCACAAAACCCACTGTAATTTCATACGTATATTGAGTTTCAGAAAAGGAATAATATCATTATACAGGTGATGAGTTGGAAAAAAAAGAGGGGGGGAAGGGAATTGCATTGTTAAGTCATATTTCGCGATTTCTAATGTATAACTCTCACCACAAAAATTTAGCGATCGCATAATTTTTCTTGTCGAATTTATTCCTTATATATTCCGTTCAATTACCACCATCTCAAACCCCAGCATATTCCTCCAGTTCCAAAATTCATTACACCTTTCAACAGAAAAAAGGCCGCAGACGCTAATAATTAGTAATTAATTGTCTACCTAGCAACCAATGCAACCCCCCGCCTTTTCGTCGTTAATCACGAAGCATATTTTTCAACGCGTCAACGATAGCCACTCAGCAAAATAAAGATTAATGCGTTTTTCATGTCCGGCACACAGGAAGAAAAGTGGCATAACCACCATCAAGCCTTATTATTTCTTTCTGGCGATAAGCGACCATTTTTTTTTTTTTTTTTTTTTTATAGCGCGCAAAAAAAAATATCTTTGACATCTTTGTGGAATCTATGTAAAATAAACGACTGAGAAGCATCTAAGAGACGTTGTAAGACATCCATAAAATACTGGTTATTAAAAGAAACTTCTAAAGATGGAATTTCAAGATATTTTATTTTTTTCGGAGAGAAAAGATAGTTCTATAAAAGTCGTGAAAAAGATATCCACTTAGAAAAGATTTACAGCGTGAAAGAATTTTTTTTTTTTTTTTTTTTTTTAATATCACTTTACCCTTTTTTCAGTACGGAAATAAATGGCGTCTGTAAAAGAAAATCCGATGTGCTCTGTAATTGCACTTTTTGGTTCGTGAGTTTGGAAAGTAGAGAGTTTCTCCCTCTAAATTTATTTACTTTTTAAAAAAAAAAATTACCTTTTATTTTTTTTCGTCTGCCCTTTTGGCAGGAACGTGATGTCGTTTTTGTTCGTCTTTTTCTAAGTGTATGTATTTTATGAAAAAAGAAATGTTTATCTATGTTTTATGAAGGGATATTGGTTTAAACTCTAAAGTTAAAACATGGGTAAAAGTAAATTGCGATCTTTAAACGCTAGTTTCTAGTCTATGTGATTTGTAAATTCTTTTCATCAAATTTATTTATTCGGAATTTGATGCTGCAAGTGTCTGAGAAAGTTGAAAAGTTTTTTATTGGGAATCGCAGTTTTCTTTTTCAAAGTGTTTCGCGCGTTTAAAACTTGTTTTTAAGATTAAGAATTTATACGAAAACAATTTTTTATTGAAAATTGATTTTTAGTAAGGCTACTGTGTTTCATGGAACAGTTTTTTGCTAAAGTTGTGTTCCACGTGCCAATGTATTTCTTGGCTATAAAAGTGTTCTTTAAGTGTAGACTGAAAATTTTACCCTGAATAATGAGGTACAATGGGTTTGAAAGGTATATTGGAAGGAAGACTAATAATATTCTATACAAATAAGTCTCTGAAAAAAAAATTTAACGTGTTTCCCATAAAATTATTGTTCTTTATACTAAAACTGTTCCACAAAACAGTCATTTGAAAAAATTCAATTAAAAAGTGTTTTGTGATTCAAAACAATATTTTAATATACGGGGCGATTATAATTAAAGTTCAGCTGTCAAAAAGCTTAAAAAATATCCACTAGTCAGAAAGACATGAAATTTGACCTGAAAAAAGTGACCTACTAACCTACTAATAATATTCATAACAAATAAGTCTCCGAAAAAAAAATGTAACGTGTTTCCTATAAAATTATTCTTCTTTATACCAAAACTGTTCCACAAAACTAAGTACTTTGAAAAAATTCAGTTAAAAAGTGTTTTGTGATTCAAAACAATATTTTAATATACGAGGTGATTGTAATTAAAGTTCAGCTTTCAAAAAACTTGAAAAATATCTACTAGTCAGAAAGACATGAAATTTGGCCTGAATATGTGCGGAGAAGAGAGAAATAGTATACCTAAGAAAGCATACTATTACGAAATATTTTTTTTTCCCTTTTGCCATACAATTTCTCTCTTCCAGAATATTCAGGTCAAACTTCAGGTCATTTCAAGGAGTTTTTTTTTTTTACTGTTTTTTGAAAGTTGAACTTTAATTATAATCACCACGTATTTTAATATACAACCACACACGGATGCTTTTCTTTAAAAAAAAATCTTTTTAATAATTACATTCCGCTTGACTGATATATATATTTTTTTTACATTCTCAAGTATTCTGTATTATCAATTTATTTTACTCTCCAGTTTTATGACAGCGTCCTGATTCGATCTCGCGATTTTCTTGTCGTGATCTTGACGGTTTTCACTACCGAGCCACTGTTGCTCCAATCACAAACGAGTCTCGCACTTTCCCAATTTTTGAAAGAGCCAATCACAGGGTCTTACAAGCATTCATTACTGTAGGAAAAGTCAAAAAAGAATTCTAAGGTCTCGAAATCCAATAATTGGGAATACTTTTTTTTAAAAAAGGAGGGGGGGGGGGCGTCATTTTGTAGAATGTGAATGACCCTTTAAAAGTACCTTCTCCTTGCACGTTCATTAACTGCCGTGAAGGCATGTGCTGTGTTCCTTTGTAATTGGTTATATTTTTTATTGCACTTGGGAAGCTTCAAGTTCTTTTCGAATGTAGACTTCGAAAATATTTTAGACTTAATTATAAGTTATTGAAGTCTAAAAAATAATTGATGTTGTATTTAACTTGTGTTACTAAAGGCATGTTGTAGTATTTGAGAATCTTAAAGAAATTTTTCTAACTTACGATGAAGCCAAATGGTTGAAAAATATTTTATCATAAATTAATAATTTAATAATTTTTTTTTTATCTAGTTATAATCTATATAAATAAAACTGACTTTCTGTCACACGGATTTGGGGACCGTTTCACGTAAAAACTACCTAACGGATTAGGATGAAATTTGGTATATAGCTTAATTAAACGACCAGGAGTAAAATAGGCGATATATTTTTAATTTTAATTGAGTTTTAAAATTTCCGAAATAATTTTTTTTGGTGTTTTTAAGCAGACACAATTTAGTATTTCCTGAATGGCAACTGAATGACAATCTTCGTTTGGTTTGTTTTGAAAATCGCAAATGATATTCTACATTCACAATGCCTAGAAAAAAACGCCCATCATTAAGCAAAATCGACAAAAAAGTTTTTCAAAAACGTTTAAAGAGGAACGAATTACAAAATGACAACCAAGAAGCTTCGACTTTGCGGCAGCCGGACATTTCCCCAGAGGACAGATTAGCGTCGCAACGGCGACGCCAGGAGTCTGTAAGGAGTAGAGAAACATCAGAGAGGCGTGCCGTTCGTTTAGAAGCCGATCGGCTAAGACATGCCGAACTAAACGAACAAAGAATGAATTTACAATGGGGTGATAAACTTTTATATTACTTTTATTTAGTACCAAAAACTGAGTTTATCCGTCAACGACGGGCCACGCAGCTAGTGTATTTATAGTTGTAATGGTTTGATTTTAACGGTAATATGTCATTCTTAAATAAAATTATAATTTATGTTTTTATATAATTATCATACTATGTAGTGTTATAAGTTATTAAAATCGAGTTATATAGTCTGGTTACTGTAATGAACTTATAAATGTATCATTTTTAGGTATTTTCTAATCATAAAATTAATAACAGTTATAAAATCATACAACTGAGATGTTAGGAAAAGTATTAAAAAAAAGTAATTTAAAAGATCAAATTTGTTCAAATGTCTGGTTACTATTATAGGATAGCTCTACGAAACTTTACTATACTAAACTCCAACTTAACTTGACATCACTAGACGATAGATCTTCACGTGCTCATAGGCATTTAATCCATTTTAGCGGAGTGAAGACAAAACGCTCGCCAAACCTTAGAGCCTTTTGTTCTCTAAAGGGTTGTGGTTTGGCGAGCATTATGCTTTCACGCCGCCAAAATGGATTAAATGCCTATGAGCACGGTGAAGATCTATCGTCTAGTGATGTCAAGTTAAGTTGGAGTTTAGAGACTGTTTTTAGGATCTAAAACTGAGTTCACAACTTTTGTTAAGTTTGGCATTTAAATTCAAATTCCGCGAGTCTTTAAAGTACCATTTTTAGCAGTTTCAATCACTTTAATAATAAACACTTTCAATGACGTTAACTGTTTCTATCAATTTAACAGTTTCAATAAGTTTTTTTTATCAATTTAACAGTTTCAATAAGTTTTTTTTATCAAATAACAGTTTCAATAAGTTTTTTTATCAAATAACAGTTTCAATAAGTTTTTTTTATCAATTTAACAGTTTCAATAAGTTTTTTTTTATCAAATAACAGTTTCAATAAGTTTTTTTATCAAATAACAGTTTCAATAAGTTTTTTTTATCAATTTAACAGTTTCAATAAGTTTTTTTTTATCAAATAACAGTTTCAATAAGTTTTTTTATCAATTAACAGTTTCAATAATTTTTTTTATCAATTTAACAGTTTCAATAAGTTTTTTTTATCAAATAACAGTTTCAATAAGTTTTTTTTTATCAAATAACAGTTTCAATAAGTTTTTTTATCAATTTAACAGTTTCAATAAGTTTTTTTTTATCAAATAACAGTTTCAATTAAGTTTTTTTATCAATTAACAGTTTCAATAATTTTTTTTATCAATTTAACAGTTTCAATAAGTTTTTTTTATCAAATAACAGTTTCAATAAGTTTTTTTTTTATCAAATAACAGTTTCAATAAGTTTTTTTATCAATTTAACAGTTTCAATAAGTTTTTTTTTTATCAAATAACAGTTTCAATTAAGTTTTTTTATCAATTAACAGTTTCAATAAGTTTTTTTTATCAAATAACAGTTTCAATAAGTTTTTTTTATCAATTTAACAGTTTCAATAAGTTTTTTTATCAATTAACAGTTTCAATAAGTTTTTTTATCAATTTAACAGTTTCAATAAGTTTTTTTTATCAAATAACAGTTTCAATAAGTTTTTTTATCAAATAACAGTTTCAATAAGTTTTTTTATCAATTAACAGTTTCAATAAGTTTTTTTATCAAATAACAGTTTCAATTAAGTTTTTTTATCAATTAACAGTTTCAATAAGTTTTTTTATCAATTAACAGTTTCAATAAGTTTTTTTATCAATTTAACAGTTTCAATAAGTTTTTTTATCAATTTAACAGTTTCAATAAGTTTTTTTATCAAATAACAGTTTCAATAAGTTTTTTTTATCAATTAACAGTTTCAATAAGTTTTTTTATCAATTTAACAGTTTCAATAAGTTTTTTTTATCAAATAACAGTTTCAATAAGTTTTTTTTTTATCAAATAACAGTTTCAATAAGTTTTTTTATCAATTTAACAGTTTCAATAAGTTTTTTTTTTATCAAATAACAGTTTCAATTAAGTTTTTTTATCAATTAACAGTTTCAATAAGTTTTTTTTATCAAATAACAGTTTCAATAAGTTTTTTTTATCAATTTAACAGTTTCAATAAGTTTTTTTATCAATTAACAGTTTCAATAAGTTTTTTTATCAATTTAACAGTTTCAATAAGTTTTTTTTATCAAATAACAGTTTCAATAAGTTTTTTTATCAAATAACAGTTTCAATAAGTTTTTTTATCAATTAACAGTTTCAATAAGTTTTTTTATCAAATAACAGTTTCAATTAAGTTTTTTTATCAATTAACAGTTTCAATAAGTTTTTTTATCAATTAACAGTTTCAATAAGTTTTTTTATCAATTTAACAGTTTCAATAAGTTTTTTTATCAATTTAACAGTTTCAATAAGTTTTTTTATCAAATAACAGTTTCAATAAGTTTTTTTTATCAATTAACAGTTTCAATAAGTTTTTTTTATCAAATAACAGTTTCATTAAGTTTTTTTTATCAATTAACAGTTTCAATCACTATCGATTTACATTTTCAATCATGTTATCAATTTCTATCGTCTTATCAGTGAACAGTTTCAATAACTTTATCAGTTATTGGTTTCAATCACGTTAGTTCCAATCAGTTAACCGTTCCATTCCCTTTACCTACCAAAATAGTGTTTGACTCTGTTTTATTATTTTCGATTAAGGTATACATATACAATTGAGATGATTTTCTTTAATTTTTAGGTTATAATTTCAAACTTTTTGGCAGTATATCAGAATTAAAAATGATGCATTTTTATATATAAACTTTTTTTTTCCGTCAATTTTTTAATCAGCTAATTGCAATTAAAGTGATTAATTAGGACATAATTAAAACATACATAAATTAAACTTGTAATTAACTTAGAGGTATTATTTTTATTTCAAATAAGAAATATTATATGGACGCATGTTCCTACTGAGAATTTTGAATTTGGCTTCAATATTTATTTAATTATAAGTTTTAAAATAAAAAGTTTTAAAAAATATATAGTTTTTAACTCAAAATTAAGATTAAAATATGCATAAAAATGTGTTTATATTAATATGTATTAGATTCTCCATAGAAAACACATTCACAACTATTGTCTACCAAACAAAATTAGAATTTTGTAAATCGGACCATTTATTATGAAGTTATGACCGTTGGCGTAAAGTCACATAACACCAAAATGTCATTCTTCAGAAAACGCGTTCAAAGTTTACTACACTAATGAACGTGATACAAAATAGGTTCACAAAACCTACTGTAATTTAAAAAGTAATTAGAGTCTCGAAAAGAAAATGGTATCATTTTAATGGTAATGAATTCGGGAATATTTTAAAAACAAAACACAAAAACGCAGAATTGAGTCAAATTTCGCGATTCCTAATGTATATGTATACCTTAAGTAGTGGACAAAAATAAAATCCGTGACTCTTCATTGATCCCTCTTGCCAAGGAAGTTTCATATTAGAATAGATGATAGTTAAAATATACTAATATTCAAGTATTTTTTGCCACCCAAACTAATGGTTCCAACTGCGTTATAAATAACGTTGCGCTATTTTTTTTTTTTTTTTTTTTATTCTTTAACTTTTGCAAAACGACACCAAATTAGTTTTGTTAGCTGGAGCTGTTATCAAATAGGTAATATACACAAGGAGTTTCTACAATCTTTAAAAAAACAGGAGCCAGTCTTATTGCAACAGAAGTTTTTCAAGTGCCAGCTTGTCTTGCACCGAAAATACCTTGAAAATCTTCCTCCCATGAACTTGACGCCGCCGCGCCGTTTGGCGGAGGTTTCGAACCTTGGCTTCAAGCCAGGACTTGTTCCTGTGCCTACCTGTCGCTAAATCTCCCGATCTTCATTCATTTTTTTAGTAGAGCAGTTTTGTTTTGTAGACAAGTCTGTATTTAACAAACTATACTAAACTTCAACTTAACTTGACATCACTAGACGGTAGATCGTCACAGTGCTCATAGGTATTTAATTCATTTTGGCGGCATAATGTTCGCCTAACCACAACCCTGTAGAGAACAAAAGGCTAAAAGGTTTGGCGAGAATTATGTCTTCACTCCGCTAAAATGGATTAATTGCCTATGAGCACGGTGAGGATCTATCGTCTAGTGATGTCAAGTTAAGTTGGAGTTTAGTATAGTAGATGATTTTAATGTCTTAGCTTATTGATCTAGTTTCAAATTTATAAGGTACTGGAAGCAGGGTTGGCATGGTTTAAACTAAATGTTTTTTGTTTTTTTCTCAAAAAAAAAAACCCAATTGGGTTTTTTTAAAGAATAATTTAAAATTGTACTTTTATTTATTTATAAATAGATTTTCTAATTATTTAATGCTGTGACTTCTATTTTTAACTGAACAACTCAACTTTTCTTTCTATTATTTTTTAAGAAAATAATTCGCTAAGTGAAAATTTTTATGAATACTATAGATGGAATAATTCTAATGTATTTTTAAATAAATCTTGCAATTAAAGACTATCGAAGTTTTTATAAGTATCAACAATAAGTTTTAATATTAAACTAATAGATATATTAATGTTCTATAATAATTCAAAATTATCAATTAAACTTAAATTAGGCTGCATTTTAAATTTGTTTCTAAAACTTTTGGGTTTTAACAACTTATTTCTAAACATTAAAAATAACATTTTGAACAACTTATCACGATTACTGATGAATCTAAAAGCAATATTCCTTGTATTATGTAGTAAACAATGACTATTGTTTACTACATTACTTACTTTTGTACTTAGTTTAAATTATTTTCAAAATAAATATTAATTGAACACAAATTATTCTAGTTTGTGTCAAATTTTCTTTATGAATATGTATACATGTAATTAGAAAAGGATTTTTGAAAAAACCTGTTTTAAACCTTTTAAACCCCTAAAATTTTTTTTTTTTTTTTTTTTTTTTTTTTTTTTTTTTTTTAAGAAGAAAAAAAAAACCTGTTTTTAAGAAGAAAAAAAAAACCTGTTTTTAAGAAGAAAAAAAAAACCTGTTTTTTTTCCAACCCTGACTGGAAGACATTTTGAACTTTTCCTTTCAAAAGATCCGAAGTTCTTTTATGCAACTCAAGATGATAGTGGGATATTCTCATCGCATAGTACAGGGTCTTTAAAAAAAGACTCACTAACTTTGAAATAATATAACTGCGAAACAGTGAGATACAGAAAGAAGACGCAAGTGGTTGAATGGACAGGCGTAGAATTTTAAATTCCCCCGGATTGTAAAATTGATGACGTTTTACCGATGAGAGCGATTCTCATTTGGACGGATTTGTCAATAAACAAAATTGGTGGATATGAGGTACGGAAAACCCGTCTGTGTGTCTTGCAAAACCACTGCTTTCTGCAAAAATAAGCGTTTAGGCTGCACTTATCCTGTAAAGGCATCATAAGGCATTTTTTCAAAAAGGAAACGATGAAATCATCTCGCTATATTAAGATTTTACAACAATTTGTTGTGGCATTTCAGTATTGTTACAAAAATGGTCTGTAAATAGTGACGTATTTATTTTAAAGTTCTTTTTTATTTTATTCTGTATAAAATTGTAAACACTGACGTATTTTCAAAGTTCTATTTTTATTTAATTTAATTTGTAAACAGCGATAATTCACGTTGAAAAGGTGGCAACACCTAAATAATTCGAGAAATTTCAAGGCATTTCGATTGGCCGGCTGGATTTTGCTAGAAATTTCTTCCGTGAACACTATTTAAAGAAACGAAAAATGAAATCGAGGTTAATTGCGTTGAAAATCGTTTGCTGTTCGGAAAGCTTCCGATGTTTATTATCTCAACCTGAATTAACGCTGTATTCGAAGTGGCTTGTATTGAAAGCTGATAGAGATTGTTTTGTTGTTCGAAGAAGTTTGTGAGCTTTCGAAGGAAGATTTAATTTTTATAGTTTCTGTGTCGTCATTTCCTTTGAGAAACATTCGTAACAGTATTTAAATTAGTGTCGCAAACCGGTGTACTTAAAATTCCGTACCTGTCTATTTTAACCTACAACTGGTCTCTTAATTCTGTCTCTCATTGTTTATGCCAGCCCAATGTTCAAAAGTTTTTTATGAAAGTTTCTGTACTAAGAGAAAGTCCTAATTAAGGATCATTCCCTTTACTCGCTGTATTTACAATTTTCTAGACCAGTGCATTTAGAAACTACTTTCTGTAATCATCTTGACATTTGGTGAGTAGATACGAAAAAAATCACTTCATGAAATGACATAAATTGCTTTCATTTAACCCTCTGAGGGTCATGGGCGTATATATGTATATGTATATGTCCTTTAATCCCTATAGTCCGAGAGGCGACTGCAATTTTTGGACCCCATCGTACATAATTCTGAATTTTTTATAGAAATTGGAGAAAAGTGAGTAGATTACGAATCCACTGGTCTGCAGTGGCAAAAATGGCCGAAACTGATCAAAAATCGACTTGGAATGAGTTGAACTAAAATCCGATTGCCAAATATGTCATAACTTGCCAAAAAGAGAACAAACTTATTCGTCTGGCAACCCACTTCATTTTGATTTTCAATGAGAAAAAGCGCAAACGATTTCTGATCTTTGGCTCGGAAAACTTACATCTTTTAAAAGTAAGCCAAATTGGCGACATCAGTTACGTCATAAGTGACTTAAGATTTTTTGCCAACTTGTCTCCCTTTTAATAGATGCAAGTAGACCGCCGCCAGATATCTGAATCGTCTGCAACCTTCTTAATTGAAAATTAAAGAGTTAGGGTTACCAAATAAAAAAAAATGCTCATTATTTGGCAAGTTATGGCGCATTTGGCAATTGGATTTAGTTCAACTTATTAAAAGTCGATTTTTGGCCAGTTTCGGCCATTTTTGCCAGTGGATTCGTAATCTACTCACTTTTCTCTAATTTCTATAAAAAATTCAGAATAATGTTCGATGGGATCCTAAAATTGCAGTCGCCTCTCAGTCTACTAGCTTTTCCAGCAATAAACAACATTTTTAAATTTATAAATAAAATTTAAAATAAAATATTTTGTAGGATGATAGTTTAAAACCCATTTTAAAAAAAATAAACGAAAAAAAAAAATATTATTATTATTATTAATTTAAAAAAAATTATGTTGGAATCGAAAAAATATAATTAAAAAATTATTGCATTGAAAACAATTGTACAATTTCGCCCATTTCCTGGACGCTCAGAGGGTTAATGTCTATCTATTATAAACGAAAACTAAAATAGCAAATGGCAAAAACCAGGTGAAGCCACTGAAAATGCATTGAAGTAAGGATTTCAAACATAAATTAAAATATATCAGATACTAAGATTAAGTGATCTTTTTCGTACCTACTCGCTGAATATCATGGTTTTGTACAAAGTAGTTTCTAAATGCACTGGGCTAGAAGATTGTAACATAGCGAGTATATCTTCTTTACTAAGATTTCCTCTTGACTACATTTTGTGTCGCGCCAATATGCAGTGAGAATGTTTCTCTGCGCCTGAATGTTTTCTTCATGTGCGTGCTTCGTACCTAAACGAAAGAGAGAGAGAGGGATGCTGGGATATCGGAGATGTTGGTGAAATGCTTCTTCCTCTTCCGTCGACTGTAGGTTGGCGAGGTATCGCTGTTGGCGGTCGCCAATATTTGGATTGGGGTTAGTCTTGGGCGTTATTTTCTTGCAACTAACTTCGTAACGTGCCAGGTTCATGAAGTGTTATTTAAGAGGTTTTTTTTTTCTTCTTCTTTTTTCTGATGACTTCTGATGTTTTTTTCTCGTTTGTTTCAGAAAATAAAATTTAATTAATGGTATTTTCTTGGAGATATATATTTCTGTGACGTAAAACCTGATATAGGTATGTTTTAGTGATGACTTAAGTTATTGCGAGGGAGTTTTTTGTAAGGATAATTTCCTACACTCGCTATATTACAATAAAGTAGAACCTCGATTAACCGTCCCTCTTTTATCCGGAACTCTCTATTAATCGGCAATCATTTAGTCGATATCAAAAATCTCCCAAATGAGTAATAAATCATTTGTTCCTTTTTAAACCGTAATCTTTTCCCTCGCTATAAAGTTACATTAGTTATGGTGAGGCTTTGACTGTTTTTCTAAAGAACTGACATGGTTAGAGCAACCTTCGGATGCAGATCAAACTGAACTATTGCCTTCAAAAAGACTTCGGGATAGAGCAGTGAAACAAAGATTATGAAGATTATTGCAACAAAAACTCATTTCCAACAATTATGTCATAAAAAAACATTAAAAGTCCTGTTTTCAATAAACGAAAATCATTTACTTTTTATTGTTTCTTACAACTCTCTTTTATCCGGAATTTTCGCTTAACCGACCTACCTTTGGTCCGAATTAGGTCGGTTAATCGAGATTCGACTGTATTTTAGTCCAGTTCATTTAGAAACTACTTTGTAGAAAATCATGAATTTTGGCGAGTTGGTACAAAAATGATCCCTTAATAAAATGACATAAATTAAAAATTCGAAAATAGCGTCTAATATATTTTTATTTTATATTTGAAATCATTACGTCAATGCATATGCAGTGGCTCCACCTGGTTTTGTAAACTGCTATTTTAATTTTCATTTATAATTGACATTGAATGAAAACAAGTTAAGTTCCCTGATAATACCCTGATTTCCCCGACAGATTTCTAAAAAAATTCCCTGATTTTAGGGCAAACTTTTGATTCAAATTTCCTCAATTTTCTTAAGTTTTCCAGATGGCGTAGACATCCTGATAAAGTAGAACATGTATTCTAAAGAGATAATATGCAAAAAAATTTTAAATAGTTTTGCTGGTAATGAAAAGTTTTAATTATTCCGTAACATTAAACTTCTAATGGCTTACCACCACAAATTTCTGGGTAAATAGCGCTAAAATATGGATGAACGTACCTTAAACGATACAAAATGATTTTAGTGAAATTCTAAAAAGTTCCCTGATTTTTTCCAGAATCAGAAAGCTCCCTGACATTTCCCTGATTTCCAGTTTTCCCGGTTCTGTAGCCGCTCTGTATTAAAAACTTTGTTTTTATGGGTTATATTATTATTCGGTCGCTTCTGTCAGGGCACCAGATTAAAAATAAATATATCCCATTGCTCGTTCTCCCAGCTGTTGTCCTTCTCACTCTTGGCGACATCCTAGTGTCAGTTTCTACGCCACGGCGCCCTTTTTACCGGCAACCCCCATTGCGCAGATCCTCTCCAAATTGGACTCTAAAAATGCCGCCGTCTCACCTCCAAGCTGCGTGGCGTAGGAGAAAGATCCTAAAAATAAAATAATAATAATAAAACAACACAACATGCCTGGCAATGACACTGTCCGAGATATCACCTGCAGCAGCAAACTTATCGTCTGCCCGAAATTATCGTCTGAAATTCCGACGTGAGAAAGGGACACCCGCCCCTGTGTGGTTCGAGAGGATGTGATCGAAAAAAAGAGTAACTCTCATCTGCTGTAGGCGATGGCTGCCATCGACAATCGTCTGCATGTGTACTACGTGACTGTACCGGTGGAACGGTAGGTGCCTCTGATGGTGTATTTTTACCACCCCGAAGGATGTAGGGTGGGGGTACGTATGTGGGTTGGAATGTTCAGTTCCTCTTCGGAAACTAGCTTGGGTGTAGTCTTTTGGATTAAGCTCCTCGCGGTTGTCTTTTTTATTTTTTACGACGTAAAAAAGGTAGATTTTTATGAATTTTCTAAGTTTGGAATTGTTATCATTGTGTGGAGTATATTATTTTATCATTGTATGTTTAAATATTATGTTGCATATCAAGACTAACTTAGTATCATTGAACTTTATTCTAACATTGAACTTATTCTACATAGTGTTTCTTATATTAGAGCTCTTTTTAAATCCTTTATGTTAACTTCGATTTTGTATGTATGTATGTGGATATGTTTGTCGATGACGGGCAAATCTGCGGAGGCCTAATTAACCCCCTTCCCGCAACCCAATCGGGCTGAAACTTGGGAGATAGATTCGAAGTCGATGATAACGCATTATATCAAATTTTGTGTCTGTAAGTGTCACTAAAACGTCGTTTTTACGGAATACTAATAAACCAACTTGCCGTTATCCAATCGCGCTGAAATAGCAATTAACAGATCATTGAAGAAACTCCGTGTTGCCAAAACTGTTTTAATTAATAAACAATAAAACTGTTTTAATCGGAACAAATAAAAGATATTTGGATGTGAGTGCATAAATTCACATTCTTTTTTAATAAATAAATATTGAAACGTAGATCACCGGATATTTTCTTGGTAGAAATGTTTTTTGCTCTCTGCTATAAGCACGAGATATTTTAGCTCCTTTTTCTACTCATAAACAAATTCGAATTCTAAAATTATTAGCAATCTAGTAATTAGGCTTTTGTTTTATATAGCTCTACTTGGTGACAAAGTTATATAGAATAAGAATTATTTTAACTAGGTCAAATATGCTTTTATATCGTCTGACGCACGGGTGTCAGACGATATAAATGCATATTTGACCTAGCTAAAATAAGTGTCCCGTGCATCAGACGATGTAAATGAATATTTGACATCGTTAAAATAAGTGTCCCGTGCATCAGACGATATAAATGCATATTTGACCTAGCTAAAATAAGTGTCCCGTGCATCAGACGATATAAATGAATATTTGACATCGTTAAAATAAGTGTCCCGTGCATCAGACGATATAAATGAATATTTGACCTAGCTAAAATAAGTGTCCCGTGCATCAGACGATGTAAATGCATATTTGACATCGTTAAAATAAGTGTCCCGTGCATCAGACGATATAAATGCATATTTGACCTAGCTAAAATAAGTGTCCCGTGCATCAGACGATGTAAATGCATATTTGACATAGTTAAAATAAGTGTCCCGTGCATCAGACGATATAAATGCATATTTGACATCGTTAAAATAAGTGTCCCGTGCATCAGACGATGTAAATGCATATTTGACATCGTTAAAATAAGTGTCCCGTGCATCAGACGATATAAATGCATACTTGACCTAGCTAAAATAAGTGTCCCGTGCATCAGACGATGTAAATGCATATTTGACATCGTTAAAATAAGTGTCCCGTGCATCAGACGATATAAATGCATATTTGACCTAGCTAAAATAAGTGTCCCGTGCATCAGACGATATAAATGCATATTTGACCTAGTTAAAATAATTATTTTTCCATATAACTTTGTCACCAAGTAATATGGTATAAAGTAAAAACATAACTATTAGATTCATCACAATTTTATCATTCTTATCTGTTTACGAGTAGAAAAAAGAGCCCAAATGTCCCGTGCGTCAGTTGGATGCCAACACTAAGCACCAATACGCTGGCAACAGAAACGGTGCTATGTGAATGAATATAAAAAGTGACAATGCATATATAAAGGATTTATATTTCAAAACTTTGTTTTAATCGATTATAAATCGACGAAACTTGTTGCTATGACCACCGCCACCAACCAGACTACCTGATGGGAGCTATTCACTGGATAGACAGTGAGTTCCCAAGAGCCCAGTATTCAAATATGGAACGCTCGTTTTGTGAAGACTGACCTGAATCTTTATTTAAACCTGATAACTTGGTAAAATCAACATTTTGTATAAACACTATTTAGCTTTTACCCTAATGTTGTGAGTAGCTTATACAAAGACTGTGTTTACCTGAAATCAAGATTCGCAGATAAAACTGTCAATGTTACACTTATGATATGTCAAATGAAAAACAAGTTCTCATATCAAAATTCAAATAGAAGTAGTACTAGCCATGGCGACCAAAAATCAGTTTACATATCAATAAGCCTAAACTATAAATGCTGCTGACTTGCATTATACAGTAGAATCTCGATTAACCGACCTAATTCGGACCAAAGGTAGGTCGGTTAAGCGAAAATTCCGGATAAAAGAGAGTTGTAAAAAACAATAAAAAGTAAATGATTTTAGTTTATTGAATACATATGACTTTTAATGTTTTTTTATGACATAATTGTTGGAAATGAGTTTTTGTCGCAATAATCTTGATAATCTTTGTTTCGCTGCTCTATCCCGGAGTCTTTTTGAAGGCATTACTTCAGTTTGATCTGCATCCGAAAGTTGCTTTAACCATGTCAGTTCTTTAGAAAAGCCTCACCATTACTTATGTAACTTTAGAGCGAGGGAAAAGATTACGGTTTAAAAAGGAACAAATGATTTATTACTCATTTGGGAGATTTTTGATGTCGACTAAATGATTGCCGGTTAACAGAGTTCCTTACTTTAAACGTGTCATACATAACTTTGAATGTCATGTTAACATTAGTAAGATTGAGTAAAATTCATCGGGAAGTTTACATTTTGGCTCAAAATGGATATTAGAATGGATGTTCGGTTAAAAGTTTTCTCGCCAAAAAAGTCACCAAACTCGCCAATCTGGCGACATTTTTGTTTGTAATATCTCTAAATAGGCTAGGTTTTTATCATATATCATCGACGTTAATGAGGAGAAATTTTAGCTATTAAATTTTGCCAAATTGTACTTACAAGGGGGCTATATACTAAGTAAATTTAACTCTGTCTTTAAAATTTTCAATACGAACTCCTATTTTTTATGTTTTCATTCGATTTAGAATACCTCGTTTTCCCTAGATACCGAATTCCAGTTCATTATGTTGAGAAACACGTCTCTTATGAGCGAAAATGTTTTGGCCGATTTTGAGGGTAAATTTCTTAATAGCGGAGAAGAGTCGAACGTTTTGCAATCTTCAAGACGTAATCTATTACGCGGTCACTTAAAGTGAGCTATTTTTTTTTTAAAGATTTTTGTTAAAATATGGAGAACCAAAAGTCGAAATGGAATGAAAAAAAATCTGGAGGGGTTTTCGACCATGATAATTCTAATGGGTGTAAAAAAATATATGTTCATATTTAAAAAAATGTATAACTTGTTTTATTAATTAATTATTAAAAAACTATTTAATACAAAATTTGTATGTTATTCATGTTTGGCCTTAAACAAACTATCTTTTGAAACAAAAATTGCTAAAATATATTAACTATATGATAGTTTATGGCAAAAAAAAAAAAAAAAATCTCTTTCACATTAATTTGTCATTTTTTTTTTTTTTTTTTTTGACATTTAAATTACTAACCACTCGTTGGGAAATTATGAAATTTGGTATCTAGACATTTTTTTGGATCCTAAATCTAAAAAATATTATATAATATTATGCGGTTGCCATTGAATTTCTTAAAGTTTGGTTTAGTTTTAATATGTAGATGACCCCTCGTGATAATAAAAATTATATGCAATTAATAAAGACTTTCCATGATTTACAACGGTACTTGACTTTTGTTATTTCATCAATTAGAACACAAGATATAGCCATCGTTCGGGGATTTTTTTTTTTTTTTTTGTTTGTTGCGTACTGTACATTAAGGAATCATGAAACCAATCAACTTGGTGATGTATGTTCTTTATCTTGAACCTTGAAAGTGGTTTTGGACTCTTGGGTTAGAAATGTTAAAATTCAAAAAAATTCTGTTTGTCTTTTTCAAATCAGTTCCTACTCAGTTCAGTTTGTACTGGAATTTTAAAGAAGTAGTCTCTTAATCTTAAGACTTGGAGAAAATTGCTTTTTATCTCTGAAATCCTTGTAAATAAAATAGGTAGTTGATCAAGTTATCTTTTACAGCTGTATTATGCATGAAAAATTACGAATTTGTCAAAATATATTTTTACTTTCAATTACAAAAAAAAAAAAAAAAAATTCGATTTGTTTTGCATTTCTCCACGTTTTGGAACATCCCGATTTCAAAAAAGTTATCCAGAAAAATGTGTTTGTTGTCAGCATAACTCCCGAACAAATTGACCAACGATGTTCAAATTTGGTGTGCGGGTTGTTGGTGATCATGGAACCTAGCATTAAGGTTTTCGTCAAAATCGCGCATGCGCATAAGGTAGCTGCCATTGAAGAAATCATGTTTTTCAATGATTGCTAAATAACGGCTGCAACTATTTTGATCAAAATCGCTGTGGTAATGCCTCTTAAGGTTTTCTAAACATCCTCATATCCAAAATTTCCTTAAAAATGCTTGAACGGCGTAAAAAAAATTTAAAAACGAATGTCTTCAACACAGAGTTCTCTTTGCTTGAACATAGCTCATCAACGATCGCTTTTTCTCCTTTCCTCTCCTAATAAGAAAGGATAATATATAGTCTGAGAGGCGACTGCAATTTTTGGACCCCATCGAACATCATTCTGAATTTTTTATAGAAATTGGAGAAAAGTGAGTAGGTTACGAATCCACTGGTCTGCCGTGGCAAAAATGGCCGAAACTGATACAAAATCGACTTGGAATGCGTTGAACTAAAATCCGATTGCCAAATGTGTCATAACTTGCCAAAAATAGAACAAACTTATTCGTCTGGCAACCCACTTCATTTTGATTTTCAATTAAGAAGGTTTTAGACGATTCAGATATCTGGCGACGGTCTACTTGCATCTACTAAAAGTAAGCCCAAATGGCGATATCAGTTACGTCATAAGTGACGTAATATTTTTTGCCAACTTGTCTCCCTTTTAATAGATGGAAGTAGACCGTCGCCAGATATCTGAATCGTCTGCAACCTTCTTAATTGAAAATTAAAGAGTGAGGGTTACTAAATAAAAACAAAATGCTCATTATTTGGCAAGTTATGGCGCATTTGGCAATTGGATTTAGTTCAACTTATTAAAAGTCGATTTTTGACCAGTTTCGGCCATTTTTGCCACGGCAGACCAGTGGATTCGTTATCTACTCACTTTTCTCTAATTTTTATAAAAAATTCAGAATGATGTTCGATGGGGTCCAAAAATTGCTGCCGCCTCTCAGTCTAATAAGAATTATTGAAAAGTATTTCGCCAAAAACCCCATTTTGGCAAAGTGTTTAAAAAAAAAAAAAAGATCCATGTATGAATTATTGCAAAAGATATTGCCAAACTGGCCATTTTATCTAAGCGATATAAAAACGATTAAGTCGGAAAGATTGATTAATTGATCTGGGTGAGGAAAGGGGAGTGTAAAAATTTAGCTCATTTGGTCGTTAATATGCACATTTCTTGTTTCATCGTAACTATGATATTCGAATATGGTCTCTGTAGTTTTGTATGGTAAAAATGTCAATAAATGAAGGATTCAATGCTTCAACCATTAATTCTACCCGAGTTTGCTTTTGTATGAGAAAAAAAAAAATTGTCAATTTATTTTTCTCCGATCAAAAAGGCTACTCTTGCAACCGTTTTTTAAAGGGTGTATCATTCGAAATTTCTTGCTAATCGCTTACAGATGACGCTGTTAGCTTCAATTCAAGAAAAAGTGGATTTGTAGATGGTTCTTTCTTTATACATTTCAAATTTGAGCATACATTTAAGGATACCTTTTATATTAGGCAGTTTCAGAACCATTAGTAAGAATATTTCGACTTATAATGTTCAAGTCTGTCAAACTAATGACGTAAGGTTGTAAACCCTTTTGAAAATGTTCGAAGTTACAGTTAAACTCAATATTGCGTGTTGTCAAGGATATCGTATCTTTACTACAAAAGTGACACTATTCAAAATTCTTCATTTTTACTTTCAATTACATATATGTATTACTAGGGTAATAAAAGTATAGCATTCGATCCACACACACAAAAAAAAAATTTTTTTTTTTTTTTTTGCAATTTTTTACGTTTTAGAACATCCTGATTTCATAAAAGTGATCTAGAAATAATGTCTGTCTGTGTGTACGTGGTCAGCATAACTCCCGAACAAATTGTCCTACGATTTTCAAATAAGGTTTTCGTGCAAGCGCACAAGGTAGCTGTCATTGAAGAAATCGTGTTTTTCAGTAATTGCTAAAACACGCCTCTTACGATTTTGTTTAAAATCGCTGTGGTAATGCCTCTTAAGGTGTTCTAAACATCCCCACCTCCAAAATTCCCGTAAAAATGCTTTAATGGCGTAAAAAGATTTAAAAAAAAAAAAAGAATGTCCTTAACACAGAATTCTCACTTCATCTCTCCCCAGTTACACTTATAAGAAAGGATAATATAAAAATTATCGAAAAGTATAACGTCAAAAGCGTCATTTGGGGTTCCCCCCCCCCCCCCTCATAGGAAGAATAATCGCAAAAAATATTGCCTTTTTTTTCTAATAGAATGATTAAAATATAAAAACGGTAAGTGACACAAATCCACGTCAGTATTGTTGCGTGGATGGGTTCGAAAGATTTGAAGCCAAAGCAGATCAAAACTTGCAGAAATCTATTCCGATATAACTCTTCGCAGATTCTCTTACAACTCCAGAACTTCTCGTTCTAGTAGACTCAATACAGCTCTTTTCACAACAATAGAGCACAAAACTGCAGTTAAAAACTTGACAACACAACTGCTGAAATCGCTGCAAAAGACAATGCAATACAATTCACTTTCGGAACTCTCTGAATGCTTGCTGAGAGACAGCTAACTCAGTATCTCAACTTAGTAATTTCAGTCAACTAACGGACTCAACTAACTCCCCCGCTCTCTTGGCCGGCTTATATAGGAAAATCTTCGTGAAACTTCCAGAGATAGAAATTTGGAGGACTTTCCAGATCGTAGTCGAAAAGTCCTATACATGTACATGGGGATCGAAAATGTCGCCAATTTTGGCGACATTTGACGATTCTCGCCAATTTGGCAAGATTGCCATCACCATAATGTTTAATGCCCTTTTCCTTGTAAAACTCGCTTCCCAGCGTTATCTCTGTAAAACTCGTTATCAAGCATTTTAAGACACATATTGCAGGGAAGCCAACTAAAGAACTCTTGCACTGCCTGATGCGAAATGTACATACATTTATCTTTTTAAATAATTAATGCTACTAAATATTTACAAATATACAGAAATTCGTAACAGTATTATTGTGTAGTTGAAAGTTGTGCGATGTTGCACACCCCTAGTTTTTAGTTTAAGTTTGTACAGAATCACAGACTACGCGGACTTAAATTTGAAAGAATGGCATAAGACAGTTTGAACTTGAATTCAACTTATAAACAATCTTATACCGTTCAACCAGCTGCAAGTACATGCAGTTTGTGTTTCTGTACACATTTCCACTCAAAATGAAATTTTTTGTGTTGTGTCACTTTTATTGCCAGGGTGGAAAATTAATGTCAACGCCTACAATTATTGAACACGCATACTTCTTTATAAACAACTTTGACTAAGGTTCAAGATTTGTTGCATTTAGTAGATGTAGCTAGACAAAACCCCAATTAATGTTTGGGTAAATGTGAAATATAACCCCTATTTCCATCTCAGCTCTCTTAACCCTTCTATTTGCTACTGGTTAGTTCTTTTTCAATTTATGTGCGCATATGTACCGCACATTGTAGATCTAATGTAAGAGTCGAGGCTTCATTCGCGCAGGGCACGTCAGTATGTGAAGAGCGTGACTTTTTATTTCCCACCTTTGATGGTTTACTATAATTTGTTAAATAAAATGCTACCTGATGTCCTTTAATCACAATTAATAAAGCTTCTACTCTCTCGAACCAGTGCTTACGATTCTTTTTTACCACTTTGCCACTGTGAGTGTGAAAACATTTTCTCCAAGAAGTCCTGATTAAGTGTGAATGATGGACCTAGTTAATTAGTTAATAGTAGATTGATCTTCAAGTAAAACTCTGATCTCTAATTGCAACTTCTAATTATGGCGCTCTTAATCATTGACCTGAAGCACGAGAAAGCTTAACAATCATTACAGAGATCTATATTGGCAACTCCCCCCCCCCCCCAAATAATTTAGCGTCTGTTGGTGGGCAACCTATTATAATGCACTGGATGAGTTTGAGTATGGCGGCAATCAATTACCACCATTTGCTTTCACAGCAGAAACTACCTGTGAAGTCGCATTCGATATAGATAAACAACTGGATAGACTGCTTAACCCTGGGAAAGTGAAGCCGTTGCCAGATCTTTGGGTGGATGAAAAATACAGATTGCCGAAGATTGAAATATATATATATCTTGGGTTGTACACAGCAGAACTGGAAATAGTAGACATTAATTAAAAATGTGCACAAAAAAGTATCTACTCTAGCACTTCACAGGGTTTCCCGCATTCCCGTTCAACTACAGAAGTGAAGTGTGATTGGATAATCGTCCAACCATCATCATCAACCCACCGGCACGTTTTTTTCCCCTTGCATTTGCCATCGGAGCAGTCTATCCCGTTATTTATCTGTATCGATGGTGATTGTTATGCAGAGAATTGACGCATTTGAAAAACGATTAAAAAGCACGATAAAAATGGACCGTTTGTTGCATTCTGCTTAGGAAACTAGAGAATTTTATCACATCAATTTAAGAAAATAGTTAAGAAATTTACTACAGAGGGCTCTGTTGAAGGAAAAAAGTTGGGGGAGGGGGGGGGGAAGTCTGAACATGTTGAACAAACTACAAAACAGTGTTTTCCATAGCACAATCAAAACATCGCTATGTAGTTGTTGCAACATGTACAGACATGTGTTTTTTAGTTTTTCATCCAACAGTGCCATCTTTTGGTGAATTTCGTAACTATTTTTGAAAACTAATGGATAAATTGAAAACTAATGGATAAATTGAAAACTAATAAATTCACAAACGGTGTTTTTCTTTCGTCATCGTTTTTTTCTCTCCTTGAGAATTGTTGGACTCCTTGTAGTTTAGTTGTTTATGACTTCGTTTTGTATCTCCAGTGAAAAAGTATTTCATTGTTAGTAACTGTTGCTTCTCTCTTTTTGCAGCCACGAGAGCGGCATCGACAACCCGTTCAGGCCGGACGGCGAGTTAAGTCGAGAGGCTGACACTATTGTTAGCCTCATCAAAGAGGGCAAGCCAATTACCCCAGTCAAGGGAGAGGAAGAACCGGAAGAGGAAATGGAAGGAGGCGTGGTCTTAAATGGTTACACCCATGACGCGACGGACGGCGAATCAGTGATCAAGAAGGAGGTTGCTTCGGTACAGAACGCCTCCAAAGGGGCCAATGGGAACGCCCCCAAGTCACCCGGAGTGGTTGAAGTTCAGAGGGGCGTGATTGTTCCGCCCACCGACGCTCCAGCCGTCGAGCAGGTGGTCATCAAGAAGAAGCCAAAGTGCAAGTGTTGCGTCATCCAGTAGGACACGCCCGTTCTTGGATTACCCCCGCCCAATCCAGTAGAACGCGCCCATTCCTGGGGAAAGGGGCGGGTCCTTGTTGACTGCTTTCTTTTCCAACTCTGTTCATCTCTGTGTAGGCTCCGCATCGCTAAAAGTGTTCTTGGCTGTGATGGTTGCAGACCTGACCTGTGGAGTGGCTTGTCGACTGCATAGGGACCTGGGATTGTGGCTTCGTGACCTGTGGTTGTGGTGGTGATCTCTTGACCTGAAATTGTGGCTTCCCTGGACCTGAAAACGGGGATACTAGTGCTGACTCTTGTGACCTAGGTTTCCTCGTCTATAACTGCGAGCCTTGTGATGGTGTGGCGTCAAACTGATACCAAATCTTTTTAAATGAAAGTCGCAGTTTTCTCCTCGCTATTGTGCAAGTGGAGGGTTGTCGTACACTGATCAGGTACTTATTCGAAGTGGGAGCTTGAAATGTCGAACGGGATCAGTTGAACCGCTCGAGGATTGTGTTCTGCTTTTTACGCCTTCAACATCATTTTCTTTGGAGATTTCTTACTATGCAATATCACGTGATTGTCACGGAAAGAAGTGTCTTGTCTAGTCGTTAGTGTGCTTGTGATGGGACTATCTTGTGAGAAAGCTATAGATTTTGTATCTTATGTATCATTAACTAGCCCTGTGAATGTTGGCTCGGTATTAACCTTATATTTTAATTTTATGTTACCTAGAAAATCAATACAATGTTACTTTTGTTTCTATTAACACCAATTTGGTAAATGAATATACACTTAATTTTGTATCGTTTATTTTGATAGAGCTAATTTTGGTAGCGTCATCATACAGCATAGTTCAAGATGTCAGCTTTGATTGGATTCCTAAAATTTCCTAACATCAACTAGGTTTTAACATTTATTTTAAAGCGTAGCAGTAAATCTTATCCTGTAAGTTAATGGCCTATACTTAGTACTTTTCTATTCGTTTGAAGTCAAAAAAAAATCATCTCGGCTTTTGCTGTATTTGGCATCGAAGCAGCTGATATGTATTTTTTTAAAGCCCTTTGTGCAGCTTTCGTTTTTAAAACATGGAAACAGGTTTGGGAAAGGTTCGTGTGTGTGACGGATTGTAGTTGAGTTTTGTGATATTGCATAGTGAAATGCTGCATCGGTTTTTAGATTAGATACTCTCACACAAAAGCCTTGTGGTGAAGGTTTACCAAGCGGCTTCTTACAGCTTTTTCGAGTTTTCAAAAAAAAATACCATTTTCATGTAGTTGCTGCTGCAGGAGCTGCTTATACTGAACCAAACATGAAAAGAGATCTATTTAATATATTCGTACAACGCTTCGTATTTTCTGTAAATTTAATTGAAGTAATTTTTGTAAGTCGCCTGTTTTAATTCTGCTTGTCAAATGCTATTGATTGTACAGAAGAGAAGTGATGAAAGTGTTGTTTTTTTTTGGTATATTTCTGATAAATTGTACTATATGGATTTACTTTTATCTTGATGAGTTATAGTTTTGATCGACGTTCATTGATAGGCCAAAGTTTTCTTCTATATGGAGTTTTTTTTTACTGTGTTAGATTTACTATATACTGCAGCTTGCTTTTTTTTTCCTTCACTTTCCTGCTAATTACGTTCAGTTGTGCATGACTTCAATTGCTGAAGGTGATCAACCAGCAGCAACCAATTATGCCTGGAAGGACTCTATTCTGTAAATAATCGCTTGAAAATTCACCTTTTTAAAAATTTAGCGAGGAAATGTGCTTTAAAACGAATGTTTTTAACCAAATTTTAAGGTAATTTTATCGGACGATTATCCAATTCAAATTATTACTAAAACGAAATAAGTCAATTTTGTTGAGAAACTGTCCAATAATGAAAGAGAATGCAGTTTCCATGCACAAAGCACTGTTAATTTATTTTAAAAAAAAATATTAACATTTTATAAAATCTTTCATTGTTGTTAAGTGCTGCAAGATGATACTAGCAGCATTCACAACTGTATTTAAGTTACAATAAGTTCATAACTCTTTCAAAAAGTTAGTACTTCCAGTGGCTTTGGTTGCTTTGCTGTGAAATAGTTATTTTCAGAAATGATAACTTGTGCAAAATTTGTTCTAGAATTATCCGTGAGAAGTGATTTCTTAGGAGAAATATGTACACATTTTATTTTTAATATGGTGTTCACACGTGTGATCATGAAACTAGGGTTTAGATCGTACTGAAATATTACTTCGTGAAGGTGACAACAAAACAGGGGGAAAGCAGTGATCAGAAAAACAAAATTATTAAAAAAATATTTAATAACAAATTCCTCTCCCTCTTGAAATGTATAATTTAAGAAAAACTTTCAATACAGTTTTAATAAATTACATTGAATTCGCATTTAATTTTCATCTTGGCATATTTCAAATGACAAACACTTGTATAATAAAAGTGAGAAAAATTTTTAATCTATGCCTTAAAAAAAAAAAAAAATTTAAATATTATTATTATTATCTTTGCATTATTTGAGGGTCAAAATCATGTTGTACATGGAGTACTTTTAAATTATCTGTTTATCGATAAATTATTTTTTGCAAATTGAAATTGTAAATTTGTTTGTTTTATCAATTAAGTTATCTTTTTATATGCAACGTGTTGATGTTTAAAGTTGTACATTTTAGTTCCTAACAATATGTACCCATGCAATAATATCCACTACACTTATCTGTGCACTAATTATATCTGTCATATATATATATATATAAAAAAAAATCTCTTGGTTTTATATATTCTTCATAAACTGATGATTGAAGCGTGATGTGTATTTCTTTTTGAAACAAAAAAAAGTAATTCACCAAGCTGTATAAAGTCATTTTTGAAATAGTAAAGGATTAAATTGATCTCTTGTGTCTATTCATTACAGACAGGTAATTCAGTACTTATACTTGAAGACAATAGCCAGAGAGGCGACTGCAATATTTCGACCCCATCGAACATCATTCTGAATTGTTTATAGAAATTGGAGAAAAGTGAGTAGATTACGAATCCACAGGCCTGGCGTGGCAAAAATGGCCGAAACTGATCAGAAATCATCTTGGAATGAGTTGAACTAAAATCCGATTGCCAAATATGTCATAACTTGCCAAAAAGAGAACAAACTTTTCGTCTGGCAACCCACCGCATTTTGATTTTCAATGAGAAAAAGCGTAAACGATTTCTGATCTCTGGCTCGGAAAACTAGTATCTTTTAAAAGTAAGCCAAATTGGCGACATCAGTTACGTCATCTGTGACGTAATGTTTATGGCCAATTAGGCTCATTTGTGAAAGATGCAAGTAGGCCATACCCACACATCCGAATCGTCTGCAACCTTCTTAATTGAAAATTAAAGAGTGAGGGTTACCATATATAAAAAAAAAAATGCTCATTATTTGGCAAGTTATGGCGCATATGGCAATCGGATTTTAGTTCAACTCATTCCAAGTCGATTTTTGATCAGTTTCGGCCATTTTTGCCACGGCAGACCAGTGGATTCGTAATCTACTCACTTTTCACCAATTTCTATAAAAAATTCAGAATGATGTTCGATGGGGTTCAAAAATTGCAGTCGCCTCTCAGTCTACAAGATACCCTGAGCTCACTGAGTACACTGTTGGATGTATCCCTCCGCCGAAAAGAAATAGTTCCAAGCAAACCACAACTTATATGTTAATGTTGTTAACCTGTGCGCGTAGTTTTGTACTAAACTTAAATATAAGTTGATAGCAAAAAGAAAATAAGTGCTTTTTAATTTTAACTTTTAATTAATATTTTACCTTTCCAACCACGGATACTACTAAAGTTTTAACGAATCGACCACACATCGTTCCCATAAGCCAATCAGAGCCTTGTAAAACCGGTTCACTCATCGTTGTAGGGGATTCTGTGAGCTCAGGGTATACTGTCTTCTATACTCAGGGATGACAGTTTTTCTCCTTTTTTTTTCTTTTTTTTTTTCTTATGTAACATTTTCCTTCTCTTTGTCCCTGTTTCGAGGATCTGCATTTTTCTGATCTGAACCAGTTTTTCCTCGTGCCTAAGCAAAAGATTTTCCCTCTTGGCTCCCCTTTCCTCACAGATTACTTCACTAACTTCTCATATTTGAAATGTAATTATTATATAGTATGAGAAATTTCACTGTATCTTTAAAATTATTGAATCATCCTTCCTGCATACTTTTTTTTGTGTATTTCTTCCGCGAGCTTTTCTAACGAATTTTTGGATTTCCTCCTTTTTGTTCTCTGATCACTCTCATCCCTGTCTACTAAACTCCACCTTAACATTACTTAGATGGTAGATCTTCACCGTGCTCATAGGAAATTCACCCGTTTTGGCGGCGTAATGGCACGTTGTGAAGCTCAGTCCAACAACAGAGAAGAAAAGGCTATACGGTTTGGCGAGCATTATGCCTTCACGTCGCCAAAATTTAAGAATTTCCTATGAGCACGGTGAAGATCTACCGTCTAAGTGATGTTAAGTTAAGGTGGATTTTAGTATTGTTGCGTGGACGGGTTCGAAAGATTTGAAGCCAAAGCAGATCAAAACTTGCAGAAATTTAGTCCAATATAACTCTTCACAGTTCTCTTACAGCTCCAGAACTTCTCGTTCTAGTAGACACAATACAGCTCTTTTCACCTCAATAGAGCACAAAACAGCAGTTAAAAACTTGACAACAACTGCTAAATCGCCGCAAAAGACAATGCAATACAGTTCGTTTTAGAACTAATCAGTATCCAGTCAACTAATTCAGTGACTCAAAATCCAAGAACTACTCAGTGACTCAAAATCAGTCAACTAACTACTGATTCATGGCCGGGCTTTTATAGGAGTGGTGAATCTTCGCGAAACTTCCAGAGGTCGATATTTGGAGAACTTTCCAGATCGTAGTCGAAAAGTCCTATACATGTACCTGGGAACCGAAAATTTCGCCAAGTTTGGCGACATTTGGCGATTTCTCGCCAAATTTGGCGACAAAAATTAGTCGCCAAAACCGTCGCCAACTTGGCTCTATCTGGCCAATTTGGCGAGATTCCCATTACCATAATGTTAAATGCCCTGCCCCTTGAAATTCGCTTCCCAGAGTTACCTCTGTAAAACACGTTATCAAGCATTGAGATGCTCACTGCAGGGAAGCCAATTTAACGACGAACTATTGCACTGCCTTATGCGAAATGTACATAAATTACTATTTACAAAATTAACAATACGAAATATTTACAAATATACAAAAATTCGTAACATTGCCCCCCTCCCAAGGACTGCACGTCCCGGGCAGTACAGTTCCCGAAAAGAAGGCTCACTTTCAATGCTATAGCAAACACTCTGTGTTCATAACTAAACTATAAAACTTTCTAATTTAAAGACAGAAACATTACTGAATAAATAAATAATTAAATAAACAATAAACTTAAAAATTTATATACACATGTGACCATGTCTTAATGACTATATACACTTTATACATTACGGGAAGTACAAACTATGGGGATTACAGACTATGGGGATTACAAACTATGGCCATAGTAAGGGGCTAACCTGTCGTAATGAACAACTCTAGGTTTAGAATTTGGTGATTTACGGATTCGGACCACGACATCATTCAGCCGGTTGAGGACTGAATAAGGACCATCCCAGTGAGACTGAAGTTTGGGAGAAAGTCCTTTTTGTCGTTTCGGGTTCCAGAACCAAACCTTGTCACCTTCGTGGAATTGATGTCCTGTAGCCTTCGTGTCGTATCTGGTCTTCATCTTATCCGTTGCCAAGTGGATTCACTCTCGAGCAAAATTGTGCACATCTTCAAACCGTGCCTGAATATCCTCGACGTACTCCTCTGGCGATGAAGGTGCATCCGGAGGGCGGCCAAACAACAGATCACACGGCAGACGAAGGTTACGACGGAAGAGCATCTGGGATGGGGAAAGCCGGTAGCCTCGTGGACAGCGCTGCGATAGGCCAGAAGAAACAAAGGTAACTTCTGATCCCAGTCCTGTTGGTTTCTTGAAACCATCAGTGAGAGGTTATTGAGGATGGTTCTGTTAAACCTCTCCACCATGCCATCCGACTGTGGGTGTAAAGGCGTCGTCTGTGTTTTGTCAATGCCAAGTAGATCACAAAGTCCTTTCATTACTGCAGAGGTAAAATTTCTTCCTTGATCAGAGTGTAACTGTAAAAGCACTCCAAATCTGGAAATCCAGCTCTGAACCATTACCTCTGCAACAGTGGTAGCCTCCTGATCAGGGATAGGATACGCTTCGGGCCACTTCGTAAAATAATCCATGACAACAAGGATGTATCTGTTGCCGTCAGCAGATCGTGGTAGTCGTCCAAAGATTTCAAACGCAATCCGTTCAAAAGGAGCTCCCACGTTGTAACGTTACAGTTTTCCTCAACTGCGTTTCTTCTGTCCTTTCCGGGCTGCACAGACATCACATGATCGGCACCACTTCTCCACGTCAGCCCTCGCCTTACTCCAGTAGAACCGCTCTCGAACTCTTTGCAACGTCTTCATTACTCCGAAGTGGCTTCCAGTTGGACTACTATGAAGTTCTTTAAGAACGTCTGGGACTCGGGATCTTGGAAGTAATAGTTGCCATGGGATGTCTTTCCATCATCAGATTCGAACTTCCTGTACAGCACGCCGTTTCGAATATGGAGGGAGTCCCAGAGGGCCCAATATTGCTTTGTCGTAGGACTAAAGGTGGAAATGTCCTGCCAAGTAGGTGTTGCATTCGAAGACTCCTTTAAATCGATTAAAAGCTTGATGTCAGGATCTCCCAATTGGTCTTTTCTGACTTCTCCGTCACTCCACGGGTCAGGATTCAAAGATGTTGAAGATGTAACCTGGCGTATTATCGGATTGATCAGCCCGTAACTCGCTTCAACTCTGGAACAATATCTGCAGCTCTCTGGGCAGGGTCTCCTAGACAGGGCATCTGCGTTTCCATGTGATGATCCTTTCCGATGACGGATATCGATGTCATACTCTTGGTGTCTCTCTATCCATCTAGCTATCTGACCTTCAGGATTCTTGAAATTTGGAAGCCAGGTCAACGATGCATGATCCTTACGGAGCAGGAATTTCCTACCGTAGACGCAATGATGGAAATGCTCTACGGCTTTAATTATGGCAAGCAACTCTTTCCTGGTGACACAGTAATTCCTCTCCGGCTTAGATAGGTACTTACTCCAATATGCTACAACTCGTTCTTGGCCGTCTATTTCTTGGGACAAAACAGCACCGACACTCTCGTTGCTCGCGTCCGTGTCAAGAATGAATTGTTTATCGGGCTGAGGATAAGTCAGGATAGGTGCAGATGTTAAAGCCTCCTTCAGTTGGTCAAATGCATCCTCACAGTCTTTCGTCCACAAGAATTTCTGCTTGCTCTCTGTCAGTCTGTGAAGGGGTCTTGCGATGTAAGAAAAGTCCTTCACGAATCGTCTAGAGTAGGTGCAAAGCCCCAGGAAACTCCTTAACTGATGTACATCTTTGGGATATCTCCACTCTTTAACTTCCGACACTTTTTCTGGATCTGTGCGTACACCCTAGGCAGAGATGACATGTCCGAGGTAGGTCACTTCATGTCGGAATAACTAGCATTTGGCCAGACTTAGCTTCAGGTTAGCGTCTTTTAATTTCCGCAGCACCTTCCTAAAATTTTAGAGATGTTCCTCGAAACTTCGCCCCACGATAATGATGTCATCGAAGTAAACGAGACAGGCTTCGTAAGAAAGACCTCTTAGCACTGTTTCCATGAGGCGTTCGAATGTTGCTGGAGCATTGCATAATCCAAATGGCATCACTTTGAACTGCCAAAGTCCTTGTCCGGTTGTGAATGCTGTCTTCTCTTTATCATCAGGGTGTATCTCAACCTGCCAATATCCACTCTTTAAGTCTAGTGTCGAAAACCACTTGTTTCCAGAAAGAATGTCCAGAGTATCATCAAATCTGGGAAGAGGGTAGCTGTCCTTCTTCGTGATATCGTTCAACCTCCGATAATCGACGCAAAATCTAGTTGAACCATCCTTCTTCCTGACCAGGACGATGGGAGAGGCCCAAGGGCTGGCTGACGGTTCAATCACGTCGCTATCTTGCATTTCCTTTAAAAGTCTTCCTACCTCTCCTGTTTAGCAAACGGTAGTCGTCTTGGGTGTTGCTTGATGGGTGGATGGTTAATTCTATGCTGCGTCAAACTTGTTCGTCCGACATCCGAAGTTGTGCGGGAAAAGACATCTTAGAATTCTTGGATGACCAGTTGAACAGCACTTCTTTCTTCATTGTTTAACGGTGCATTCAGCAGTAGCTCTGATGTTAAGTTCTCTGAAGACACAGTGACTGAAGAAGTGCTAAATTGATTTATGCAAGTTACTGGAATGTGGCTGACACTTCACCTTTCTTTATGACTTTCCCTTTATTACTCACATTGGCAACCCTCACAGGTATGGCAGTCCTTGAAAGGTCGCCGAGAGTTGAGGCTACCAGTACTCCTTTGGGGCTGTTGTGATTTTCAGGGTATTCCAGTATGCCATATCGGAAACTTTTATCTTCAGCTATGTATCCAGGAAGTAATAATTCTGTTCTGGCGGGTAATGTGATGTCATTTTGAGCTATTATTTGATGTATGGATTTAACTTCACTATCTTTGATTCCAAATAACGCTATGTCTTCAGAAACTGAATGCAGCTCGTTGTTTTTAAAGTCTAAGGAAAAATTATATTTCCTTAAAAAGTCCAGTCCGAGTATACAAGTGTCCAAAATGTCCGCCACATATGCCGTGTGATGATAAGAAGCACTCCCGAACGTGATGTTGATATTCAGTTTTCCATGGATGTTGATTTTATCGCCGGATACAGTTTGGAGGGTAATGCAGGGCGGCGTCCAGATGAGTCTTCCATCCAGTTGTTGAGCCAAATCTTTACGGATGATGGTCACATTGGATCCAGTATGGATGATCATATTGCAGGGAACTCCATTTACGTGTCCCATTATGAAGAGTCCATTACTGCCGCCACTCATTGCAGAAATTTGCAGAGCTCTAAAATGGGGCTTCTCAACAACTGGAAACCTCCGCCTGGCGAGATGGCTTCCATCCTCCCTTCTGGGAGCGGTCTTTGCTCCAGTGTCTTGGCGGGATCGGCAGTTTCTCCGTATGTGGCCCTCGCCTCCACAGTTCCAGCACTTCAGGCTCTGCTTCTTTTCCGGAATATTTCGTCTCAAGTTACTGACTTGTCTTTGCAATTCATCCAGACGAGCAGCAATTAGGTGTTCGGGCTCCTGTATAGTAGCAGTCCTGATAGGATGGCGTTCTCTACGAGTTGCTTGCTGGGCTGCCTCGTACTTCATGGCATACACTAAAGCACTTTTTAAATCCTTGACATCTGCCATTCGTAGGGCCTTCTGTATCTCTACGTCCCTGATGCCATCGACGAAGTACTGTAGAGACAGGATTTCTCTCGTTTCAGCAGGGCAGTCTGAAAAGGCGAGATGGGAGAGCCTTTCAACATCCGTGGCGAGCTCCTGGAGTGTTTCGGTAGGCTTCTGTTGGCGAGATTTCAACTGCAGCCTGCTGTAGTCTTTCACACATTTCTCGCCAAACCGCAGTTCTAATGCACTTGAGAGTGCGTTGATGTCCAAGCGTTGCTCTGACTTGCTCCCGACTGAGTTTCTTTGTCGGTGGGGGGGGGGGGTGAATCCAGCCGGGATTTTAATGGATGCGTTTCTGAAATGGGATGGATATAATATATCAATCACATTCAACCCCCTACGAATCCAGCCGGATAGACAAGGAGTCAAAAATATTCACAAATACTAAAATGAAACATATCTTGTAAACCAAACTTAAGAAAGTCGCTGTCTTTCCCAAGTTTAATGCCCACGTTGATTCGAAATGAACCCAGTCCTGCACCTCGAGTTTAAATATTGAAAAACATAATTACCAAAATTGCCCCGCATAAAACATTTAAAACTCCACTGCCATCTATGTTCCACGAAAAAAATTTTTAAATAAAATATTTAGACCAATTAGGGCTATTTAACCGGATTTCAATATCGCCCGAAGAATGGAATCAGAAACCAAGGGAAAAAAAATTTTAAAAGACGACAATCCAAAACTATTTAGTTAATCCATTTTTCCTCAAATTGTCCCTAAAAATCCCAAAAGCCAAATTAAAGTCCTTAGCATTATTGCAAATACTCTTAATTTTATTTAGTTGGGTATCTCTATATATATAAGGCAAAGCCCTCACTCACTCACTGACTCACTCATCACTAATTCTCCCACTTCCCACATAGTCACAACTCTGAAAATCGGCACAAATATCAACAATGGTAAAAATAGAAAAAGTAAGCTATTCCGATCTCGATTAACCCACTTTAAGGGGTCGAAAAGGGGTTAAACTTCCAAACGGGGGACATTCGAAAATAATACTTCCCACATAGTCACAACTCTGAAAATTGGCACAAATATCAACAATGGTAAAAATAGAAAAAGTAAACTATTCCGATCTCGATTAACCCACTTTAAGGGGTGGAAAAGGGGTTAAATCTTCCAAACTAGGGATATCCGAATGTTCCTCTTCCAATGTAGTCATTTTTCTGATATTGTTTTGCAAATGTTAAAAAAATAAGTCATTCCAATATCGATTAACGAATTTTTAAGGGATGAAAAGACTACACAACATTGAAACTATACGAGGATTAACTTAATGTCTAATTAACTTAATTCCAATACAGCTACTACTTTGAAATTTAGAACTAAGAGCAAACATAAACACAATAAACTATTCCAGTTTACTATTCACAATTATAAATTTCGTTTAAAATGTTAACAAAGGAAAGTTCCTATTTTGATAAATCAATTTGTCGGGATCGAAATGGGAGCAAACGTCTGAAGTGTAGAATACATCAATGTCTTTTGATCGCTAAAATGCTAATGGTAAAATTTCGTAGCGCAGCACGGGTATTCAGCTAGTAATAAATATTTCTAAAAATCTTGAAATTTAAATTGCCATTAAAATTCGAAAGACTAATAACTTCAAAATTAAAATCCTGTCTTTTGTCATAAATGCCAATATTTAATGAATTATCAATTATCTTTAAATTTAAATCGAGATACTGAGCACTCTTGTATTTTTTTTTTTTTTTTTTTTTTTTTTTTTTATCAAATCCAGGCTAATCTTTATAATTTTGTCCAAATCATTGAAATTAAAAATAATTAAGTTACCAATATATCTAAAAGCTTCAACATTTTTATATTCTAGAAATCTCCTTTCGAACATATGTAAATAATAATCGGCAAAGCCGCTAGAAAAACTATTTTCCATTAGTTTGTCTATAAAAATTGTTTCCATTAAATAAATAATTTTCAAAACTATTACCATTTGCAAAACTCTAAAAATTCTACCTCACTTAAATTAGAGTTTTTAAGATAATTGTCAAAAATATCGGAGCAAATATTAATTAAATCATCATGTGGTATACTGGTGAATAAATTCTCGAAATTAAATGTATGAACAAACTCTATTTTGTTATTATTAATGAAATCCAAAACCTCCTTATTATTTTTAATCAAGAAAAGATTTTCAAACATCTTTACCATGTCCAAAACAATTTTTAAAAATCCCCCCCAACCCCCCAAAAAAAAGTAATAATAATTTCTAAGATAATCATTGTAACAATTTGTAGAACATGTTACGAAACGAAATTTCAAAGCAGATTTATGAAATTTAACTGTGGGAAAAAGATAAAGATATTTCATACATGAAATCTTAAACTTAAAATTTTTTTGCAAAAGCCAAAATCCTGTTATCTAATTCCTTTTTGGTCGAATCAACTTTGACATAAACTTTAACATAAGTATCATTTCCTTTATAATCATCACTCATTAAATTTCTAAAAAAAACTCTAACACATAATACAAAAATTATTAGCAGCTTTATCCACCACTGTAATAATCCAAATTGAATTATTAAAATGGTGGACAAAGCAGTTAATATTTTTTATATTATGTGCAAGAGTTTTTTTTAGAAATCCTATCGAACATCATTCTGAATTTTTTATAGAAATTGGAGAAAAGTGAGTAGATTACGAATCTACTGGTCTGCCGTGGCAAAAATGGCCAAAACTGGTCAAAAATCGACTTTTAATAAGTTGAACTAAATCCAATTGCCAAATGCGCCATAACTTGCCAAATAATGAGCATTTTTTTTTTTTATTTGGTAACCCTCACTCTTTAATTTTCAATTAAGAAGGTTGCTGACGATTCAGATATCTGGCGACGGTCTACTTGCATCTATTTAAAGGGACCCAAGTTGGCAAAAAATATTACCTCACTTATGACGTAGCTGATGTCGCCAATTTGGCTTACTTTTAAAAGATATAAATTTTCCGAGCCAGAGATCAGAAATCGTTTGCGCTTTTTCTCATTGAAAATCAAAAAGAAGTGGGTTGCCAGACGAATAAGTTTGTTCTATTTTTGGCAAGTTATGACATATTTGGCCATCGGATTTTAGTTCCAACTCATTCCAAGTCAATTATTGATCAGTTTCGGCCATTTTTGCCACGGCAGACCAGTGGATTCCTAATCTACTCACTTTTCTCCAATTTCTATAAAAAATTCAGAATGATGTTCGATGGGGTCCAAAAATTGCAGTCGCCTCTCGGACTATAAGACATCTAGAGGCAAATTCGATCAACCTACCTGATCCATAGACATCTAATAATCACTAGACTGAGCGCTCCCACTTCATTTATACATAACCATATGAGATGAGTCTTTTTGGGAGCAGGGTTGCATATTTGGCTGGTTTCTCCTCACTTTGGCGTTGCCATAGTTATATAAAGGAATAATTTAGTGACGTAGTTATTTTGTGTGTTAAATTCACTGATCTCTACTACAACTTTTGGATCCTAGCGGTTTCTGGCAGTTGATGGCATTTGAATTTTTCCCCTCATAATGCTTTGAAATAGGTTTCCCATAGTTACTAACACATTTGAACTAGTTTTTTTTTTTTTTTTTTTTTGAAGTTGTTAGTATATATCTCTATGATGATTATTAAGCCTTCTTCAACTTCAAGTCAGTAACCAATCATGCGCTATCCAGAAGTTGTTGTAGAAATCAGTGGTTAAATTGTTGGTTGATTGTATTTCTCTAGAACAATCATTATAACTTATCCGATCACGTGTGTGCTAAACAAGCTTGTGAAGTTGTACTCGGTTTCCTTAATAAAATTTCACAATTTCAAACGAATTGTAAATAAACTACTCTTTTCAGTTTTAATTATTGATAATTATAAAAACATTTATAAGATTTATAATTTAGCAAGGTTTAGTTAAAGTAATATTATTTTGGGGAAACTTTTACCGTTGTATTCACATATAAAGAATGCAAATGTTGTAAGTTTACCAAGTATAATTTATATAAGTAATAAAAATTCTTCCATCATTTTATGTTCAGAAAAGTAAATATTATGAAATTACGAATAATAATATTATATAAGTAATACAAATTCTTCCATCTATTTATTAAAAAAAATAATAGCACCTACACAATAGTACAAGAAATAGCACAGCAAAGTACAAGAAATTAAACCCAGGCACGATATGTGCTTTAATTTGATTCTTAGTACATCGGAATATCAGAACACAACCAAATTTTAAACTAAAACACCTTAGCAAAAAAAAAAAAAAGACTCGTAAAATAAAGTTGGGTGGGGTTTTTTTTGGGGGGGAGGGGGGTCAGCTATATTATTGGGGATTTAGTGGTTTTTTTTTTTTTTTTTTTTTTTTAATTATAGTGAAAGAAATTTAATTATTAATCATTTTCAAGAGGATTATTTTATAAACTTCTATAAATTCTAATTCTAGCAGTCATATAAAATAATCTTCCCAAAAATATGCAACACTAAATTTTCTATGGATATTTTAAAAACAATTTAAATAATCTCATTTTGGTGTTAGCACTTCTATTTTTAAACTTTTGCAAATCTTTTGTATACGATTTCGAAACGTGATTTAATCTAATTTTGAAGTATTCAAAAGACTTATTCAGTAATATTTTATGATTATTTATAACTTCATGTTCCATAATATGTGCATTTAAGTCAGAAAATAAATTAGGATCATTACTGGAAATATTCTCTATTATAAGATGGTGAATAAGATTTTTTTTATGCAGTTCTTTCTTGTGAAGAAAGTGCCTGAAAATTCTTTCACCTGATCTGAATAACTTTTCAATATTTGATCCAGGATATACCAAACCACATCTATATTTGTTTGCTCAACCTCTATTTGTTTGTTAACTCAGAGAATTTGGGGTTTTCGTTAAATATTGTACACATGTGATGCATTTCATAATGTTTTTAAGCTTTTTGATTATAAAACCACATCACTGTTTAAAAAAGTTAATCCCTAGGAAATGAATGATATGTCAATCATAGGCTCATCTTCATTATTAGAATTAGTGATTGAAACTTCATCAGTTTTTTTTATAATATTGATTTCTGTTTGACGAAATAGTCAAAATAGTTGTATCATCTAATATGGCAGGCAGTTAGAATTGTTCGATGATTCGTTCATTTTGATGAGTTAACACTCGAACATAAGCAGCTATGAATTGCTTGATAGTTGAGTTGTTATTAATCCCCTTCCCCCCCCCCCACCCACGACCACACACACTTAATGCGTATGATTTTGGCAATACAAACTGGAGAGCCATGGCACCGGATTGAATGCGATGGTAAAAAAAAAATTGAGTTCGCCTGTAGTAAGCTGCAGTGCCGAAGAAAAATAGAGTCCTCACAGTTGCACAAGAAATGTCACTTTCTCTTTTTTTCTTTTTTGCAAAGAAATAACAGAGTATGCTGATAAAAAGTAAAAAATTGATACAAAAGAAAAAAGTTTTTAGTATATATTGTTGCGTGGCTGGGTTCGAAAGACTTGAAGCCAAAGCAGATAAAAACTTGAAGAAATTTATTCCGATGTAACTCTTCGCAGATTTTTTTACAACTTCATAATTCGTTCTAATAGATTCAATACAGCTCTTTACACAACAATGGAGCTCAAACAGCAGTTAAAAACTAGATACACAACTGCTAAGATCGACGCAAAAGACAATGCAATACAGTTCACTTTCGCAATACAGTTTTTTGAATGCTCACTGAGAGATTACTAACTCAGTAACTCAACTCTCAATTTGCCTTTTATAGGAAAGCTTCCTTCGCGAATCTTCCAGAGACGGAAATTTGGAGAACTTTCCAGATCGTAGTCGAAAAGCCCTATACAGGTACAAGGGGACCGAAAATGTCACCAAGTGGTTGCCAAGTTTGGCGAAACTCGCCAAACCGTCGCCAACTTGGCGAGATTGCCATTAACCATAATGTTAAATGGCCTGCTCCTTGTAAAACTTGTTTTCCAGCATGATCCCTGCTTAACTCGTTTTCAAGCATTAAGAGACGCATTACAGGAAAGTGAAGTAAAGAACTCTTGCACTGCCTTTTGCGAAGTGTACATAAATTTTCCTTTTTACATAATTAATACTACGAAATATTTACAAATATACAGATATTTGTAACATTGCCCCCATCCCAAGAACCTCACGTACCGGGCAGTACAGTCCTCGGAAAGGAAGGCTTTCCTTCAAAGCAATAGCAAACATTCCGCGTTCATTACTAAACTATAAATCTTACTAATTTATATACAGAAAGACAAAAACATTACTGAATAAATAAATATACAATAAACTTACAACTTTATATACACATGTGACCATTCTCTTAATAACTATATACACTTTATACATTATAGGATTACAAACTATGGCCATAGTAAGGGGCTAACCTGTCGTAATGAACGACTCTAGGTTTAGAATTAGATGACTTACGGATTCGGACCACGATATCATTCAGCCGGTTCAGGACTGAGTAAGGACCATCCCAGTGAAACTGAAGTTTGGGAGAAAGTCCTTTTTGTCGTTTCGGGTTCCAAAACCAAACCTTGTCACCTTCGTGGAATTGATGTCCTGTAGCCTTCGTGTCGTATTTCGTCTTCATCTTCTCCGTCACCAAGTGGATTTGCTCTCGAGCAAAATTGTTCTCAGCTTCAAACCGTACCTGAAAATCCTCGACGTACTCCTCTGGCGATGAAGGTGCATCCGGAGGGCGGCCAAACAACAGATCGCAAGGCAGACGAAGGTCACGACCGAAGAGCATCTGGGATGGGGAATAGCCGGTAGTCTCGGGGACAGCGCTGCGATAGGCCAAAAGAAACAAAGGCAACTTCTGATACCAGTCCTGTTGGTTTCTGGAAACCATCAGTGAGAGGTTATTGAGGATGGTTCTGTTAAACCTCTCCACCATGCCATCCGACTGTGGGTGTAAAGGCGTCGTCTGTGTTTTGTCAATGCCAAGTAGATCACAAAGTCATTTCATTACAGCATAGGTAAAATTCCTTCCTTGATCAGAATGCAACTGAAGAGGCACTCCAAATCTGGAAATCCAGCGCTGAACCATTACCTCTGCAACGGTGGTATCCTCTTGATCAGGGATAGGATACGCTTCGGGCCACTTCGTAAAATAATCCATGACAATAAGGAGGTACCTGTTCTGTCAGCAGATCGTGGCAGTGGTCCCAAGATGTCAAACGCAATCCGTTCAAAAGGCACTCCTACGTTGTAACGTGTCAGTTTTCCTCGACTGCGCTTCTTCGATCCTTTTCGGGCTGCCCAGGCATCACATGATCGGCAACACTTCTCCACGTCAGCTCTCGCGTTACTTCAGTAGAACAGTTCTCTAACTTTTTGTAATGTCTTCATTACTCCGAAATGGCCTCCAGTTGGACTGCAATGTAGTTTTTTAAGAACGTCTGTGATTCGTGATCTTGGAAGCAATAGCTGCCATCGGGATGTCTTTCCATCAGCAGATTCGAACTTCCGGTACAAGAAGCCGTTTCGAATATGGAGATAGTCCCAGAGGGCCCGATATTGCTTTGTCGTAAGACTATAGATGGAAATGTCCTGCCAAGGTCGCATTCAAAGACTCCTTTAAATCGATTATTGGCTTGATGTCGAGATCTCTCAATTGGTCTTTTCTGGCTTCTCCGTCACTCCACGGGTCTGGATCCGATGATGTTGAAGATGTAACTTGGCGTATTACCGGATTGATCAGTCCGTAACTCGCTTCAACCCTGGAAAAATGTCGGCAGCTCTCTGGGTAGGGTCTCCTAGACAGGGCGTCTGCTTTTCCATGTGATGATCCTTTCCGATGATGGATATCGATATCATACTCTTGGAGTCTCTCTATCCATCTGGCTTTCTGACCTTCAGGATTCTTGAAATTTAGAAGACAGGTCAAAGATGCATGATCCGTACGGAGCAGGAATTTCCTGCCGTAGACGTAATGATGGAAATATTCTACGGCTTTAATGATGGCGAGCAACGCTTACCTAGTGACACAGTAATTCCTCTCCGGTTTAGATAGGCACTTACTCCAATATGCTACTACTCGTTCTTGGCCGTCTATTTCTTGGAACAAAACAGCACCGATATTCTCGTTGCTCGCGTCCGTGTCAAGAATGAATTATTTATCGGGCTGAGGATACGTCATGATCGTTGCAGACGTTAAGGCCTCTTTCAGTTGGTCAAATGCATCCTCACAGTCTTTCGTCCACAAGAATTTCTTCCTGCTCTCTGTCAGTCTGTAAAGGGGTCTTGCGATGTAAGAAAAGTCCTTCACGAATCGTCTATAGTAGGTGCAAAGCCCCATGAAACTCCTCAACTGATGCACATCTTTGGGGCATCTCCACTCTTTAACTGCCGACACTTTTTCTGGATCTGTGCGTGCACCCTCAGCAGAGATGACATGTCCGAGATAGGTCACTTCATGTCGGAATAACTTACATTTGACAGGACTTAACTTCAGGTAGGTATCTTTTAATTTTCGCAGCACCTTCCTAAAATTTTCTAGGTGTTCCTCAAAACTTCACCCCACGATAAGGTAACCAGACAGGCTTCGTAGGAAAGACCTCTTAGCACTGTTTCCATGAGGCGTTCGAATGTTGCTGGAGCATTGCATAATCCAAATGGCATCACCTTGAACTGCCAAAGTCCTTGTCCTGTTGTGAATGCTGTCTTCTCTCTGTCATTAGGGTGTATCTCAACCTGCCAATATCCACTCTTTAAGTCTAGGGTCGAAAACCACTTGTTTCCAGAAAGAATGTCTAGAGTGTCATCAATTCTAGGAAGAGGGTAGCTGTCCTTTTTCGTGACATTGTTCAACCTCCGATAATCGACGCAAAATCTAGTTGAACCATCCTTCTTCCGAACCAGGACGATGGAAGAGGCCCAAGGGCTGACTGAAGGTTCAATCACGTCGCTATCTTGCATTTCTTTTAGAAGACTTCCTACCTCTTCCTGTTTAGCAAACGGAAGTCGTCTTGGGTGTTGCTTGACAGGTGGGTGGTCTCCTGTATCAATTCTATGCTGCGTCAAACTTGTTCGTCCGACATCCGAAGTTGTGCGGGAAAAGACATCTTAGAATTCTTGGATGACCAGTTGTACAGCACTTCTTTCTACGTAGTCTAACGGTGCATTCTGCAGAAGCTCTGATGTTAAGTTCTCTGAAGACACAGCGACTGGAGGATTTCTATTTCGATTTATGCAAGTTACTGGAGTACATGTGGATAACACTTCACCTTTCTTTATGACTTTAAAGTGTAATGTGTATTTTTTTTTTTTTTTTTTTTTTTTTTTTTTTATCAAGTTATACTTTAAAAATAATTTTTTATCAGAATGAAATTTTCTTAGAAGCGTTTTTATGTTACCGTTAAGATTTTCAATCATTGCATTTGAAATATACGAGCTTCTTAAGAAATTCTCTATGAAACCTCTTAAAAACACCTCATTAAGGATAATTGTGTAATCATTTCTTTTAGCGAGAAATGCATATCTGTAGTTTTAAAGTAGATAGTTTCAATGTAAATTATTGTTTAACGTTATGTATTTGAAACAATATGTATAAAATCCATGCCAAATTTCTTAAAAGTTTTATGTGGAAATTTTTTATTAATCGTATCTAGAATGTGTCACAAACGTAATTTTAAAATAATTTTTCATCTAAGACCCATCGTAAAATTGAAAAGGTGCCCAGGAAGCGGACTGCATCTCTAATGTCTCTCGATGGTCCTTCAACTTCCAAAGAAAGTGACAGTATTCCTGAGAATGATTGGCTCACCAAGCTCTACGTGAATGAAACTCCCCAACCAAAGAAAAGTGAACCCTTGAAAGAGTGGAATCTGGGCTTTGGACTTGTCTTAATACAAATACAAATACAAATTTTAAGACCAACGACAGGCTCAAGGCCCAACAGGGTTGGTCGAGTAAATATATATATACATGTATATAGAAATAGAAAATAATTTGCATACGATAGTTACACGATCATACATACAATGTAGCTTAGTTACAGGATCATGCACACAATATACTATAGTTACAGGATTATACAATACAATATACATAATACAATACAATATACACAATACAATACAATGCACATAATACAATGCAATATACAAAGTTGACACAACGTTTGACAATAATACTGGAAAAATGCAATATATAATGCAAGCAATATATACAAGCTGACACAATATACAATAGTTACAGGATTATACAATACAATATACATAATACAATACAATATACACAATACAATACAATGCACATAATACAATGCAATATACAAAGTTGACACAACGTTTGACAATAATACTGGAAAAATGCAATATATAATGCAAGCAATATATACAAGCTGACACAATATACAATAGTTACAAGATTATACAATACAATATACATAATACCATAAAATATACATAATACAATGCAATATACATAATACCATAAAATATACATAATACAATGCAATATACACAATACAATACACAAAGTTGACACAGCGTTTGACAATCATACTGGAAAAATGCAATACATAATGCAAGCTGACTGTTAGAATTAAACTGACAAAAATTAAGCCTGCGTCGATTAGACTCTAAACTTTTTGTGCAAATTCAACAAAATTACGTGAATGGCAATCCAACAAATCAAAGTGTTGTAATGAACTTGCCAACTTTCCAAGATTTTCAAAAGAATTTTTTTTATGTTAATACAAAATATGCAAAATCTAGTGTACTGTGCCAGCTTGCTATCTTTTCAAATAACCATTTAACAACCAGCTTGCTATCTTTTCAAATCAGGGCGAGTTAGTGTTAATTCAAATTTTTCATTTTGAAGAATATAAGTTTAAAAATAACTCTGTCACAATTGATTCTGATTATTTATTTAAAATTAGAGATATTATCTTTGATGTGGATCAATGTATTAAACAATCTATATTTAATGTGATCTTGCCCTCGTCAATCTTAGAAATTTCAGAAAGAAAGCAAACTTCTTTCATTGATTTAAATTTAGAATTAATCCATGTACTCCGTCAAGAGTTAAGGTTAAATGTTGATCAACTTTATCAATGCGATGCATGCGAGGTCGAAGACTGTTTGCAATTTAACCACGATTGTATGATGAAATCTTATGAAGATCAGCGCATAAGTGTAGGTGAAGATGCCTTATTATTGATGAATGTAAAGCGTATTATTAATGGTTTGAGAGACAGAAATGTATTGCACTTCTGTAATGAGGACTTTTTTAAATCCTTTACTTATGATGATGTGAAAGAGAGTTTAATGATATAAATAAAAAATGATTGTATTTTTTAATGTATTTCTGCATTTCTTAAAAAAGTGACATTTCGTTGACATAAACATGTTTATTTTAAAGACTTACCTCTCCATTTAACAAATGGATTTATATTTTGTTTCAACTTTCTTTAATCATTTCATACTAATGAACTTAATAAATTTTAGTTTCTTATAAACTGCATTGGAAGATTTAATTCTTTTAATACTGTATTGTAAATACTTTTGCTTAATACGTTATTTCAAATGTTATGCTTATGATTGAGGAAATATACAATGTTGGAGTTCTTTTTTGTATAAAGAGCCTTGGAATACCATGGTAAGATAATCGTTTGATTCACAAGCTTCTTAGTGAGACTACTAATTGAAAAGCGAGCCTTGTCAGCTTTTGACGACAAGCGCTATTTACTAGAGGATGCCATAACTATACTAAACTTCAACTTAACTAGACATCACTTAGACGGTAGATCGTCACAGTGCTCATAGGCATTTAATCTATTTTAGATGAGTGAAGACATAATTCTCGCCAAACCTTATAGCCTTTTGTTCTCTACAGGGTTGTGGTTTGGCGAACATTATGCTTTCACGCCGCCAAAATGGATTAAATACCTATGAGCACTGTCACGATCTACCTTCTAAGTGATGTCTAGTTAAGTTGAAGTTTAGTATAGCTTCGCCTATGAACACTTAAAAATATCTAAGGTTTAAATTTTTTATCTTTTCAACACATGAATATAACTTTTTTCATAACTCAAGCAATTTTTCTAAATCATTTACTTAAATAATTTTGTATAAAAAATCATGAACTTAAATTTTCATTTCTTAACTTAATTTTTCAAAAGGCATCATTTTTTTTTCATTGGTATAAACCAAAATTCTTTCATTAACTTAAATTTTTCATTGGCTTTAACTTAAATTTTTATCATTGGCTTTAAATTTTTCATTGACATCAACTTAAATTTTTCATTGGCTTTAAATTTTACATTAACTTAAAATTTACATTAATGTTAATCTAACATATTGAGGCAGAATCAATTCTTCTTAAAACGTTTGATTCACAAGCTTGTTAGTGAGACTATTAATTAAATAACGAGCCTTGTCAGCTTTTGACGACAAGTGCTATTTACTAGAGGATGCCATAACTAGCTTCACCTATGGACACTTTAAAATATCTAGGGTTTAAATTTTTTTATCTTTTAAACACATGAATATAACTTTTTTCATAACTTAAGCAATTTTTCTAAATCATTAACTTAAATAACTTTGTATAAAAAAAAAAATCATGAACTTAAATTTTCATTTCTTAACTTAAGTTTATCCATAGGCATTAACTTAATTTTTCAAAAGGCAAATTTTTTTTTTTTTTTTCATTGGCATAAATCAAAATTCTTTCATTAACTTAAATTTTTCATTGGCTTTAAATTTTACATTAACTGAACATTTTCATTAACTTAAATCTAACATATTGAGGCGGTATCAATTCTTCTTAAAAGAGGTACCGGATGGAGGTGGGTCCTCATCTTTAAAAATTATTATTTATTTTTTCAAAATTTGCTAAATACAATTTTAAGCAATAAAATTATAAAGTCATTAAAATTAACTTATTCAAAATTGGTTAGTATGAGTACCATAAAGGCCACGTCCGATCTTTCAATATTTTACCAATTAAAAAAATGCCCGGTAAAATATGGAAATTTCACGTGAGACTCGGGATAGGGTTCTGGGCAGCCGATAGCAAATGGCCTTCTATATTATTAACTTTAAATGAATTTATTCTTTTATTACGGATTAGCATTCTTGTATGTATATATAAGTTTGTTATAGGTATCTAAAGTTTCCACTGAGTAGATTGATGAAACGACAAAAAGGTAGGAAAATAGCTTTCCTTTTCTCTCAATAGATGGCGTCACCATGAACTTAGCAGAAAAACCTAAAATAAGGCTTGTTGCCACTCAGTACTTCTAAACTTTTTTGCAACTGAGACGTTCGTATAGATACATTACCTTATAAAAGACATGACTTCATAGCCCAGTTACTAAAACGACAAGTTACTGGGCTATGAAGTCATTTTACCACGAGATTGTAGGTTCGATCCCCCGACATAGTAAAAGAAACCTAGAAAAATAACTCTGTAAAATAATAGACTTTAGTTTCCTATCCCTAGAGGGCACCACCATCTTAAACTAATTCTCAAATATAAACTTAAAAAAAATAGCTTCAATTCCATAACACTAGATGGCGCCACCATGACATTAAACTTTCCTGTAAAACCAAAACTAAAAAGTGTTGCCACTCCTCTAAACTAAACACTAAAGGCAATACACTCATTCCTAATGTGACGTCATAATTAAACCTTTCATAGAAGTATTATTTCCTTTCAGCAGCAATTCTATTACAGCTCAACTCTCTCTTGCAAAACCAAAACTAAAAAGTGTTGCCACTCCTTCTAAACTAAACTCTAATGAATACCCACTGTGACGTCACGAACATCAGCCTATAACGAAACCGAAACTAAAGCAGGAGGAAAACACCTCAACTCTCTTTTGCAAAACCAAAACTAAAAAGTGTTGCCACTCCTTCTAACCTAAACTCTAATAAATACCCACTGTGACGTCACGAACATCATCCTATAACGAAACCTAAATCAAAACTAAAGCAGCAAAACACCTCAACTCGGCCTCCCGCAGGAGCAGGAGGAAAACAACTCAACTCGGCCTACCGCGCCTCACGCCTGTTGCTAAACTGTCATATTCTACCTACTTCTTATACATTTCAAACTTAAAACGAAACTTGCTTTTTATATATAATGTTACGAATTTCTGTATATTTGTAAATATTTCGTAGTATTAGTTGTGTAAAAAGAAACATTTAAGTACATTTCACATGAGGCAGTGCAAGTGCAGGGATAATGCTGGAAAACGAGTTTTACAAAAAATGACATTTAACATTATGGTTCATGACAATCTCGCTCCCTTGGCGACGGTTTTGGCGACTAATTTTGGTCGTCAAATTTGGCAAGAAATCGCCAAATGTCACCAAACTTGGCGACCATTCGGCGACATTTACGGTCCCCATGTATCTGTATAGGACTTTTTGACTGCGTTCTGGAAAATTCTCCAAATTTCTATCACTAGAAGATTCGCGAAAGAATTAGCCTTCCTACATAAGGCCAAAAGAGCGGGTAATCGAGTTAGTGGTTAGTTGTCTCTCAACAGGCATTCAGAGAACTTCCAAAAGTGAAGTATATTGCATTGTCTTTTGCGTCGATTTTAGCAATTGTATATCTAGTTTCTAACTGCTGTTTGTGTTCTTTTGTTGTGTAAAGAGCTGTATTGAGTCTATTAGAATGGGAAGTTCTGGAGTTGTAAAAGAATCTGCACAGTTATAAATAACTGTGCAGGATAAATTGTGCGGAATAAATTTCTTCAAGTTTTAATCTGCTTTGCCTTCAAGTCTTTCGAACCCATCCACGCAACAATATTTATTCGTATGTAAAAGCTGGTTATCCTCAATTTCGCATAAAAGCAAGTAATTTGTTTGAATGTTTTACTTACTTTATACAATTACTTATTTTTTAGTATATAATTGCATGTTTTTGTGCCCAAATTATAATAGATACATATTTGTGACTGTGAATTTTTTGTTGTGGTAGAGAAGATTTCTTTTTAAAAGAAACGAAAAGTATTTGGATTGCAAACCTAAATCTCTACAATATTCATTCATGATATTTACTGTCACTCTCACAACAAATAGTAGTATGTGAACCTAATGGTGTCGCTTACGCCCTTTTTTTCTTCTTAGAGCGACGATACGGTTATGCGCGCTAAAGTATCCATTGGCCGTATCTTACTCATTTAAAATATAACAAATGCAACAAAAAGAATTGATACCTCCCAAAAAACAACTAGACGTTGTAAAAAAAGCCCGCCAAGTAAAATAATCAGTCAGAAAAAGTTGTGAAATCTAATGATTGCCGCCAAGCAGCCACGCTTAGTTTCTTTGGGGGTACTTTTACACAATAAACTAAATTGAGATTATTCGGGGGGGGGGGGGGCAATCATAGCTTGACAGGCTAGACTTTTTATAAAATCTCAATTCAATGCAATGGGTGCAAAGTACCTCCCAAGTAGTAGCATGACGTGATAAATCAAGTCATCTGAAGGTCATAAAATCACGTCATAAAATTGGTCACTTTGTTCAGTTTGAAAACGACATCTGGACGTCATTAACGGCATTAAAAATGACGTGATTCAATGACGCCGGAATCACTACGCCGTTGTTAAGATGACGCTTTTAATGCCCTAATATTGACGTCACCCAAATGGTCACCTGAACGGCAATCAATGACTCTTTTTGTTTTATTATATATATTTTTATTTGTCATTATAGGGCAATTATTTTACTTTATTTTTCTTATTTCATACAATAAGACTCCCATTTAATTCAATGTTAACTCTTCATTTTAAATCATAAGCTAAATTACAGAATTCATTTCAAAGTATTAGTTTTAAAAATAAAATCAATTTGTAATTTTTAACAGGGATATGCATTTTTTTATTTATATATTTACTAAACAGATTGAAATAAAAGTAATAAAACAACAAATTGTACAGTTAAGAATATTTTATTAAAATTCATCGAGTAACAAGTTATTCCAATATAACAACACTCAAAGTTTACAAGAAAACAAACATTAAATCATAAGTTCAATTGCAGAATTCACATAAAAGAATTAGTTTGAAAAATAAAACCAATTTGTAATTTTAAACAAGGACAAGTATATTTTAGTATATATAATTGCTAAACAGATTTAAATAAAAGTAGTAAAACAACAAATTGTATAGCTAAAAATATTTTATTAAAATTCATCAAGTAACAAGTTATTCCAGTATAGCAGCACTCAAAGTACGCAAGAAAACACACATCAATACACTGCACAAAATTTATAATTAGTTCAAATACAAAAGATATGTACATCATATGCTCAATAGAGCTTCAAATGATTTTGCAGGGAAGATAAGAAATCCCCCAAAAAAACACTTTTGAAAAGTAGAAGAACCACCAACCTCAAAAACACAAAAAACTTTCTTACAATAAAAAAAATCATAAACATGATGAAAATTTTCAGCCACAAACACAGTGATATAAAAAAATGGCCAACCTCTGATTAGAACTCTCGGTTGTGACTCGCTTACGAATGTATGCTTACTTAATTTAGTTTTAACATTTAAGTTCCGCTCCCATAAAAATTTACGCTGCTTGAGGTTGGCGCCCGTCATAGGAATATTAACAATGCTTACGTTTAAACTAATTTATGGATGTTTGCACGAATATTCGAGTTTATGATTTCATTTGGATGGGTAGGAAATACAAAGTGGTGTAAATATTCATGCTCGAGTAATTTTCAAAATAGTATAGAGAAACTGTGCTCAAACGCTTGCATTTGAATCGTTATTAAGAATTTTGTAAGTAGGAAACTAAAGTGTTTCTGGTAAGCTTTTGTTTGATTGATACATACATTTTGGAAAGTTTTTATGTGTGGGGGGGTTTAAAAGGTTAGTAATTAAGACGGGCGCCAACCTCAAGCAGCGTAAATTTTTATGGGAGCGGAACTTAAATGTTAAAAATAAATTAAGTAAGCATACATTCGTAAGCGAGTCACAACCGAGAGTTCTAATCAGAGGTTGGCCATTTTTTTATATCACTGTGTTAGTGGCTGAAAATTTTCATCAAGTTTATGATTTTTTTTATTGTAAGAAAGTTTTTTGTGTTTTTGAGGTTGGTGGTTCTTCTACTTTTCAAAAGTGTTTTTTTGGGAGATATCATAAATTTTTTTTAAACACTGACGACTTCTCTTTTTTGAATTTGTCCGTTTCATCGTTTTTCTATTTATCCCCTATGGTAAACCTGGTACCAGGGATATTCATAATTCTTCAAACTGAGTTCGACGATACCTTACATGTAATAATTATCTTTAAAATTGATAAACCGAAAGTGGTACCAATAGCATATCTGGTACTCTAAACATTCATAATTCATCAAAACAAAAGTCCAACATGCCATATTTAGCTTGGAAATTGATAAACCGAAAGTAGTACTACCTATGGTACACCTGGTACCATGAATATTCATAATTCTTCAAGTTGAGTTCAATGATATCTTGCATGCCAAATCTACTTGAAAATTGACAAATTGGTTGAATGCGGACGGCAGTAACCATCAAAATCTACCACGAACAAGTACTAGAAACTTGTGTATGGCAACTCAACTCCCAAAACTTTAAGAAATACGTTGCCATTGACAAAGATCCTGTCTGCCAAGTTTCAGCTCGATTGGTTAGTTTGTACGCACAACGACCTATTTTGGTGCATAATAACGACTAATCAGTCCGGGACCCACAGCTTAACGTGGATTCCGAATCACAACGAACATCCACACCTAACACAGGAATCAAATCCGGCACCTTTAACTTACAAGGCCAGAGCCTGCATCCCATTGAAAATTTATACTAATAAATTGTTACAAATAAATATTACAAGTTTTTTACAGTCTAATAAATATTGCAGTATAAATTATTTTTATTATACCAAGCATTATTTTGGTTCACATAATAACCCATTGATATTTGACAAAATTTAAAATATTTTCTTAACAACAATTTTAAAATTCACTATGAAATTACAATTTTGATGATATATGATTCTACAATTTCATTTTACAACGGAAAGTAAAAATCAACACATCTTTAAAAACGAATGACATTTTTGCCAATTCCATTAGCCAATCGCAATACGTGGTTCACTTAGTCCTCTGTAATGAGTTGACTGTGACGTCAGCTCGTATAACCTCCACATTTATACTTTGCCCATAGTATCTTGCAACAAAATGTGATTGTTTTCATTTTCATTTGTTTACAGAGTAATAACTTTATTATAGAGTAGATAATTACAAGGCATCCATATAAAAATGATGAATACAACAAACACTTCACCCAAACTATTTGTTGACATAGTGTTTGGTTTCCATAAAGTTTCTGGCGTTATTATCCCGAAACACAACTTTGAATTGATTGAACCACATTGCATAATAAATGTATGCATTCATATCGAATAACTTTTATTTATTCTAATTAACACAATTTTGGCAACTTCTTTTACTTACAGTGTTACAGTCAGCGATAAGCATAATTCTTATAGTAATTTTCAAAATGTATATTTTTGTTTATTGATGACAGTCATTTTGTGATTTGCGCTTACTGTTGATAGGATTTTGCAAACAAGGAACTTATTGATGATGAAACAATAGCAAACACTCGAAATAGCTAGTGTAGAAAGCAAAAGCCCATACTTGGAAGTTCCTTCAAGATATTTCTGTGTATACATTCTTTAATAATCTTACAAGAAGCACATTTATTGTTCGAGATAAAACTGGCTATTTATAAGAGCACTTTTTTCTGTGAATTTGGTACCAAAAACATAAGTATCATCTTTCACAAGCAAATTATGCACTTGAATTACAGAACTAAATTAATTATGAGCTGAATCACTCTCGTTATTTAATAAGAAGAAAATTTTAATGATAAAATTATTACAAACTTTTAAAAAGCTATTTTATACCATATACCAACAAGATAAGTACTTTTTCACTTTCAGTTTTTCATTCTTATAGGTTAGTGACAAATTTTAAGATCATTGCTGAACAAGAAAAACTAAGGTGTATTCTTCGACTTCTAATAGGAGCGGAGGCCTAATAACCTTCTAAAAAACTACACTCTTTTTAAAAACTAAGTTTCTTCTGCTCCATTACATTAACTTTTAGTGTTTTCCTAAACACATCTATAGTTAACCTTTTTAATAATACAGCATTAAATACAATAAATTTAATAATACAGCATTAAAAAACACATTCTATGAAAAAAAATTGTTTATAATATTTTTAAATTACATTGTATTCTTTGAAGTTGATTTTTCCAACTAAAAAACATCCATTATTGAAAGTATGAACTTGAATATAGCATGCGATCAAAAACGAATATAATTTAGCATTAGAATGGCTGATCATCGTAAAACATACAGTTTACTAAGCATCAATATTATTCCGTTACCCGGATACCAGATAAAAACTGCCAAATTGCAGACCTAACTTATACAAACTAACAACTTTCAAATCATTTATAATTCCTATAACAAACAGTAAACATTTAGGGTTGGAGATACATTTACACATCTTTTAAACATGTTAACATTTGGATTTGGCGAAAACTGCTAACCTACTCAGCTAACTGAAGAGTACCAAAGCATCTCTTCTTGGCTCATTTACATACAAAAAATTACAAGTAAACAAAATTAATTATAAAGATAGAATTGTTCATCCAATGTCCTCCATCGAGAACCGGCCGGGGCTGACATTGTTTGAAGCCTTTTTTTTTTTTTTTTGCCATACCTTGAATAATGCAGACCACACTTATGACCAGACAGAAACAATACACCCTTGCGCTTAAGGCCCAGGGTAAAAAAACATAGCAAAATCATTTCGAATAAGTTATGAAAGAAGCGACTGCATATGTATTTACTAAAAGAGATAGAGTTACGGAAAAATATTAACATTAAGTTTGTGATGTTAAAGAATAATCAGTTTGTTTACATTATCAGCACACTAAGCTTTAACACTAACTAACCATGTCTAGAAATGAACATTAAATTTTAAACATTACAATGTGTGATAATTGAAAAGTAAACAAAAGAGCAAAATTAGTGAAACTCAACTAAAAATAATTTCTTGTATGTGTTTCTTGAAACTATATTAAATTACAAATATGCATTCCATTTTTTATTTCCACCAAATCACAGAATAGAATTATTTTACATTCACTTAAGAATCGCTACACTTTACAATTTCAAGCTATTAACACGAGATTTTCTTTACCAGAAAACACTAAATACGAATCAATTACTTACATAAGATTACTCACCTATTTGATTGATTGATTGGGTGGTGTGAGATTTTTGCTCGCCTACTGGCTGCTTTATCTCATTATTCCTTAGTTCAAACAACTTCTATATTAGATAACAAAGAGGATCACAAATCTTTCATTATAGAACTTATGAATTTCACTAGAGCTCTAGTTTTAATTAAAGCATCTTCTGAGAGATTGAAAATCCAAGAGAATGAAATGGGAACTGGACCAAGAGAGTTTCTGAGTTTTTCTCTTGCATCTTCGAAGCGATGGCACGTTAAAACGATATGTTCGATAGATTGTTCACTACTGCAAAAAGGGCAATCTGGAGAAGATACGAGATTGAATTTGAAAAGTATGGAATTTGAGGGATAAGATTTCGTGCGTAGTCAAGAGAGCAAAACATCAATTCTTCTATTGGGTGGAAGAAGGCGATGGCCTGGTTTAATAGTTCTGAGGTGGTCAAAAGGCCCGGCGTATTTACTTGCAGACCATGCGGAGGCTTTTTCTTCTAAGAATTTATATTTGAGTAATCTATTAATATCTTTATTTCAGGTGCATTCTTGGCTGAAAAGTCTGCTTTTTCATTTTCGGTTATACCTTTATGTCCTGGAGTCCATATTAGAGAAATACTTTTTATTTTGTTTGAAGCTGATTGAATTTGGTTAGCAATTAGATTGATGACACTAGATGATTTATTATTCACTTGTTTGAGAGCCGTTAAAGTTGATAGGCTGTCGGACAAAATAATGTAGTGATGATCTGAGAATACAAAGTTTTTAATGGCCAAAAAAATAACAAGGGCTTCACCGGTAAATATGCTGTTGATAGAAGAAATACTACCAGATAAGGCAATATTAGTATTACAGTTAATTGCAGCAATTATATTTAAACCATTTATTCTTGACACATATGTTGCAATAACGATTGGGTTTGGATCAATTTGGTTTTTAAGCTCCAAGAAAAGATTTTGTATGACACTATCTGAAAGATGCTTGGTTTGAAAAGGAAAGTCTTTAAGATGAATCTTGATATTATTACAGACCATGTTAGGAAAAGCTTGTGGGATTATGTGATTTTTGTCGAAATTGAGATTAACTGCAAGATTTCTAAATCTTCTGCCTAAAGAAATATAGTCTTTTAAGTCTGGGTTTAAAGGATGCAGAGAGGAAGACATTTGGTAGATGAGAAACAGTCAAAGCATATTGCTTTATATAGAATTTTTTGGAGAGATATTGATGACGAAGAGCAAGAGATGATTCATTTGCTTCAGCCAATAAAACTGGTATAGGTGTCCATCTAGGCAGAGGTGGCGCCAGCAGGGGGGCTGGAGCCCCCTGTCGGGGAAAGCAAGCCCCCCCCCCCCCCCATCGGGCACAATCGAGCTTCTCGTCGGGGGATAGAAAATACTTTTTTTATTTTTTATTTGCATAATTTTTTTTTCAAGAATCGAAGAGAGTTAATAGTTTGTAAGCCTCATTGCCACTATTCTATAGGTCGCCGTCTGAAACCAAGATGTTAAACTGAAAACTATGATTGAATGTCCAACACTAAGCAATACAATCTCCCTATCTGTGTTCCCGACCAACTACACGATAGACCTCACAACCCTAGAACACATGATAACCACAACACGTTTCATGAAGAAATTCTTAATAACTCCCGACTGGATAAATTGTTTTCACACAGTCGTTGGGAAAATAAAGAATTTCATCGGGAAACTTAAAAAATCATCTTTTTTATAGATGATACAATTTGATAAAATTCAACAAAATAATGCTCTTTAATTGAAACCACAGCCCATCTTCCAACCACATTTTTAATTTTACCGACAGGATAAATTGTTTTAACACAAACTATATTAATCTTATATATTATACTTTTGTTAAAACACTTCATCATGTCGGGGAAATTAAGAATATCTTCGGAAAACTGAGCATATCCTCATTTCTAATAGTGGAGACAATTCGATAATGGTATATTAATCTTATATATAGTTTACTCTGTTAAAACAGTTTATCATGTCGCGGAAATTATAAATTTCTTCGGGAAACTGAGTAATCCTCGTTTTTTTTTTTATTATTATTATTATTATTTTATTTATTAGGGAGACAGTTCGATAAAAATTTAACAAAAGTTACGCTCTTAAATTTAAACCACAACTAATTTCCCGACAAAAATTACAATTTCCCCGACCCCGACATGATAAACTGTTGTTGAAACACATGCTATATTAAACTTACATAGTATACTCTAAAAGAGTTATCCCTTGGTTAAAAATAAAAATTTCGTTGTATAACTGAATAAATAACTCATTTCCCGAAAAAAATTACAATTTCCCCGACATGATAAATTGTATGCTATATTAAACTTACATAGTATACCTTTAAAAGAGTTATCCCTTGGTTAAAAATAAAAATTTCGTTGGATAACTGAATAAATCATCTTTTTACTTTATACATTATACTATTATGTTCTGAAGAACTTATGTATTATGGCTCCGGCGGTTTGTCTTTGTCCGTCTGTACAAGATCAAAATTCCTATTTAAATTTACAATTATCAGACACATGTGATTTGACAAATGAAAGGTAGCAGATCATACAAAAATTCAACGACAAGATAGAAGTACAGGAAAAATGGTGACTGGAAATCAATTTGCAATTTCTTAAGGCTAAACTAGATGTTCAGTTGAAAATGCTTTAAAAATTACATAGAATTTAATCAGCTATTTCAACCAGAAGTTTGACAAAAAGAGTGATTCCGTATCGTAACGTCATGAGAAGTTCATATCTTGGCTGCAAGGAGTAATTAGAATTTAGATATATTCGGTAACAAGTTATCTCAGAAAATTCACACACTTTTGTGCTATTTTTGTTCATATAAAACTCCAAACTAACCTTTTTTTTTTCTTGACATGTCATTAACCTTAAGGTATGATTTCAGTCTTGAAATGTTACCGTATTGTACATACTTGATATCTGGGCATGATGATACACTACCATAAAACGGGTGTAGAGGTGGTCTTCTAATGACAATTACTATTAAAATCTATCTTGTGTTGTTAAGTTGACAATTTTTTAAACTTCCCCGATGGGATTCTATGATGAAGTAGTTTTACTTGTCGGCGTACAGAATTTGGTAAAGAAACTGAATAAATCATATTTTTTTTATTAATGGGATAAAATATTACAATTTGATACAATTTCACAAAAGTTGTGTTCTTAAATTTAAACCTCTACTTTCCCGAAGAAAATCTTAATTTTCCCGACGATATAACATGCCTCCACACAGTATGTGCTCTGTAATTATTAAATAGCATTATTAAGGAGAAAATTGGACAAAAATTTTCACAAATTATGATCGTAAATTGTAAAACACAACTTATTTCCAACGAAATTCTTAATTTCCCCGACGAGATAATCTATTTTTTTGCCAAATTGCAATATAAATTTTTATATATTTTTCTGTGTTAACACAGTTTATCTCATAGGTTAACTTGAGAATTTTGTTGGGAAATGAATTGTGGTTTTGATTTAAATAAATAACTTTGGTGAAATGGTATTCCATTGATCCCTTATTGAAAAAAAAAAAAGAATGATTTATTCAGTTCGATCGGGATGAGGATAACAAAGCCATAAATAAATTAAAAAGATATATTATACGAACACTAGTAAAAAAATTCACAAAATATAAAAACAAATATTTTTAATACAAGCATTGCAGCTTGTAAAAGGAATGGGCGTCAGAGTTTTAAAGGGCTATAATTTATTTGGACATAAGTAGTTAGAAATTATAAAAGAGAATAATAAACACAAAATAGAAAAATTTATTTACAGTTAATTTTGTTTTGGACCTTATGTCTCATAAAAACCTGTAAATTCACTGGTAACTAATTTATAGTATTTTTACAAAATTATTTTAGGAAAAATCATATTAAAAAAAATAGTTTAAACAATGAGATGCAGCTCACACAAAAACTTCTACTTATTAAGTTTGGTATGTTGTGAGTATGCAAGACCATATATTGTTTCTCATTACATCATATCTCTAATTTTTCGCTATGTTTTGAGTCAAAATATTAATTTTTGTATTATCAAACATCACAAGTCCTTTCTGTACGCAGAGATAGCACAAAAATCAACAAAAAGACTTCAAACGGATTTTTTTTTTTTTTTTTTTTGGAAAAGTCACTTTACATACCCCTTTCATGCATAAAAAATACTATTGATTCCGTACTAATAATAATAATTTATCAATCTATCCCAAATTTATTTATCTATCTTCAAATAAATTGTTCGGCCATCAAAATAAAATATAATTTCATATTTTTCCAAAATTCTCTTAAATGAATAAAATACAATTGCGCATAGTTATATAATTTCCCAATCATTTAGTTCTCATGTATTGCAAGCTTTAGCACTGCATTTACTCATTGTTTCTGTAATTAATAATTTGCTTTAAAAATGCATCATATTTCATTAATCGTGTGAGGAGGAATGAGGTAGGAAAGCAAAGATTAAAACTGAAAAAATCGACAACTCCAGGCAAACCGATGAAATTCGCTGCGATTTAGAAGAAAAAGCGACAACATGCTCTCACACATGTTCAAAATTCCATGAATAGAAGGGATAGTTCTGAAAATGTGCTTCAAGCAATCACAACGGGTTGTCCATGAGTTTAAAAGCGAGGGATGCATTGTAAGGGCTGTAAATATGCCCTATGGCTAAATAGGGGTGGGCTGACTATTTAAAAATCGAATAGATACTGACGTCAATAAAAGCTTGAAGTCGATGGAAATCTATTTGCACTGATAAGATTCATTGTGTGTGTGTGCTTTTTTGTCTAGATAATGACCAGGGATCTGAATGATGGCGGCTTTTTTCGTTATGAGATTGGGGGACTGGCTAATTGCTTAGAGCAGGAATAGTGGGTAGAGAGAGGGAAACCCTATTTTCCCTGTTCTCTAGTTGTAATCACGTGACTACCGTCAGTCTTCTGAGTCACCCCTTCCCCTTTTCCACTTCTTGTAATGCTATTTCAATGGCTGCCTTTCGTTCTACGAAGAACGTGCTGATATTCGACTTGTGTTTTAAGCTGCAAAATGGTTTCTGCATGTTGTGCCTTTGGCTGCTCCGAAAGACAAGTTAAAGGAGGACCAATTTCTTTTCATAGGTAAGTTCACTGATTATTATTTCAGTTTATATTTGAAGCTTTTTATGTCGTGTTATGTAAAGACTTACTGTAAAACTGTGTTATCACAAGAAAAAAGAGTCGATTTTTATGAAATCTCCGTTCAAACATTTTTATTATACATCATATCTACGTATTTCGTAATCGTTTGAAAAAAATATGTCAGAAATAATTCTTTTGCTTAAGTTTTAATCGGCATACGCCGTAATCTCTTGGCGATATTCAGTTTTCGCCAAATGGTAAAGCAGGTCAGCGAAACGAGCATGTCTGCTCTAAGTCGCGCGCGTAAAGAATATTTTTGAATTGCAAAATAAAACAAATTGTTAAATTTATTTGTTGGCCTTCCCAAATATTTTTCCAGTAAATCCTATACAACGAACCAATATACTAATATTTCTCAACTTTCGACGCTGATTACAAAACATTAATATGAATATTTTAAAATACTTTGACGCCTTAATGAAAAACATTTTTAGATTATCTTAAGTTTATTAAATTTACTTTAATTAAATATGTAACAAATTATTAAATAAATATATCGAATGAAGTTTAAAGAAAGTTAAAATTATAATATGTTTTTTTTTTTATGTTTATTATTATTTGGATGAAAGTTTATTATTTATTGACCTTTTATTTTAGCTTTCCAAAAAATGAGAACCGAAGAAAATTATGGGAAATTAATATTCGCAGAGAAGGTTTTAAAGCTACAGACAGGTCTAAAATTTGTTCGAAACATTTTACACCTGATTGTTTTAATCAAGAGAAGTTTGGAGGTACGTGGCTTCATAAAGATGCTGTCCCAACAGTATTTAACTTCCCTGATCATTTGCAGAAGAAGAAAATTGAAAGGCCTACTAAAAGGATAAAGTTAGATGAGCCCCAAAATGAACCAAGCACAAGTATTACAGGTAAGTTGCACCTCATATCTGCAGAATTGTTTCCCAACAAGTATTTTTATTTGGAGCTCAAATGCAGTGGCTCAGTGGGTAAGGCACTTACTTGCCTTTGAAGCGAGAGAACCGTTTTCGAATCCGGATAGGCACACCTTACAACAACTGCTTCATAAACCAATAGACACAGCAACGATTATGACAGTCTCGCATTGATTATCAGGCTGCCTTATGGAAGTTTTTCGGGGTTTTCTCATATTAGAGATGCCAGTGTTGGACAGTTGCCCATTGAAAGTAATCCTCCCTTGTATTTGGAAAGTTGTACAAACAATTGTTCCGGCGCAGAAAGCACTGCAGTAGTAGTTGCCCCAGTTAATCCAGTACAACCAATAACCTATATTTTTATTTAGACTATTTCAGTGCCTATAAAACACTTATTTTTTTTTTAACTACTTGCATGTTAAAAGAGTACAATACCTGTAATATTATATAAATTATAACTGTAATATTCTTTTCAGAATCCAAATCAAAAAGAAAACATTACTTTGGGGATTTTAAAGATGAAGACATGAAGTCTCCTACTAAAGCTACTAAACTTTTGGCAATAGCCCAAAATCAAGTTAAGCGGCAAGCTACAATAATAAAAGATTTAAAAAGAAAAAAGAAGAGATTAGAAAAAAAGATATGCTCCCTTCATGAGATCCTGGCAATTATGAGGAAAAAGCAACTTATCTCTGAAACTGCTTCTACTATGTTGGAGGTAAGTGATTTGATACTATATTACTTAAGGGGAGCTGAATAATTAAAATATTTCAGTCAAATATAAATGAGAAGTTCCAAAAAGAAAACTTTACTTGTAGAATGGCTACATAATTTTAAGAAATCAATTTTATTGAGTCTTTTGAAACTTGAGGTCTGTGTCCTAAACAGTGAGAGATTTAAGCTGGGCAGTTCTATCGATCAAAAAATCATAAATCGCCGCAATGGTGTTTTAAGTCAATTTTGTTTTATTTTATTTGGTGATAGTTTCTGATAAGTCAATCATATTCTTACTGAGTTATCTTACATTGTAATTATGAAAAAATTTTAGACTTTTTCATAACATTGAAATCATGATTTTTCCTATACTATGGACTCTGACCCCTACTTAAGCTTATCTACCCTGAAAAAGAAAATTAATTTAAAGACATACATTCTACAATTAAATTCTTTTATTCTGATTTAAATTTTCAAAACAAATAAAACTACAGTGATCGGTATACATAAACTATCTTATTTAAAGAAGGTATAAATTTCCATGTTTGTTTCTAATGTAGATTTTTTCCTTTTAGCTATCTTTACCAGGTCCAGCTGCAGAACTCATTAAAAGAGTACAAAAAAGATCTACTTCAGAGAAGTATTCACCAGAATTGAGGGCGTTCGCACTTACTCTTCAGTTTTATTCAACTAAAGCTTACAATTTTGTAAGAAAGAGTTTCAAAACTTGCCTGCCACATTTGTCGACCATTCGAAAATGGTATCAAGCCATAGATGGTTCCCCAGGATTTACCAAGGAAGCTTTGTCTGCTTTAAGAATTAAAGTACAAGAAAGCAAAGGCAAAGATGTAATTTGTGGATTGATGGTGGACGAGATGTCTATTCGAAAGCAACTGGAATGGGATGGAACTCGCTTTAGCGGCTATGTCGACCTGGGTACTGGCATTGATAACGACCAATTCCCGATAGCTAAAGAAGCTTATGTTTTTATGTTGAATGCCCTCAATTCCCATTGGAAAATTCCAGTGGGATACTTTCTCATTGATGGCCTTAGCGGCAAGGAACGTGCCAACTTAATAAAGGTATGCTTGAGGTGTGTACATGAAACTGGCGTTAAAACTGTGTCGCTAACATTTGATGGCACAAGTTCAAACTTTGCTTTTGCCAAGCACCTCGGAGCAGATACTGAGGTGTATAATTTAAAGCCCTTTTTTCAGCATCCAGTGACAAAAGAAAGTGTTTTTTTGATTCCGGATCCTAGTCACATGATCAAACTAGTAAGGAATACGTTGGCATGTAAAGGATCCATTTACCATGTAAAAGATGGATTCATTTTATGGAAGTACATTATATTGTTACAAGAATATCAAGAAAAAGAAGGTCTGCTAGCGGCAACTAAATTGAAAAAGAGGCATATAGACTGGCACCGAGAAAAAATGAAAGTTCGTCTTGCAGTACAGACACTAAGTAATAGTGTCGCAGATGCTCTTGAGTACCTTTCGAAGGATTTAAAAATTCCAGAGTTTCAGGGATCTGAAGCGACCATAAAATTCATTCGTGTCTTCAATAATTTGTTTGATGCCTTGAATAGCAGAAACTTGTTAAGTAAAGGTTTCAAAGCCCCCTTTACCGAACACACAAATGATTTTTTTTCTAATTTTTTTGAAGAAGCCGAAATTTATATTGAAGAGCTTCTAACTGCTCCAAAGGGACCTTCAATATTAGAGAGCAACAGGAAAACAGGCTTTCTGGGGTTCATGATGTGCATGAACACTGTTACATCATTGTACAAGTCCCTAGTAAAAAGCCCCAATCCTCAAATGCAGTTCCTCCTCACATACAAATTGTCCCAAGATCACTTGGAGATGTTTTTCAGTGCCATTAGAAGCAAAGGGGGCTTCAATAACAACCCTACTGCCCGGCAGTTTAAAGCTTCATACAAGCAATTGCTTACCCACCATCAAATTACAGCAGATACTGGCAATTGTGCTGTGTTAGATAACACAAATATTTTAAATGTTTCCTCTGCAATAAATCCACATGTTTTGATTATAAATGAAGGCAAGGAAAATGATGATTCTGAAGTTGAAAATACCAGTGTAGTTATGACAAGGTATGTGTCTGATGTTGTTGGCTACATAGCTGGTTTTGTAGTGAAAAAATTGAAAAACAAATTAAAATGTGAGGCCTGCCTAGAAGCGGTCATTTCTGCCAATCCACAAAACTTGTTAATCATAAGAAAAGACAAGGGAGGATTAACCAATCCAACCAAACATGTAATAAAGATTTGCGAAACTGCAGAAAGAAAGTTTCGAGAATTTCAAGCATGTGGGAAGCTTTCTTCTAAGAAAGTTATGCAAAGCATGACATCACACTGTCTTTCAGACATTGTATCACATTGCCCTTACTTATTTGATATGCTGATTTCCCATTCAATGGACCAATCCTCCTTAGAAGACCACAGGACTCTACTAATGAAGTCCATTTTATTTGAATACTTAAAAATTCGACTTTGTCATTATGGCAAAACAGTAACTGAAAAAATACAGGCGAGCAGAATCCGCAGCAAAAATACCAAAAATGTTTTATTTCAAGGACAATAATGGTTAAAGTTCATTTCATATTTTATTTTGAATGGTATTTCATCATGTTAAATTGCTGTATGTTTCTAGTCTAGCATTTTACATCCTAAGAAAATTAATAAAAGAATCGTAAGAAATTGAAAATCAATTAAATTTTCGCTTTGTCATAAATTAGTCTTTTTTTTTTAATTAAAACAAGTGTGCAACAAAATTATTTTTATTAATACAGAAATTAAAATTATCTGTAATAATACAGTTATTTTCTATTTTTCTGGAAATGTACGAATACTTAATTCAAGTAGTATGCAATTTTTTACATACATGTGTTTATTTACAGTATATGAATTTGATATAAATATTTCTATTATTAAGAAATATTATTTTAAATGTTTATGGATAATTAAGTCAAGTAAATGGGTTAAATAAATATTTTCTATAAAATGCAATAAAAATTTCTTTGAATGAATATTTTCTGTGAAATGCAATAAAAATGTCTTTTTATAAGTGTTTTATGTTTAGTTTGTTAAATTAAAGTATGTATGGAAATAACTATTTACTAATTAAATGTAGTGTCATTTAAAGTACTATCCAAAGTTTATTGAAGTCATAAAAACATTACCCGCCAACATTTAAGAATAAAAATTATTTTAATGAATATTTAAAGAACAGGAACATTTTAAAGGTTTTCAAATACATACAAAATAGCCAAAAACACTAAGTTAATGGCTATTTAAAAAAAATCAAAAATTTATTTTTTGAAGTTTAGTTACACATTTTCTTCAGATTTATGTCTCAATCATTGCTATAAATTTAAAGGACAAATCTTAAGAAGTAATTTGGCATTTGTTTTATTCAAATATCTTCATTAGTTTAGAAGTTATGAGGGGAAAGTGCAACTATGGGCTTACCTTATGGCGGCTATCTTTGATCCGCCATTTTGAATGAAGCGTACGTCTGACTGATAACGACTTTTGATATTTTATTTCTAATGATATTTAGAAGCTATCCTCCAAAACTTAGCTAGTTTAGAATTATTCCGGTAAAAAAAACTTTATTTGCTGGGCTAATAAGGATCAAAATAAATTTATTAAAAATATTCCCTATTCAAATGATAATTCTAATAACTTCACTTGACATTTTTCTGCTTGTTAAGACAAAATAGTACATTTTAAAAAGCAAAATAACGAAACTTTTAAAGAAGTTATAAATTGCGTAAATTAAGGATACGAAATCGCCAAATAACAGCGAACAAAGATATCCCGCCAAATATAGCTGCTCTTTGACGGCAGTCACGTGGTACAGTCCTTGCACCAGGTCGGGGAGAAATTTCAATGGGACTGATCTCTCTACTTACTATTCCTGCTCTAAGGCTAATTGTGTCTACAAACTATTCCAAAAAAAAAAAAAAAAAAGCTTCAAGAAACGACTAGGGGGCTACAAACACCAGACAGTTGTGTGGATCTTTTCATCCATATTGCACTCGTTTCTTTGGATTCGGATTGAACTTATGTAGTGTGTAGTAGACAGTAGCATAATCTTTGCAGGTAATTAAAACGTTTGTTTTTTGTTTTGATGTTTTTACATTTACAAAAACGATGAGCAACGTTTGACAACGATTATGTTGGGAAACATATGAATTTGAAGCACTTGGATTACTTTAAAGAAAGTATAACTGTGCTAGTTATAGAAATAGGAATCTCTTCCAGAATCTTCCTAAAGCTAAGGTACATGTTTTTTATTTTAAACTGAATATTTTGGTCATAAAAGTTTTGCTTAGCAATACATCGACAAAATTTAAAAGTCGTATTTACATCCAAATTTAATATATCCTATTAAATTATTTAATTCTCAACATATAAATAAACTTTTTTCACAGAATTTGTTGTTAGATATTTATAAATCTATTAATTATGTAAAAATAATAATAAAAAATTAATACTCCGAGTTTATAAGCATTTTTTGAATGATGTAAATTTTTTAAAATGTAAAGCCTTGGTACTCTTTCTAGACAAATTAAATTATAAATCTTTATAAAACAATTACCAACGTTAACTAAACATTTTGATTCAAGCCGTTACCCTATTTCTAGACAATATTGTTGCTTTTAAAATTTATGGAAAAAAATTATGTTTTGCATGAATTAAAAGTAACTTTTTTTAAAGTTTTTAATCGAATTTTGAATGAAACATTTGGATTTAGAGAACAATGAACAAAAGTTATTTTCATTATTTTTCAATTTATTTTCATCCAACAGATTTTTCTCTTCAAATTAATAAGATATATATTAGTTTCTTAAAATTTAAAGTGCTTTCAAATGTAAAAATATTTCAATATTAGAAGTTTAGAATGAATTATTTGCTTTCCAGGCTGAAATTTTTGTTTCTTGCAAAGAATATTCGCTACAAGGTGAATTTTTTTTCCTTTTTTTTCCCCCTTTACTGAGTCAGAAATTTGAAATGTTGGATTCTATTTAACATAAATTAATGACATACAATGAATCCCATTTTGAGTTAAGCTTTGTTTTATTGCTATAAGTTTTATAATATAATATATAATAATTTTGAAAAAAGTTTTAGGCTTGATTGTTCTAGGATACATTACTTTGTTCCAATATGAATATTATAATTTCCATTTAATATGAAAAAATAAGATTTTTTTTTTTTTTTACAGAAATGTTTCCCAAAAAGTTTAATAATTTCAAATTCTGACTATAACTACCAATTTTTGATGAATTTAAATTTGCCTTCTTTTACTACAATATGAATGATTTGTTTTACATAACATTTTGTGTTACTAAAATCTTAACATGTTCTGATTACACTGTAATACTGCCATCGGCTTATAATTAATCTAATTTTAGTTTATTTTAAAATATTTAATTTTTTTCAAAAAATTCTTAGCCCCCCCCCCCCCCTCGTCGGGCAATTCCTAGCGCCACCACTGCATCTAGGCAGACCCATCGCTATTCTGAGAGCTTGGTGGTAGAGTATTTCTAACTTTTGTAAGCCTGATTTACATGAGGAAGAAAAAATTTGGCAGCCATAATCAAGCGTGCTGCGGATTGATGAATTTACAATTTGAATCAGATGATGGGATCGAGCTCCCCAAGAATTAGAGGCAATCACTTTAACAAAGTTAAGTTTCTTTAAGATTTTCTTCTTGAGGTATTCAAAATGATATTTAAAAGTTAGATTGCTTGAGAAAAATAAACCAAGTATTTTAATATTATTTACAATAGGAATAAATTTTCCATTGAGATGAAATGGCCGATTATTGTTAGCTTTTAAATTTGAAAAATTTATACTTTCACATTTTTCTGGACGAATGTCCATTTTCCACGTGGTACACCATGCGCTTATTTTATGTAGGGTTAGTTGTAATTTGTCGACAAGTTTGTCCCGATCTTTTCCTTGCCCGCAGATGAATATGTCATCAGCATAGATAACACAATCTATGTTATTGGGAATGACATCAAAAATGTCCATCATGTAAATGGTAAATAGAAAGGGGCTCAAAACGCTCCCTTGTGGTACGCCCCGAGAAGATGAGAATAAGTTAGAAGAGCATTTTCTCCAATGAACGAAAAACTTTCTGTTGGTCAAGAATCTAAAGATCCAGTAAACCGCTTTTCCTGAGATGAATAATTGTAAAATTTTATAAATAAGGCCATCTCTCCAAACTGAGTCGTATGCAGCAGAAATGCCTAGTTTAATTAGGAAACAGTATTTTTTCTCATTCTTTGCTTGAATAATTTTGTGGTGAATAGTAGAGAGAGCATATATACAATCTTTATGAGGAATAAAACCGCAGTGATTAGAGTTAAATTTGCTAGAGGATGTAAATTTTATAATGCGATTAAGAATCATTTTTTCGAATAACTTGCATATAACTGATGTAAGAGCAATTGGCCTGTATGATGCTATGTCCAGAGGCGACTTTCCAGGTTTTAGGGTGGGTAAAATTTTAGATATACTCCACTCTTCTGGGAAGTGATCTGAGTTCCAAATGTGATTAAGAAGATTTTCTACTGTGTGAGGTTGCAGAAGTTTGAGAGCTTTAGAGCTAATTCCATCCGGGGAGGTTGTCCTAAGGCCTTTGATACAATTTTGGATTTCCGAGAGGGAGAAATTTCTATTGTACGAAGAATCCTCATCTCCTGAGAAAATGAATGGGGTGAATTCAAAAATACCTTCAGAAGCAAAGATCTATGCAAACAAATTAGCTTGCACGACTGGATCAGTTACCTTGTTAATTCCATCAGATAGAGTATTGTTACTTGTAGAGGGAGAAAAATTTCTATTATAAATACATTTAATAATTCTATAGATTTTGCCTGTACTAGCTCCATTTTCACATACATCACTCCAGTATTTTCTCTTAAGAGATTTCACCAAGTTTTTTAATTTCGTTGAGCATTTCTTGTACATAATCCAAGTGTTTAAGTCCTCAAATTTTCTGGATTTTCTTAGGTATTTTCTTTTCTGTCCTTGCCAGTAGCTGCATTTACTATTCCACCATGGGCCAAATTTTTTATTATTTATATTGATTTCCTTTGTTTTTTCTTTAATAAGGTTAGACACATAAAAATGGAGATCCTCGTATGATTTAAAGTGATTTGTTGAGAACGGGAGATTACTAAGAGCTTGTTCAATTTCCTTCCAAAAAACCTTTGATTCTTAGAAATGTTATCGTTTAAATCAATTGAAATTATCAAATTGATCAGGGCAGATCTTGAATGACAGAACAGGTCAGATGAAGTTAAACTGAGATCAATAAGAGAGGAGGAGGTTGCAGATATCCGAGTAGGAAAATGCGTGTTCAGAATATTGATATTATTTCCAATAATCCAGTATAAAACTTTTTCACTGTCACCTTGTTTACTTTGAGAACCCAAAGCAGGGTGTTTAATGTTAAAATCACCCACTATAACAAAAGGTTCTTCAATTTGGTCTATTAGATTAGACTTTCTTAACTCCATAGTATACGATTTAATTTTCATCTTCGTTTTTACTCTCTGAACTAGTTTGATTTTCTGAATCTTCTTGTTCATGCTTCCCCTCATTTTCGGATTTAGGTAACTGTTCAAACAGAAGTATTTCTACCGGATTTTCACAGTTTTTCAGTGGTTTCTCATGAAATACCACATCTCGAGAGCAGATAACTGTGTTTATTTCTCTTATCCAGATACAATATCTTTCATCTCCATCATATCCTAATAGGTAACCCTTTACTGCTTTTTTATCCATTTTCCTGCGTTTCTTATCAGGTATGTGAGCATAACATAGTGATCCGACTATACGCATATGTTTTACTCGAGGTTTTTGTCCTATCCAAGCTTCATAAGGACTTACATTTGATAATGAACTCTTTCCCGTTCTGTTCAAAATATACACAGATGTACTAATAAGCTCTGACCATAATGACGAAGGAAAGTTAATTTCTGAATTTGAATTTTTCAAAGTCCTTGCCATTTCTACCAACGTTCTGTTTTCACGCTCACTTCCACCATTTTGCTGTGGAGTGTAGGGGGCAGTTAATCTTTGAACTATTCCACTTTTCTTCAGGATACTTCTAACATTTTCATTATCAAATTCCCCGCCATTGTCACTTAAGAACTCTTTGATGTTGTGTCTTAAATTTTTAGCATGAGAGATCATATTTTCAATAGCTTCTGCAACTTCTGATTTTTGACGTAGAAAAAATACATATCTAAATATAGTGAAATGATCTTTAAAGACTACAAAGTAACGATATCTTCTAAAAGATTCATCAAACGGTCCACAAACATCAGCTGAGATAAGTTCTCCAGGTCTTGTGGTCTTCTCTCTAGTACCAAATTTCAAACGATGTGCTTTGCCGTATATACATGCTTCACATAGCTGATTGTCTAACTCAACTTTGAGATTCATTTGTTTTTCTAGAACATTCTTAATATGCCTTTTATCTTGGTGACCCCAACCCTCGTGGTATAACTGCAGAACAGAATCGCCTGTAGTAGCTGTATTTACTTCCACTGGATTCTTCGGAATAAGTACTCTCATGTGAACTTTATATAGACCACCCCTTATGCTTCTTGTACCATAGAGTACAGTCTTGTTGTTGATTTTTAACCAACACTCTTCTGCGGTTGACTCAAATCTGCTATTTTTATTCTTATCTTGAGCTGCCAGTACTGAGAATAGGTTCTTACTAATACCTGGAACAAACCAGACTTCTTTAAGTTCTTTGAATTGCTTCTCTTGTCTTACTCTTGTTACAATTTTCAAAGTTCCTTTACCTACAGCTGGTAGTACTTCGCCATTTGCAGCAGTAACGCCATGTGGGGTGTCAAATTTTTTAAATTCTGTGAACTACTATTATTGGTGATATGTTTTGATGCTCCGTTATCCACAAACCAGTCATAACAGTTTTCTTCAGATGAAAATACTTCGTCTAGAACTAACATGGATACATTTGCTATCATATCTTCTTTTCTTGAGACTTTATCATTCTTATTAGGCTTTGCTGGTCTTCCATCAGCTATCCATTTTCGACAGAATTTTACCCAGTGTCCATCTTGATGACAATAATTGCATTTTCCTATCTGCTTTTTGCTCTTGAAAGCTGTCCTTATTCTACTTGCTTTAGCTTCTAATGCATCTTGATTTTGCACATCACCTTTTGACTTTTCTTCTTTAAATTCTCTTTCTTGAGAACACAACTGAGTAGTCAACTCATCAATTGTTCTTTTATCTTCATTCAAAAGTAGCCAACTTGACTTGAAAGAACGATACTCTTGAGGTAGTGTGTCTAAAATCTTGCAAACAAAAAACATCCGAGGCAATTTAGTTTCTTGCTTTCTTTCACGACCTAAATTTAATTCACTCCAGAGGTTCTTTAATTTTGATAAATGAGCAGCCATGCTGTCGTTCATTGTCCACTTACACTGGAAAAATTGTATACAAATGTTATACAGTTGGTTGTCAGATGTTGCTTCAAATAACTTATGAAGTTCTAATCATACTTTTCTAGCATTATCAAACCTCATTATTTTCTACTTTGTTTCTTCAGTCATGGAATTCGTTATTACCATCATGGCACAAGTGTTAGCCTTTTTATATTGTAAAAGATCTTCGTATTTCTTTAAAATTGCTTCATCAGCTCCTTTTAGAGGCTGATTTGGTTTAATTATTTTTCCTTCGATAACTTCTAAAGCATCGGCATAATAATTTAAAGCAAATTTTATTCTATACTTCCACATCGGCCAGTCAGCTTCTCCACATAAAGGTTTAGTCTGTAACTTTCCTATCTCCATAATTAGTGTTTAACTTTACGATATAGTAATCTTATAAACACTTCAATAACTAGTCCACTTCAATCATATAATTCCCTCAAGGGTTGTCTTTAAACAAAAGTGATTTCAGGACTTGAATAATTAGGAAGAAAAACTTACAGTTCTTGCCGTTAGTGAAAAACTATCCTGCTAACTTCGGAAACTTCAGCAAAATCAAGCATTACTTTAATCATAACAGAACATTTAAAGTGACTGTGATCCCATAACCTGTTAATTTTTAAGATTAAAGTATATATTAAATATAAAAAGCTTGCTAAATTGTGAATTACGTTTTCCATGAACTTTATTTCAAGTAAAACAAATCTGCTCAACTGAGCTTCTATCAATTTTGAATCCAAAGATATTCAGAAGTGTTGCCACATTACAAAAAACAATTACACTATTATTTTTCTTATAAATACAACTTAGAATACTAGAGTTTTTAGAGAACACTCCAGAGGGATCCATATTACTTATAGAAGCATCATCCGATTTAAGGTTGGAGGTTTTAGAATACTTTGCTCCACTTTGAGATATGGGCCAAATCTATCCAAGGTTTAATTTATAATAATAATAACAATAAATAAAAAATAAAAAGACAAGAGCTTGGAGCAGTCAAGCTTCAGCACGAAAAGAAAAAATATCACTTATCCGGTTCTTTAGGCTTTAATAAACAGAAAAATCCAGGAAAAGAATCTAAAAACTTGCGCTGTTGAAGTAGAAAAGACTTTATTCAAGAGCAGACAACAAATCTCCACGGAGAAAGAAACTTTTCGCAGTTAAAATTCAAACACGACAAAATGGCACCATCGAATCGAACAGTAACTCAGCGAAAACTCAATCGTTTTTCTCACCTATTTGTTATACCATATTTTTTTAAGTAAATACTTGAAATACTACAAGCTACAACATTATATAAAAAAAAGTAGGCTTCACAAGTAGAAGTGTGTATTCTGTCGTGAAACGTATAAAAAATAAAAGTTAAATTCGCGTCATATGATGACTAAAAAATGGCATATTGTGACCCAAAAATATTTGAGTCATTTAATAGGTACAAAAAGACGTCATTTTATGACCAAAAAATTTACGTGATTTTTTTACTGAATAACGTCAGTCGAGAAAAGGTGCCCTAAAAAACACGACATTTATCACGTCATGCTACTACTTGGGCTGAAGCAAATGAAATGAAATTAATCCGAAATAACTCTAGTCTGCTAAGTTTTGATTACCTATGGGTTCCCCCCCCCCCCCCTCGTTCCCCTCTAAAAATAACAATTTAGTTCATTGTGCACAAGTACCCCAAAGAAACTAAACGCGGCCGCTTGGCAGCAAACATTAGGTTTCACAACTTTTTCTGAATGATTATTCTCGTCTTCTTTACAACGTCTAGCTGTTTTTTGGGAGATAGTTATTATACAATATCCTGGATGATTGGGACATGCCCCAGTCAACTATAGGATTGCAATATATTGTTTCATGAGATTTCGAAGACACAAGAAAAGTAAAAAACATTAAACTGGCAGAATATTTCATTTAGTATGCTAACATTAGTTTTAACTAATAGCGGGTTCCACTCCTGGTCGTTAATGCTAACCAAACCTTGAGTATTGCTTTGCAATCAAGTACTTTGCAATGCTCGTCAATCCCAAGCTTGCTAAGCTTGTGGACTGCTACTAATATTAATAACAGAAAACCGTCTGTCAATAAGGACTTTGTAACATTATCCCTGAAAATCAATAAATTATGAATGGCTATCTTAAAAATATTAAACACGACCTTTGCAAGCAATAGCATTCAAATTGGCAATCGAATTGAACTCAACTTTAAAAACCAAGGTTGCCAGATTTTGAACTACTCTGACAAAAAATATTTTGTATATTAAATAAGGACTATGCATGCGACGTCAAAGGTCAATTGTCATCCGACGTCATACAAGCACACTGTACTTAAATTCAAGTACGGGAAGAAATAAGCGTGAACCATTGGTCAAATCTTCTGTCAATCATCGTAAAGGGAGACGACGCAAGGACAGAATGCAGGGCCGTATTTCTAATTAGGCTAAGTAGGCTGCAGCCTAGAGCGGCAAATTTTCAGGGGGCGGCAGATTGGCAATTCATTCAAAAGTTAAAATGAAGTATTTCATACGTTAATAAAATTTTCCGTACGAATTTAAGAATACATGTAACTTAAAAATGTTTTTGTCCTCCTACATAGCCTACTTTCTAAAACTTTACCACAATACAAATTCACAGCACGCAATCTTGTATTATAACGTTCTTGTAGTGCAATCTAATTTGGTTTGAAAACACTGGCACAAGCACAGCGATTCGATCTGACCACACTGTAGCCGATCTGGCAAGATGGTTGGGGGAAGGTCGAGTTTCGCCTCTGTCAGTAGTGTAGTGTCAGTCTATACTGTCAGAGTCTGATGCTGTCACTCATGTCTATTGGTGTGCACAACGGGATTGTTGATGATTGTGTTGAGCGAGGCGTGTTCCTGTTTGTCACGATTTTGCTGAATAGTTTAAAGTATTCCAATACGTAACGTACATTTTTTAACAAGTAGTCTACTCCCTACTATGAGTGATGGTAGAAGACTCAATGGCACTGAATACAAAAAGCGAACAAAACTGAAATTTCAAAAACAAGAACGTGTTCTAAAAAAAAAATTAAAATCTAGATTTGTTTTTTAAAATTAATAGTTTGCCAATGGAAGAAAAGATTGCGCGGGAGAACGCAGTTTTTCCCGCCTTAGAAGAGTTGGGAACTATTTGCGAACTTGTATTTCTGAAATACAGTTAAACTCACTTTCATTGTTTTGGTTTGAGGCAAATACAACAAAAACACTTTCAAATGAGGACATTATTAACAAGTTTGTCATTAAGAAATCTCGTAAGAAAGCAGTGTAAATTTGAACATGAAGATTACGTGGGGAGAGTTGTTTTAGAGAAGTTTGTATATTTTTTAACAAATAAACCAGAAATAAAGTACATTTTGTGTAATTTCATTTCATCGTGTAGGACAACTTAATTCAAATTGCAATTACGCAAAAGAGTCTTTAGCATCAAAATATAAAAATATGTTTAATAACGAATAAACCAGAAATAAAGTACATTTTGTGTAATTTCATTTCATCGTGTAGGACAACTTAATTCAAATTGAACACAGTTCTTCAATTACGCAAAAGTCTTTATTTTAAACATATTTTTATATTTTGATGCTAGAGATAACTGATCTCCAAGAACAAATTAAGTTCGAAACCCATTTCATTTTTAATGAATCTTAAAAGAAGTAAAAAAAAAAGTAGATAACTAATTTGATTATATAATTTATTATGATAACCATTAAAATTGTAGTTTTATCTAAACTAAATGAACTTTATGTTTAAAAAAGAAGACAACACCTATGAACTTCTCGCCTTTTGTTGTATAAAACAAATGTATTAAGCAAATATGAACTATAGAGGGAACAGCAAATGGACTTAAGCTCTTTAGCCAGCATACTTTTAAATTCGTCCCTGACAAAATCACAGTGAGAAAACGCATCAAAGGTTAAGTTGCAAGTTCTCAATAGATAATTCTCCTTATGTTTATGAAAATATAATTAGGAAAAATGAACATATAGTGAATTTTTTTTAAGAAACTTTAAATCAACGGATGAATGAAATAAATTCTTGACGAAGCGATCGTGACAAGTGCTGAAAAATTCTTTTCCTGTTAAGTTGTTTTTTCATTATTAAATTTATTTTATCTCTTTACTGAGGTGCACTGATTGTAAAGTTCCACTTAGTTTGGGATTGCGGAATTGTAATATAATATATCAATATTGTGTATAAGTAATTTTTAAGAAAAATAATGGAACAATAAATTTTAATAAATTTAGCTTGTGGCTCCATCTATCTGAGGATTTAACTACTCAAAATTCTTATATTTCATTGACATTAAATTATCATATTTTTATACAATGCAATAAATCAGTGTTGATATTTAGGGCGTTTCTCCAGTATGAGTGAGGAGGTGATTTCTGAGGTAAGACTTCAATGAAAATGATTTGGTGCACAAGAATGAGGCTTTACTCCAGTGTGGGTGAGGAGGTGATTTCTCAGGACATTTTTATGTGAAAATGATTTGTCACACATTTCACAAGAATGTGGCTTTTCTCCAGTGTGGGTGAGGAGGTGATTTCTCAAGACACTTTTTCGTGAAAATGATTTGTCACACATTTCACAAGAATGCGGCTTTGCTCCAGTGTGAGTGAGGAGGTGATTTCTCAGGACATTTTTATGTGAAAATGATTTGTCACACATTTCACAAGAATGTGGCTTTTTTCCAGTGTGAGTGAGGAGGTGATTTCTGAGGTTAGACTTCAATGAAAATGATTTGGTGCATAAGTCGCAAGAATGCGGCTTTTCTCCGGTGTGAGTGAGGAGGTGATTTCTGAGGTTAAACTTCAATGAAAATGATTTGGCACACATTTCACAAGAATGTGGCTTTTTTCCAGTGTGAGTGAGGAGGTGATTTCTGAGGTTAGACTTCAATGAAAATGATTTGGTGCATAAGTCGCAAGAATGCGGCTTTTCTCCAGTGTGAGTGAGGAGGTGATTTCTCAAGAATATTTTATGTGAAAATGATTTGTCACACATTTCACAAGAATGTGGCTTTTCTCCAGTGTGAGTGAGTAGGTGCTGACTGAGTGCTCCCTTTTGCGAAAATGATTTAGTGCACATGTCACAAGAATGTGGTTTTTCCCCAGTGTGAGAGAAGAGATGAATCCTCAATTGATCCTTTCGTGAAAATGACTTGGCACACATCTCACAAGAATGTGGCTTTACTCCAGTGTGGGTGAGGAGGTGATTTCTCAAGACACTTTTTCGTGAAAATGATTTGTCACACATTTCACAAGAATGTGGCTTTTCTCCAGTGTGAGAGAGGAGGTGCTTTCTGAGGTTAGACTTCAATGAAAATGATTTGTCACACATTTCACAAGAATGTGGCTTTTCTCCAGTGTGAGAGAGGAGGTGCTTTCTGAGGTTAGACTTCAATGAAAATGATTTGGCACACATTTCACAAGAATGTGGCTTTTCTCCAGTGTGAGAGAAGAGGTGACTCCTCAATTGATCCTTTCGTGAAAATGACTTGGCACACATCTCACAAGAATGTGGCTTTTCTTCTGTGTGGCTAAGGAGGTGCCTTTTGAAATTAGACTTCCATGAAAATGATTTGGTACACAAATCACAAGAATATGGCATTCCTCCAGCATGAGTGAGGAGGTGTTTTCTGAGGTTTCTCTTATTTTTAAATGATTTAGTGCTCATGTCCCAAGAACGTGACTTTCCTCCAGTGTGAGTGAGGGGGTGCTTTCTGATGTTTCTGATTTTGCTTTGTCACAAGAATTAGTCTTTTCTCGCGTTAGCAGATTAAAAATAAGCCTTGCTTTTTACACTTCAGTGAATTTGTTTCCACGTTTAGATTAAATGACAGAATTATATCTTTGAAAGTATGTTTATCTATTCCTTTTGCTTACGAGCAATTAATCATTGCTAATTTGCAGTAGGAACGTAATGATTATCAGGAACACAACTTCATAAAACATGATTTGTATTTCACCTTTCCTGTAATTAAAAAAAATAATAACTCATATGCAATATTTCAATACATGTTCAAATTTATGAAAAACGAACAATATACTTGGTCAAGAAGGAACTTCATTGGGAACATAATACATGCAATTGATAACACTGATTTTCATTTTATTTATCGTAGTAGATTTATAGTTATCAATTCTAAATTACATACATCTGTAGCTCTAATAGGATATTTTCTTACAATTGATCTAAATGACCTGATTTACATAACATAGGTCAGAACTTGGGTCAAATTGTCCTTTAAAAATATCCATGTCATGTTTTATTTATATTACTGTATCGTCAATTAAGTAGTAGTAAAAAACATGAAGTTGGAACTTATTTTAAAATATTACAAAATATGTTAAATACATTAATATTTCAATAAAAACTTAGAAAATATTAAATAATATAACAAATAAACAATTACCAATCATAGAGAAAATTAAGAGAAAAGGTTGAAATTTGCAATAACCAATCAGCAACCACTGACGCAATTGCCGTTTTAAAAATTGATTAGCTTACATTGCATATTAAACCTCTGCATTAAGTTTGCTTCAAAACCTAAGCAAACAATTATATATACATACTAGCTGAATACCCGTGATCTGCTACGAAATTTTCCCATGTGCATTTTAGCAATCAAAAAACATTCATGCATTCCACATTTTGAACGTTTGATCGCTTTTCCACCCCTGAAAATTGGTTTATCGAAATACCTTACTTTATATATACACTTTACCTATGCCCTTTGTTGACATTTGTTCCAAATTTTATAATTGTGACTATACTGAAAGTGGGGCATCGATATATTCTTCGTATGGAACGTTTCAACCCTTTGAAATTAGTTAATCGAGATCGGAATACCTTAGTTTATCCATGCTTGCCCTTGATAAAAATTTCAAGTTGTGACTGTATTGGAAGAGGGACAGTGAAGGGGAGACCTATGTACCTAGGGCACACAAAATGACCCACTGAGCTGTTTAAAAATGGTAAATTGATATGCATACATCGTTATAGAACTTACTTCCCATTGGGATTAATATAAACACTTAAAATAATAGATTCTGTCAAATAGGTGGTTTTTAAAGAAATTTCACACATGGCCCTAGGTACAAGACCTCGTTGTACATACGACCATTTCTTTTTAAGTGAGGTTTCAGTCCATAATGAATAGAAACAAGCATACACAGACGAATTTTATCAAAAAAAAAAAAAAAAAATATCAAGCAATTATCAGTTATTGGTTTATCATAAAATAACTATAATAAATTGCAATATGTCAAATTATTAGTGAATTACAAATACTTTCATAACTTGAAAAACTGATTACAAAAAAATTGGAGGCATGCATTATCACTTTGAAGCACCAACAAATTTTGGTTCTGATAATTTGAACACAATAAGCAACTATGCGTCCCTAGGTACACGACTTAGTAATTTCATATAAAATGTCTTCTACTAAAAATGCACATGGAGAAAAGACTTATTTAAACATCCAATTTAGTATTTAATGTTAAAACAAAATTATTTACAAGAATTCAAAGAAAAGTATTTGACTTATCTTTGTAAAGCAATAAAAGACATGAGCTGCAAAATGTTACTGCAGACCATATCAAAACTTTTCCCATTTATAACTTGCCACAGCTTTCTCTTTTAGGATTTCACAATGGCCACCAAAAGAGCAATTGAGTGTTGCCACTTACACAAGTGAGTAAAAAAAACTTTGAACTTAACATTATTCAATAAAAATTGGGTGGCCCTCGGTAAACAAGTCTCCCCTGATATTCCTCGTTAGGAACGTTTTGACTCTTTAAAATTAGTTAATTAATATCAGAATAGTTGACTTTTTCTATGTTTGCTTTTGATGACATGCACCAAATATTAGAGTTGTGACTATATTAATAGTGAGTATATTTGAACAGTAGGGTGGTTCAAAAACAGAAAAATTTCAGCTACAGACCAAGACACCCCCAAATTTTTTTACATTTACCCACAATATTATTTATCTAAAATTTTAGCTCCCTACTCCTATAAGAAGGTGGCGCTCAATGACCATTTATTTTTACACTTTTTTTGTAATTTCGCATTATTTTCGAGTTTTATGCTGGTAAGAACGCAAGTCTTCATTTTAAGAAAAAAAGTTTTATGGCTTTTTAATACATGCAATATGGTTTGGCAACAGTTATCTACGGTATCTGGCAACATCTATATGATCAAAAACACCGTCTGATTGGGATTGTGAAGCACTTCCTATGATTGTTCCAGTAGTCGCAGCTTTGGGGTATGTTCCTCGAACGTTTCCTCTTTAAAGAGGGGTCAAAAATCAAGAAAAAAAAGCTAGAAAAGAATACGCTGACTCAAGCAATGGGTAAATTCAAATCTTACTCTCCTATAGCCCTTCATTGGAACAGCAAACTTCTGCCAAAATCTGTTGGATTAAGAGAGATTGATCGTTTACCTGTATATGTTTTGGGAAATGGTATCGAAAAACTTTTTAGTGTCTCAAAGTTGAGTGAAGGAAGAACTGCAAAATATATTTCAAAAAACATTTTTATGCTAGGCAATGGCAAGTTGAGAATTAAATTTGGACAGTGTTTTAATACTACGAGTATAACTACTGGTTGTGTATAAGAGACATGTATTAATTTGGAGAAAAAAATCAGAAGTGAACTATTGCGGCTATCCTGCCGGCACCATGTCATAGAACTACTATTGGCAAAGTTATTTAAGTTGTTCTATAGGACATCACGTTCCCCAGAAGTTTCCCTCTTTAACAGACTTAATACTGTTTGAAAAAAAATTGCATACTTAAATTTTCAGGATTTAGAACTGAAAGAAGATGCTAAAGAGTTTAAAGTTTCAAATGCAGCCTTCCTTTCAACTGTGGATAAATCTATGATGATTAGCGATAATTATAAAAAAGTAATCTGACATTAATCATTTTGGGCAATCCACTACAGAAAATCCTTTGGGGAGCAGCAGGTGCTCTTCACCACCCACCGTGAATGGAGAAACTTCTATACATTTTTAAATCCTTCTATTCAGAGATCAGCAAGAGGTTTTTACATATAACTAATAGAGAAGAAATGCAGCTCCAGCGATTTGTACAGTTTAATGCTCTTTTGTATAGTAAAGACATGGATAGAAGCCCCACTTGCTTCTGGTGACCTGAACTTGTGGATTTTTCTTTGTGTTTTTCTAGATATTTTTAGGAACCCTTTTGTTTCTTTGTTCTCATGACAAATAAAACTTTTTGCCAAGTTTCATGAAGGGACCAATTTTTAGTTTGTTTCGATTTCTACATGTGTCTACGTTTATAAAAAGGACTAACTTTTAACTTTTTTAACATTACTTAAATCATCTTGCTTTTTTTTTCATTCGATTCAGCATTAAAAAGTACTCAAAAAACATGTGTCAAGTGCCTAGATTGTTCCAAAATTAATTTTTCAGTTATAAACCACCCTGACCCTCTAACTCTCCCCCCCCCCCCCGTCCCTTCTTTGTCAGATATTTTTATGGTCACTTTTGATTATTCATTTTCATGACAAATAGTACATTTCTGCCAAGTTTCATCAATGGACCAAGTTTTTTGTTATTCTTATGGTTTTTTGTACTATTTTACCCGTACTATAAAGAGATAACACACCCTTTTTTTAAAAATAGTTTCGGTGGTAATGAAAAGTTTAAATTATTCTGTAACATTAAACTTGTAACAATTACCACAACAAATCTTCAGGTAAATGGAGCCGAAATACAGAAGAAAAGGAAAACATACATGAAAATTCCCCAATTTTCGAGAAATTTCAAAAGTTTCCTGACATTTCCCTGGCTTTTTCCAGAATCAGAAAGCTCCCTGACATTTCCAGGTTCTGTAGCCACTCTGCCTATATATATCATTATTGCAATTATTTCAAAACATGGGTGCGCTTATCTCCCCACAACCAAAAAATAATTCTGCTTATGTCCCTGTAAAGCATACATGATGAGAATCGAACTCCAGGGTCATCTGGCATACTCCTTAGTGATCATTTAGCCTGCGGACTGTAAGTTATCTTAGAAAGTAACAAAATCCTGTTTTATAAAAATAAGCACGTCCAAAATTTTAAGGCCTAACATCATAATTTTACAAACATGGTTAATTCATTCTAATATTTTCATCAGTTTAAATGTAACTCGCAGGAGTTAAATCTTGCGATTTTGTATGGGATCTTGGTTGTCTTCAAGTAAAGTCAGTTACCCTCAAATTTTTCAATGTTACAGATAATAAATGTTTAGTCAATGCAGGGGTCAAAGTGACAAAATAAGAATATATAGGATTTTTAAAAAATATATATAGGACAATTTAAAACATCAAATAACTGCACACAGTTGCTACTGAACTTTAAAATTAACACGTTATACATTTATATACTCGTTATATTGTATTTAAGAGAATAGAAAACACACCTTTAAAAAAAAGATATCACCTGATCCTGAATATGTCATCCGTTATTGCCTCAATATTCCATCCCTAAATCAAGTTTTATCAATTACATTATTTGCAATCTTGAGTATTTTGCTTCCAGTATCTATAACTGCTTGAACTGCTCCAATTTCTTTAAGTATTTTCTTTTTATCCCTGTTTGCAGTCTTTTGTTGGTTCAGATTTACTGTTCAGTGTCGGTTGGATTGGCGGAGAAAAGTGGGAGATTTAGCGCCGAATGTGAAGAACCGGGGACTTGGTTTTCCGGAAACCCTAGTGACTATTTGGATTTGACATCACAACGTATTTTCAATTTTGGCGACTTTTATAAAAAAAATCGTGGCTAATATTCCAAATCTGGTACGGATTCTGCGCCAAGGTGATTTTCGCCAAAAAAATGGCAGCCCCGTCACTTTTTTAAGAGCAAGAGAACTACCTATGGTTGCCCTAATTAGGCGGCGTTTGATGTAAACAATTCGTGGCGCAGAATCCGTACCGAATTTGGAATAAAAAAATCGTCATCCGACATCATACAGTAAACCGAAATATAAAAAATGACAACGAACGGTGCCGTTATTACGAATGCGAAGAAAATATAGATCGAATCAATATAGAAATATAGAATATATAGGACAATTGTAAAATATAGGACAATATAGGACGTTTTTGAAGATTTTTTTTAAAATATAGGATTTATAGGACATATAGGACGTCTGCGACCCCTGTCAATGGCAAGAAGAAAGAAATGAAGTTTCAGAATGTGCACTTAAACCTTTATTTCTGTCAATATGCTAATTGCCTAAAATACAAGATTTTTAATTTCACGTGATTGACGGATATATTTTCTGTATTTCACGATGGATAAGTTAAATTTGTCAATGTGCTCACAAAACAAGCACTCGAAATCCAACTGATAAACAGAGCCTGACCATGACAAGTTGGGGCCCAAGGCAGGGAGACATTCGGGGGCTCCTTTTGAAACGTGCGATTTATTAGAAATGGGCTTGACACAAAATCAAATGAAATAACATTAAATATAGAAAAGTTGATAAATTAATGCTAATATTGTTTTCTAAAAGTTTTTTTACTTATCACAAATAAAGAAACAAGAATTTCAAACAATCAAAGTTATAAAATAAAAGAGGACAAACTTTGTTATGTAGAGCATTGCATTTTACTATCACAACGTGTAGTAATATCCATAACAACAATATTTGCAGCATTATTCACATTTTGGTTTTGCTAATCTCACAATAAATTCATCCTTCTTTTCAATTTTTTTTTTCTCTCCCTGTTAAGAAAGCTTTGTTTTTAATGCTTTTAAAGAATGGTTTGGTTTATTTGAATAAATACATTCTGGGATACTTAAGACGGTTCAAGATCAATACAAAATGATTTTGACGTAAAAATTCTTTTACACACACTATAAAAGATATTCACATGGCTTTTGTGAGACAAACGTTATAAGTTTACAGCTAATTTCGGGGCCCCCAAAATCATGGGCACAAGGCCCTGGCCTTTAGGGCTTAGGCATTGATCAGGACCTGCTGATAAGTTTTATCATAATTGAAACAAAACATACATTTATTAAATAGAAATTAAATTTCTAGCTGCCTAAAAGACAACTGAAATTTTTTTTAAGTTGCTCTTTTAAAACTGAGGTTGCCTTGGGTAACCGCAAATTTGAACCCCGGGTGACACTGCGTTTGTTTGAAATTGACTTCTTGATGACATGACTTTTCGAATGGAATGTTTGTTTTTTGTTATCAAGATTGGTTAACTTCATATTTCTGGTGAAATCATAACTTCAACAAGATATATTGCCCTAGATAACATAGGCCAGCAAAAAATATAAATATATATTTTTTGTGCTTAATATATTTTAACAGATTTTAGCTATATTTGGGGTGCTAAATACAAATATGAAATCAGTTTTTCTTTATCAGCTCTACTTTTTTAGATCAGTGCTTTTTTTTATACGTGCAGTTCTACATGAAAAGCACTATTTTAACTCCATTTTGTGAAGTTTTGAATTACATATACAAGTTTTGGCTATTTATTCTGTCTAGTAAATATTACTGTGGAATCAATCGAAACAACCATATTAAGAGGACTTATTCTAACTTAGTGTCTGCCAAGATGCCCGGTCTTTCACTCAGTGGAAGTGCCTTACCAACGTTTCCCCAGCTATCAAAGGATGAGCATTGCCCTTCTGATATTAATGAAGGTGATATAGTCCGAGAGGCGACTGCAATTTATGGACCCCATCGAACATCATTCTGAATTTTTTATAGAAAATAGAGAAAAGTGAGTAGATTACGAATCCACTGGTCTGCCGGGGCAAAAATGGCCAAAACTGATCAATAATCGACTTGGAATGAGTTGAACTAAAATCCGATTGCCAAATATGTCATAACTTGCCAAAAATAGAACAAACTTATTCGTCTGGCAACCCACTTAATTTTGATTTTCAATGAGAAAAAGGGCAAACGATTTCTGATCTTTGGCTCGGAAAATTTATATCTTTTAAGAGTAAGCCAAATTGGCGACATCAGTTATATCATAAGTGACGTAATATTTTTTGCCAACTTGGCTCCCTTTTAATAGATGCAAGTAGACCGTCGCCAGATATCTGAATCGTCTGCAACCTTAATTGAAAATTAAAGAGTGAGGGTTACCAAATAAAAAAAATGCTCATTATTTGGCAAGTTATGGCACATTTGGCAATTGGATTTAGTTCAACTTATTAAAAGTCGATTTTTGACCAGTTTCAGCCGTTTTTGCCACGGCAGAAAAAGTGGATTCGTAATCTACTCACTTTTCTCTAATTTCTATAAAAAATTCAGAATGAGGTTCGATGGGGTCCAAAAATTGCAGTCGCCTCTCTGTCTAATAGTGATTATGAGAGGATATCATCAATTCCTCAACATTTCAACATGGATGAATTACATGACCTCACCAGAGGTTTCAACTTTTCAAACGAAGATTCTCAATTACTGGCTTCCAGGATGATAAACTACTGGAATAAGGAAGGGAAATTACTTTTTACCGTACAAGAGAAAAATTATCAGCTAGACTTCTCTCAAGAACACAATCTTGTATTTTGTCACTAAATTAGAAGACACCTAGAAAAAATGGATCTCCTTGAATTTTTTCCAGATGATTGGTGCCTCTTTATCGACAGTTCAAAGCAAAGTTTGAATTGTGTCCCTCTAACTATGGGAACATATGTGGTTCAATAACCAATTATTCACTCAACAAACACTATAGAACATAACACTATAGCTTTGATATTGAAGAAGATAAAGTATCATGAACATCAATGGGTGATTTGTGCGAGTTTAAAAATAGTAAACTTTTTTCTTGGACAGCAAAGTGGGTACATAAAATATTCTTTCTTCTTGTGCCTCTGGGATAGCAGAGACAAATAACACCAGTGGGTTTAAACAGAGTGGCCAAAGAGACACAATATGGGCATTGGAAAAGAGACTGTCACGAACAAGCTTTTCGTTTTACAAGAGAAAATCCTCTTTTCTTCACTACATATTAAGTTGGGCCATTTTAAGCATTTTATAAAGGCTCTTGGGGATATGGGGGGGGGGGGAGGAGAGAGAATGTCTCATTTGAGTACCGAAAAAAATTAAGCAGGAATATTTGACGTCTCGCAAATAAGACAACTCATTAAAGATCCTGCCTTCGACTTACGAGACCGAGCGAAAAACTTGGAACTTCATTTGTTGCAGTTGTTGGAAATTTTCAAGGAAAATGCAAAGCTGAAAACTACGTTGAAGTGGTAAACAAGATGCTTAACAGTTTCAAATCCTTAGTTGTAACATGAGTATTAAGGTACGCTATTTACACAGTTACTTAAACTGTTTTCCTGTAAATTTAGAAGATACCATTGAGGAACAAGGTAAAAGATTTCACCAACATATTTAAAATATAGAGGAACGCCACCAAGGAAGATTGGATACCCATATGTTAGCAGATTACAGCTGCAGCTCAAAAACAGACCGTTTCAAAATACATTCCAGAATGTTACGGAAAAGAACCTTCCGAAATGTTCAGTGACAATAGTTAGTTTCATCAGTTCTCATTTCGGTTAGTTCATTTCAGTTCTTATATTATAATTTTTCTCCTGAGATTTTATTCGTACGATATTGCAAGTTTGGAAATGTTGTCATTGGCCACGGTTTTAAACTGTGAAAGCTGTTTCTGTAATTTTCGATGAGATAAATAGTGGTCATGGCATACATGCACATAATTTTACTTTAAATGTTTAGGAATCAATAAAATTCACTGTTTTTCCATTAGTTATGGTAGGTATTTTGCTTAAAATCGTGACTTTCTATGACAAAATTTATCCAACGTCCAAATTCATGACTTTTCCTAACCTTCCACAAGCGCAGAAACCCTGCCTTCCTACCCTTGAACATAGGCCTCAACTACACGGAGGCAAAGGAGGAGATCACCCACGTGCTCCACTAAACAGCAGGGCAAAGGTATCATTATGCCCTGCTCCCCCCCAAAAAAATGAAAGGGGGGGGGGGAGGAAACTGGTACAGATATATCTTAGGACATTTCTTTTTCTCGATTTTTATTCAGCGTTTTTTCCAGATAAATGCAGTTTCTCAACATTAGTTTCTTTTTAATTTAATGTATCATCAATTAGTATTTTATTATAATTTAGTTTTTATTATAATTAATAGTTTAGTTTTTATTTCAATATCGTTTTATAGCTACAGTGCTTTGGCTTTTGTCAATTATTTTGGGTGTCAAATATCTTACAACTAGTTAAACAACAAGCTGAAGGGAAGAAAATACTCATTGGTTAATATTTGGCTAAAATAGCCTTTTATTTCAAGTTTGTTATGATTTTTTATAGTGTCAATTATTACAACTCAATCAAATTCATTTAGTGTTTTGCTATCTATTACAGCTTTAACACTGTTAAACTTATTTAACTGCATGCGAATGAAAAAAAAAACATTCCAACAAATACGTATTGCTCAAATTGTATTATTTATTGTAAAAGTTAAATAACAATGCTTAGGAAGGAAATTGAAGGGTTATTTTGTCATAATAGGTTGGTTGTTTTCAGATTATCTGGCGCCATCAGCAACACGAGGGCTACATTGCGCCGAAACATTCGTCATTAGACAAGCCAACATACATTTACAAACACCCATGCCTAACACGGGACTCGAACCCGTAACCTCGCGGTCTAGAAGCTAGCACGCTAACCGCTACACCGTTTGTTTGTCATAATAGGACTCGTTTAATCCGAAAGAAAAATTCAGTAGAAGAAATTATTAACCTTTGAAAAAAGGATAAGTATACTTACTAAACTTTGCAGCTCAAGTACAGGGCTTCCAAAAGTAAAATAAAACTTTGTAAAAAAAAAAAAAACTTCCGAAATTTTTATGAATGCTACTAGAATACAAAAATCAAAAGATTTGTTTTGTTTCAAATTGCAAGGTACAGATATAGTATTGTGGTATGGGTCATGGGTCATTCGTTTGCTAGCGCGATTTTATTTGGCGGGTTTTATGTTTCTCTCTTCATTTCAGTGTATATAGTTTGTCGAAAGTTAAAATCACCTGAAAAACGATTGGTTTTATTTTGTTACGTCACAAATATGAATTATGTATGGGTACTTAATGGGTAAATATGAATTATGTATGGAATGTAGAAACCATGTTTTAAATCCTAGATTTTTAACAATGAGGGTTCTTTTAAAATATATGAGACTACTTGCGTTCAACTGCTCACGTAATAAATAAAAAGATATTTTGCTACTTTGGAAATTTTACCCGGGATAAATCCTTAGAATTTTAACCCATTCGCTACCGATCACGGATCAACGTGGAATGTCTTGTTACTCCCTAGTAGTCTGTTCTGATCAGACTGTACCTGATCTGAGTGTCTGTTCATGCTGCAATTACCTAACCAATGGTGTCTGGTGCAGGGGGCCAAGGGCCCGGGCCCCCTTACTTTTTGGGACCTTTTGGTCCCACTTATATATACTTGATAATTTTTTTTAAGAATTTCTGTAAAATATTTTAAAAATCCAAGACAAATTAAAGCAGTTATTAACCTCACAATATTAACTATTGTGCGTGGAGCAATAGCTCTCTTGTCCCAAACTCGTGAAACTGTCTATCAACCGCAACCATTTAATAAAAACGCAATCCGTCCATCCCTTCTCTTAAAGACTCCATCATAATAATCTTAAAGTCTATCCTCGGGGCGCAATTCTTGAGGGATAAACGACCCCTTTCTCGGAGACCTTGAAAAGAACATCGATTTAAGCTTGTATAGCCAGGTCCTTCAATTCCTGTATTTTTAGGGGGGGGGGGGAGAGAACGTTTTTTTCCCCCCTCCAAGGTACATTTATAAGAGTATCAATTTACTATATGGAATGGTCCACTTTGTGTGTTGGGCAAAAGTAATCGAGCTCGAGATTGAAATGTCAAAAAATGTGATGGAATTTTTTACAGCGCAAGCGTACACGGAAATGACGGTGAATTAAATTGGGAGAGTCAGACAAAATAGACAGAAAACTACAATTATAAGCGGTGAGATGGGAATTAATTTTTCAACAATCTTAATAAATAAATTTTTAAACAGAATCGTGATTTTTCAAAAAATATTTAGAGACGCATTTTGTCCGGGTAATCCTAGGTTCCTTCACATGGATGAGTTCAATTGATTAGGTATTTCTTTTTCTTAATTATCATAACAATGTCATTTTTCTTTTTAATTCATTCGATTTTAGAGGTGATTAGGTAAGTGAGTTAAACAGCAAGTAAAATTAGGCTGTCCTTATCTCCCTCCTCCCATCCTATTTCACCACCTAATTCCTGCTATAATAGACATCAATGAAGTTGAATATCGTGTAAATCCGCTTCTGAGTATGCAGACATAGGACCCACTATACTTGCAGCATCTTTTTACTTTGGTATAGCAATGAAACTTCATTTTATGGGTAGCAAAAAACATTTTTTTTTTTTCAATTGAAACGTTATTTTAATTCATATTAATGTGTTTGAGATTCCCAACACAGAATATTAGCTATCTTCATAGGCGTAACGAGGTGAGAGGGGGGGGGGGGGTATGGGGGCTCAACCCCCCCCCCTCCCGCCGCCCCCCCCCCCATTAGGTTGAGAAAAAAATTAAGCAAATATACTGCATTCTTTTTCCCTACCAACTCTTTATTGATTATCCCTCAAATTATCCATTAAATTTCATTATTGGGATTATTCAGTGATCAATGTTTTACTAAGGTAATCAAAAGCTACACTAAACTACAAGACTATACATGGATTTTTTACCAGAAGAGCAAACTTGCTATTTAATGTCCCATTCTGGACCATACACAGGGGGGAGGGGGGGGGGAGACCAACGAAACCCTCCTCCCCCTGAACTTCCCCTTCTATTTTTTGTGTAACTTGTTATAAGTATTTGCATTAAAAATTATTCAGGTTATAGATGTTTGGTGTTGGCAATTAGTTCCAATTCAAAGTGAAAACACAGTGCGTAAAAACAACAACTTTTATTTACAACATGAGCGATTCGACACGACCTCACTCTCTGATGGTCGAGCCGGGAATGATGACGCAACATGAACGCAGAACGGCAATCGCAGCGGCGCATGCACAACACTCAGAGATCGCAGCGCCGCAAGTACAATACTACAGATGTAATATGAGTTTGATTCTCTTGATTCTGCAAAAATTACAAATGAAAATATCTGCTTTATGTTAGTCAATTAAGTCTTCGACCATACCCCCCCCCCCCCCTGCCCCGAAAAAAGGCCTGGCTTGGTACCATGTGATGATAATAAGGCGCTACACCCGTCCGAGGCTGGGGGAATGGACTCCCTATGACAGGAACAGTGGCGGCTGGTGCAGGGGGCCAGGGGGGGCCCGGGCCCCCTCACTTTTTTAGATCCTGTCCCCACTTACATATATGCTTGTTAATATTGTTTTGTTGTGGGATTTTTTTTGATATTTAAAAAAAAAAAAAAAAAAAAAAAAAAAAAAAAAAAAAGCTTAAAACTTATTTATTCTGTCATTAGACATTAACTATTGTGAAGGGAGCTCTTGCAACAAACTCGAAAAAATGTTAATCAATCACAATCATTACTGCAAAAAAGTGACCCTTCTCTTAAAGATGCTAGTTTTCCTGGGGACAAAATGACCCCTTCTTTGGACGACCTTGGATTTGAAACCGATAGGGCATATAAGGTTGCGACTTTCACGTGACATCCTGTTTTGCCAAAGCTTAAACACAAAATTTCTAAAACATCCCTGATCGCTCTGCTCTGGGGTGGACTTCTCTGTAAAGGAATGGCCATTTTTTATAGAGACGGCGATTGCACGTTGGTCCTCTAGTATGACGGTGCGAAAAAAGTGGCTACAATAAATATCCATTGCATTCATTTTAGATCTTTGTTTTTCAAAATGTAAGAGTAAGATTTTCTCTGCAAATTGTTTTTATTTAGATATTTACTTTTTTCCTGAAAAATGTTTGAGTATTTAAATGTCCATATGATCGGAAGAAGTGATTTGTCTCACATTAATATTTGATATCCTATTAAATTATTAAAGTAACTTACAATCCGATGCTATCAACGGAAGAATTTCTATACAGAGAATAAAAAATGTTCTTCTCTAAATAAGTGGCTCCACTAGAACTAAGCCATCGTATAATGCTGTGTTAAAGTTAAAAGATAAACGTCACAGTTACAGAATTTTCAACCTCCCCCCCCCCCCCCCCTCTCTCTCAAATAATATGTAAAATGTAGATAAAGCAAACCTAGTTCAACAAACCAGAAAAAAAATTCATGAGCATTTAGTAAAGAATCTGAGTCATGAACCTACAATGAACCTTTAAAAAGCAAAATCATACAAGCAATTTGAAATTGTCAAATAAAATGTGTGCATTCTTAAAATTGAAGAAACGATGTTTATTCTTAACTCAGGTAGGATCCAATTCTCAGAGTAAATTCTGAATTAAATAAAATATTAAATTTGAAACGAGTTTCATTATTGCTCAACTTCTTTTCAAAATATCAAGAATTATGGTAAAACACCTATTTTTAACTATCGCTATGTCAAAACTCATTGACCAGAGGCAATATATTCAATTCACATGTGAAACGTCGTCGAATCGAGCCCTATCGGATGTTTTGCAGGTTGGTTTTAATGTAAGTAGACATCTCATCAAATTTGAGATGCATATGCAATGCATTTTTCAAGTAATTATTCATCCTCAAATCAAGTAATTATTAATTTTTTCATGAATTTAAATTAAAACTGTTGAACTGGTCAATATAACAATACCTTTGACTTTGGTTGTAAATTTATAAATATTGCACATTCTAAGTTAATGGCATTTTTCATTAGTTTTCTGTTAAGCCAAAATTATTTTGCATGAATTGATTCATGAAATATCATTGACTTGAAAATTAGGAGCAATACCGATGTCTTTAAAATGATTTATTTAAATTATTTTAAAACATTATAAAATTATTTATTTAAGTATTTACTCTAAAGTTACGAAAAGTGAAATTGTTGCTGTCGGCATTTTTTTTTTTTTATGAATCATGTAATATTTGATGAAAAATTTTCCCCTGTGATTTCTACAGAATTTTTAACCAAGGTTTTGATTTAATTTATTTTATAACTCTTCCCTAACTCTTTGTTTTCTTTTTCTTAAATACAGAATAGAAATTGAGTGACATCGGTTTTCATACTTTCACTTATTTTTTTGTGATTAGTATTTTAATTTATTATTATCATGTCAAACAAAATAAAAAAGCTTTTGCTTCCTACACTGTTGGTATCTAATCCAGCCACCTGTATTGTACATAAAATGTTTTATACTGTTGAAAATATTGGTAACTTTTCTTATATTAAAAAAGTTTTATCTTCAAGGCTGTTTAACTTTTACACTTCGTCCAATCGACACGAGTTCATTTTAATGTGTTCTCTATTCTTAATTTAATAAAATTACTAATTATAACATGCTTTTCATTAAATGATTAGGAGTAATTAGTTATATTTAACGGGGGGAGGGGGGGAGCAAAATGGTAAACTTTAACACACTTTTTTTTTTTTTTTTTAATTTTTTTTTTATCTTACAGTGAGTCCTGATAATATCGTACTTATGGCTGTTCCTAATCACTGACCACTGGTCATTGAGATAGCGTCCAGGTCTTGGTAGGCTTCCCGGAAGACCAAGAAGATCCTTAAAATAATCTCCATAAATAAAAAATTTAAACCCTCAAAAACATAGACAGTGGCAAGGGGATGCAGATCTGCAGATCGCATACAAAAGGGTGCAAAGCGGCTAAAACTTCAAACCAGGAATTTTCAATCGTGAATGAGTATCGGATTGCTTACAGAACAATTTATAAATAGATATGTCATAATTTTACGTTCAATTGAATAATCTGAAGCCTGTACTTTACTTTTTTGGCTAGGAAGCTTCATTTTTAATTTTCAAAAGCAAAAGGTGCAAGTGTGTTCATTTTACCCTTCCTGACATCGTCCATTCTCAAACGAAACGTCGCGTCGTTTTTGTAATAATAATTCCTTTTATTAAAATATTTATTTTATCAGATATCAGTATGCTTAGATAATTTAACTGTTTAATAATCTTGTAGTTTTGTTTTCCCATATATATTTAAGTAACATTTACAAAGTTATATGAAATTCATATTTGTATGTCCCCCCCCCCCCCCATGACATGCAATTGTTAATTTGGGCCCCCTCACTTTTAATACCCACGAGCCGCCACTGGACAGGAAACATAAGTGCTGAGTCAACATTGCGCTGAATAGAAAACCCAAACACTAGACAATAACTGAAAGTAAACTAGGCGAGTTGAAAATCGCACAACTTTCAATTACACTATAATACTGGTCACTACATTTAAATTTGATGTGGAATAGTGTTGTTATCCTTTTCATTTATTTGAAAAAATTACCAGTTTAGTGATATTTTTAGCGATAATTTTTACATGGACCAAAAAAAAATCGACAGAATGACGATTGTGACAATATACTATTTGATAATTATTACAATATCCTTTCTTGTAAGTGAGACAGAGGGGAGGGGAAAAACGGTCGTTGATAAGCGATGCTCAAGGGAAGAGAACTTTATGTTGAAGACACTCGTTTTTCATCCTTTTTACACTTTTAAAGTATTTTTACGGGAATTTTGGAGGTGAGGTTAGAGCCGTTTTTTAGCAATTGCTAAGAATTTTTTTTCATGTTTTGCGCATGCGCAATATTGACGAAAACCTTAATAACAGGTTCCATGGCCCCAGCTAATTTGTACACCAAATTTGAACACCCTTTTTTTTCAGTGATGTAGTGAGTCCAAACTTTTCGAAATTAACCCCATCAACTCTAGATACGCCTATGGGTATCTTCAACTCATTCAGTTGCATGAAATATAAATTTATAAGGATAACAATAAACGAATTTTTTGTGGTACATTCCACAAGCGACAAAAGGGCTTTGACTGAACAGTAAACAACCAAAATTTTAAAAAAGTAAAAATATAAGATTGAAAATATTTTTCTGTTTGTTGAGTAATGAAATTTCGAACTGAAATATTAATGAATCAATATGCATTAATTTTATGTTTAAATGAATAATTTAAAATCCATACTTTTTCTGAACTTCTCACCACTTTTATTCTCTTCATTTTTAAATTTTCGAATGCCATGAGCAGGGATGTAGTGGAGCGTGAACGCGGAGGAACGTCGATTCTTTACCTTTTTCGAAGGCGAAAGGTCGTTCTCTTGCCTAAATTATTTTTTACTTTCAATTACCCATATGTATACATAGGATAATGAAAGTATAGCATTCGGTCAAAAATAAAATAACGATTTTTTTTTTGATTTTTCAATTTCTTTACGTTTTGGAACATCCTGATTTCAAAAATGTGATCTACAAAAATGTCTGTGTGTATGTGTGTCTGTAGTCAGCATAACTCCCGAACAAATTAACCTACGATGTTCAAATTTGGTGTGCGGGTTGGTGGTAGCCATGGACGTTAAGGTTTTCGTCAAAATCGCGCATGCGCCTAAGGTTGCTGCCATTGAAAAAATCATGTTTTTCAGTAATTTCTAAAAAACGGCTCTAACGATTTTGATAAAAATCGCTGTGCTAGTGCCTCTTAAGGTGTTCTAAACATCCGCAACTCCGAAATTCCCGTAAAAATGTTTAAATGGTGTAAAAAGTTCAAAAACGAATGCCTTCAAATCCGAGTCTTTTTTCCTTGAGCATACCTCATTATTGATCGTTTTTTCTTATCTAGTCAGTTTCCCTATAATAAAGGTTAATATAAGGATTATCGAGAAGAATAACGCCAAAATCATCATTTTGGAGAAGGGTGGGGTTTTTTTTGTTTTGTTTTTTAAAGACCCATATAAGAATTATGACGAAAAATATCGCCAAACTGGTCTAAAAATTTTTTTCTAAACGATTGAGGAAAATATAATAACAGTAAATGACACAATTCCCCGTCAGTATTATAGTGTAATGGAAAGTTGAGCAATTTTCACCACCCCTAGTTTAAATTTGTATTTAAAAAAAAAAAAAAATTCTTTACGTGACGCTAAATGTAAATCCAAGTAAAAAAACAAAAAAGTTCTTTCGTGTGAACTTAGCTTTTGTTTGTGATCCACAACTTCAGCAGGCAAGTACAAGTATTTGAAAACACTTGAAAGATACGCGGCAACCCACACATGGCCATTTCTCCTTCATTAAAAATGAACTGACATATGTTATTATATATTTTTTTTCAACGAATGATCTGCATTTGTGGATGAATACAAGACGACAAATTTGTAGGGTTTGTCATGATTCATGAATAAGGACTAAAACTTCTCTACACAAATTCAAGTTAACTATCTACATTTTAAAAGAATAAAACCGTGGTCTGGCACATAAAGTATTTGAGTTCCTTCCTTGAGTGTTCTCCTACTCTAATTTTAACAGGAATGCTAACCGATTTATCAACAAAAGTGATGTAAAGTGTTTTTATATATATATATACCAGCCATTTAATAATTTATTTGTAAACTTTTCACCGTACCAAAGAAATGAATTTTTTCAAGAGGAAAAAACGAATGACAGTAAAAGATGTGTTTTTTGACATTCAAAAAACGCAAAGCAAACCTGCGATTTTGACAGAATAAAGTGGTTGGTGCTAAGAATCCAGATGGGTAAGTGAAGAATGTTGACATTTTGTATTAGCTTTTAAGGTGTTTTGAGATTACGGAACTATGCACTTATATTTTGCCATATATTGGGAGATATTTATTTTATTTTGAAATATTGAGAAATATTTATTTTATTTAAAAAAATATTGAGAAATATTTATTTTATTAAAAAAAATATTGAGAAAATCACACTCATAAGTTATTTGAATAAGACAAAATATATTCAAAACAGAATGGATTTTTAAATCCTTTATATTAAGCCGACCAAACGGTATAGTGGTTAGCATGCTGGCTTCTAGACCGCAAGGTTGCGGGTTCGAGTCCCGTGTTTGGCATGGGTGTTTGTAAATGTATGTTGGTTTGTTAAATGACGAAATGTTTCGGCGCATTATAGCCCTCGTGATGCTGACGGCGCCAGATAATCTGAATACAACCAACCAACCTTTATATTAACTTCAATTTTATGTGACGATTGTGGTGGAATCTGCGGATGCCTAACTATCTCCCTTGTCGTCAGTCAATCGGGCTGAACTTGGCAGATAGATTTGATGCATTCTTATCAAATTTTGAGACTGTTACTGTCACTAAGAGGTCGCTTTTACAGAATACTAATAAACCAACTTGCTGTCATCTAATCGTACAAAATAGCTTTTAACCGACCATTGAAGAAACTCTTTCCTGTTCACATATTTTTTTAAATAAATAATAAATATTGTTTCAATCAGAATAAATAAATATATTTGGAGGTTAGAACATAAATTGAAGTTTATTTTTAATAAATAAATTTTGAAATGTAGTTTGCCGCATATTTTGCTGATAGAAATGTTTTTGATATGCAGCCCTTCGCAACCACGCAGTCGTTGCCGTGTACAACAATATATCTTAAATCAGCGTTAACCAATACACGGCCCACAACAGATTTTTCTGCGGCCCGCCGCCATCACAGAAAGTTAACAAAAAAAAATCAAATGTCAAGTGTTGACTTTTTTTAAACATAATTGTAATTTATCCCAAATAGTATGTTTTAACTATTTAGAACATACTTCTCCACTACGTACCCAAAAAAACTATATGAAGAAGCTTTCAGCTAGGTGGTTTTCATTAAGGAAAAATACAGGAATAGCTTTAACTGAATCTCGTTTGGACAATTTATTAAGATTGGCTGCTCTCACAATTGATATCGATTACAACGGAATAATCTAAAAGAACAGTTTAAATATTTTTATTAGGAGTTAGGTCGAGAAGCATTGTAAAGTTGAAACAAAAGATTAACTTCTTTTTTAGATTATGATTTACTAATAATGAAAATTACTATTTTTCAATTATTCGAAAAAAGAATAAAATATTATAATTTTATTAAAATAAAAATAATCAATACGAGTGCCTTTAACACAGAGCTTTCTGCCCTTGAGTATCGCCCATCAACGAGTGAATTTTTTTTTTTCTGTTTCACGCACAAAAAAGACCATGCAATGTCTACCGAATAAAATCACCAATTTTTCCATCTTAGCTTATTTTTTTTCCACGAGTTATTTTTACTGTCAAAAATATCGCCAAACTGGCCATTTTTATTTAAATGAGTGAAAATATGGAAACGGTAAATAGTACCTTAAATTTTAATGCAATGACCAAGATTATAGTGTAATTCAAAATTGTATTATGTTCCACGCTCCTAGATAAGAATTAATTGTATTTCACCTCCTCAAATATCTGTGAGCTTTTTGACGATTTACCAAGTCATGATTCAGTACAGTTTTGCATACAAGTGCAAAAACAGCGCCGTTTTTTTTTTTTTTTTTTTTTTTCTTTTTCAAATAGAAGCTCGTTTTCATCAGTAAGTAAACTATAATACTAAAATTTAATAAATTGCATACTAAGCAATATGCACACCAATAAAGTTTAAGTTCGAAGATATCAACTTTAATTTCTTTCAGTGATTTATTCCAGACACAAATTTTTAGTTCTAATTGTTGGTTAAATTATTTACCTTATACATTTTATTTGACGAGAGAATATCAAGTGTAACGTGATTATTTAATTTCAATGGATGGAAATCTTCATCGTTAATCAGTAATTAATTCTTTATAGTAACATCGATTTTGTTTGTATGTGTGTTTTTGGGTGGCGTATGTTGGGAAGGTCCCACTTGTTATCCCCTAATCGACCTGAAACACTGAGACTAGTTGTCGATGACAATGCATTCTATCAAGTTTTGTGAGATGTCACTAGAGGCCACTTTCACACACGTTTCTATTATAACTTAGGAGGACTAAGTAACTCACTTGCCGTTATCCAGTCGACCTAAAACTAGGCAGGTAGACTCGATGACATAGCATTCTTTCAAGTTTTGGCCGAAAAAAAATATGTTAGCAATTGGTTAATTTTTTATTCACCCAAAAATTTGACAACAGTTTCATGTTCTCAGAGTTAGGCAATCAATCCACAAAAATTAAAAATGTATATCTTTTCTTTCTCATTGCTATACATAGCTTTGCTTACCATTACCATGGCAACCATTCTCCATAACTATCATAAGAGATTAAGTGAAAACAATTACTCAAGGAACTTTGAAAAATTACCTGGATTCCTATTGGGACCCAATTTCGATCCACAATAACAGATATATTTCTAATTAATTCAAAATTAATTGAGCATTTTCAGACTTTTGGAAGATACAATTTCAGGGCGTTATAGATACTGTAAAAGCGATCTTGAATCACCTCAAGAAGTTCCGGGGTTTAAAGAATTTGTATTCTAGTTCAGCTATTTCGTAGAATGACTTTGTTTTTTGTTTTACTTTTGTATTCGCATGTTTCTTTCGTTGAAAAGAAAACACATCTTTTTGTGATTTTTTTATATTTTATTAGAGCTCAAATGTAACGATGACATCAAGGCCGTATACAGGGGAGGGGACCGACGGGGCCCGCCTCCCTTCCCGAAGTTGTGTGAAACCTTGTTTCACTGCTTCCCCTTCCTTTTTTGTGTAACTTGTTATATATATATTTAATCAAATCTTCGACCATAACCTCCTCCCCAAAAAAATGCTAGCTACCGCTTGAACGATATGACTCTTACATAAAATAAATTTAATAATGACAAACGAAACCGGTTTATCTCTTTACTGAGGTGTACTGATTGTAAAGTTCCACTAAGTTTGGAATTGTAATATAATATATCAATATTGTGTACAAGTAATTTTTAAGAAAAATAATGGAACAATAAATTTTAATAAAATTAGCTTGTGGCTCCATCTATCTGAGGATTTAACTACTCAAAATTCTTATATTTTATTGACATTAAATTATCATATTTTTTATACAATGTACTAAATCAGTGTTGATATTTAGGGCGTTTCTCCAGTATGAGTGAGGAGATGACTTCTAAAGTTACCCTTTTGTGAAAATGATTTGTCACATATCTCACAAGAATGCGGCTTTTCTCCAGTGTGAGTGAGGAGGTGCCTTCTCAAGACACTTTTATGTGAAAATGATTTGTCACACATTTCACTGCTTTTCTCCAGTGTGAGTGAGAAGGTGCTTTCTGAGGTTAGACATCAATGAAAATGATTTGGCACACATTTCACAAGAATGTGGCTTTTCTCCAGTGTGACTGAGTAGGTGCTTACTGAGTGCTTCCTTTTGAAGAAATGATTTGGTGCACATGTCACAAGAATGTGGTTTTTCTCCAGTGTGAGTGAGGAGGTGATTTCTCAAGACACTTTTATGTGAAAATGATTTGGCACACATTTCACAAGAATGTGGCTTTTCTCCAGTGTGAGTGAGGAGGTGCTTTCTGAGGTTAGACTTCAATGAAAATGATTTGGCACACATTTCACAAGAATGTGGCTTTTCTCTAGTGTGAGAGAGGAGGTGAATTTTGAAGTTACACTTCAATGAAAATGATTTGGTGCACAAGTTGCAAGAATGTGGCTTTTCTCCAGTGTGAGAGAGAAGGTGAATTCTCAAGCCACTTTTATGTGAAAATGATTTGTCACACATTTCACAAGAATGTGGCTTTTCTCCAGTGTGACTGAGTAGGTGCTTACTGAGTGCTTCCTTTTGAAGAAATGATTTGGTGCACATGTCACAAGAATGTGGTTTTTCTCCAGTGTGAGTGAGGAGGTGATTTCTCAAGACACTTTTATGTGAAAATGATTTGTCACACATTTCACAAGAATGTGGTTTTTCCCCAGTGTGAGAGAAGAGGTGACTCCTCAATTGAACCTTTCGTGGAAATGATTTGGCACACATCTCACAAGAATGTGGCTTTTTTTCTGTGAGACTAAGGAGGTGAATTCTAAGGTAGGACTTCAATGAAAATGATTTGGTGCACATGTCACAAGAATGCGGCTTTTCTCCAGTGTGAGTGAGGAGATGAATCCTCAATTGATCCTTTCGTGAAAATGACTTGGCACACATCTCACAAGAATGTGGTTTTTCTTCTGTGTGGCTAAGGTGGTGCCTTTTGAAGCTAGACTTCCATGAAAATGATTTGGTACACAAATCAAAAGAATATGGCATTCCTCCAGCATGGAGTGAGGAGGTGTTTTCTGAGGTTTTTCTTATTTTTAAATGGTTTAGTGCTCATGTCCCAAGAACGTGACTTTCCTCCAGTGTAAGTGAAAGGATGCTTTCTGATGTTTCCCTAGCCTGATTTTGCTTTGTCAAAAGAATTATTTTAAATCTGCTAACGGGAGAAAAGACTAAGCATTGCTTTTTACATTTCAGTGAATTTGTTTCCACGTTTAGATTAAATGACAGAATTATATCTTTGAAAGTATGTTTATCTATTCCTTTTGCTTACGAGCAATTAATCATTGCTTATTTGCAGTAGGAACATAATGATTATCAGGAACACAACTTCAAAAGACATGATTTGTTTTTCCCCTTTCCTGTAATTAAAAAAAAATAATAACTCATTTGCAATATTTCAATACATGTTCAAATTTATGAAAAACAAACAATATACTTGGTCAAGAAGGAACTTCATTGGGAACATAATACATACAATTGATAACACTGATTTTCATTTTATTTATCGTAGTAGATTTAAAGTTATCAATTCTAAATTACATACATCTGTCGCTCTATTAGGATATTTTCTTACAATTGATCTAAATGATCTGCTTTACGTAACATAGGTCAGGACTTGGGTCAAATTGTCCTTTAAAAATATCCATGTCATGTTTTATTTATATTACTGTATCGTCAATTAAGTAGTAGTAAAAAACTTGCAGTTGGAACTTATTTTAAAATATTACAAAATATGTTAAATACAATAATATTTTAATAAAAAGTTAGAAAATATTAAATAATATAACAAATAAACAATTACCAATCATAGAGAAAATTAAGAGAAAAGGTTGAAATTTGCAATAACCAATCAGCAACCACTGACGCAATTGCAGTTAGAAAAATTGATTAGCTTACATTGCATATTATACCTCTACATTCAGATTCTACTACAACCCAAGCAAACCATTATACATACATTATAAAAATTTATTAGCATACATTGCATATTAAACCTCTGCATTAAATTTGCTTTAAAACCTAAGCAAACAATTATATATACATACTAGCTGAATACCCGTGATTTGCTATGAAATTTTCCCATGTGCATTTTAGCAATCAAAAAACATTCATGCATTCCACATTTCGAACATTTGATCACTTTTCCACCCCTGAAAATTGGTTTATCGAAATACCTTACTTTATATATACACTTTACCTATGCCCTTTGTTGACATTTGTTCCAAATTTTATAATTGTGACTATACTGAAAGTGGGGCATCGATATATTCTTCGTATGGAACGTTTCAACCCTTTGAAATTATTTAATCGAGATCGGAACACCTTAGTTTATCCATGCTTGCCCTTGATAAAAATTTCAAGTTGTGACTGTATTGGAAGAGGGACAGTGAAGGGGAGACCTATGTACCTAGGGCACACAAAATGACCCACTGAGCTGTTTAAAAATGGTAAATTGACATGCAAACATCGTTATAGTAATTACTTCCCATTGGGATTAATATAAACACTTAAAATAATAGATTCTGTCAAATAGGAGGTTTTTAAAGAAATTTCACACATGGCCTTAGGTACAAGACCTCGTTGTACATACGGCCATTTCTTTTTAAGTGAGGTTTCAGTCCATAATGAATAGAAACTAACATACACAGACGAATTTTATCAACAACAAAAAAACAATATCAAGCAATTATCAGTCATTGGTTTATCATAAAATAACTATAATAAATTGCAATATGTCAAGTTATTAATGAATTACAAATACTTTCATAACTTGAAAAACTGATTACAAAAAAATTGGAGGCATGCATTATCGCTTTGAAGCACCAAAAAATTTTGGTTCTGACAATTTGAACACAATAAGCAACTATGTGGCCCTAGGTACACGACTTGGTAATTTCATATCAAATGTCTTCTACTAAAAATGCACATGGAGAAAAGACTTATTTAAACATCTAATTTAGTATTTAATGTTAAAACAAAATTATTTACGAGAATTCAAAGAAAAGTATTTGACTTATCTTTGTAAAACAATAAAAGACATGAGCTGCAAAATGTTACAGCAGACCATATCAAAACGTTTTCCATTTATAACTTGGTACAGCTTTCTCTTCTAAGATTTCAAAATGGCCACCAAAAGAGCAATTGAGTGTTGCCACTTACCCAAATGAGTAAAAAAACTTAGAACTTAACATTATTCAATAAAAGTGGGGTGGCCATATGTGCACAAGTCTCCCCTGATATTCCTCGTTAGGAACATTTCGACTCTTTAAAATTAGTTAATTAATATCGGAATAGTTGACTTTTTCTATGTTTGCTTTTGATGACATGCACCAAATATTAGAGTTGTGACTATATTAATAGTGAGTATATTTGAACAGTAGGGTGGTTCAAAAACAGAAAAATTTCAGCTACAGACCAAGACACCCCCAATTTTTTTACATTTACCCATAATATTATTTATCTAAAATTTTAGCTCCCTACTCCAATAAGAAGGTGGCGCTCAATAACCATTCATTTTTACACTTTTTTGTAATTTCGCATTATTTTCGAGTTTTATGCTGATAAGAACGCAAGTCTTCATTTTAAGAAAAAAAGTTTTATGGCTTTTTAATACATGCAATATAGTTTGGCAACAGTTATCTACTGTATCTTGCAACATCCATATGATCAAAAACACAGTCTGATCGGGATCGTGAAGCACTTCCTATTAATTGTTCCAGTAGTCGCAGCTTTGGGTATGTTCCTCGAACGTTTCCTCTTTAAAGAGGGGTCAAAAATCAAGAAAAAAAGCTAGAAAAGAATACGCTGATTCAAGCAATGAGTAAATTCAAATCTTACTCTCCTATAGCCCTTCATTGGAATGGCAAACTTCTGCCAAAATCTGTTGGATTAAGAGAGATTGATCGTTTACCTGTACATGTTTCGGGAAATGGTATCGAAAAACTTTTTAGTGTCTCAAAGTTGAGTGGTGGAAGAACTGCGAAATATATTTCAAAAACCGTTTTTATGCTAGGCAATGGCAAGTTGAGAATTAAATATGGACAAAGTTTTGATACTACGAGTAGTAACTACTGGTTGTGTATAAGAGGCATGTATTAATTTGGAGAAAAAATCTGAAGTGAACTATTGTGGTTATCATGCTGGCACCATGTCATAGAACTACTATTGGCAAAGTTAATGAAGTTGTGCTATAGGCCATCATGTTCCCCAGAAGTTTCCCTCTTTAACAGACTTAATACTGTTTGAAAAAAAATTGCATACTTAAATTTTCAGGATTTAGAACTGAAAGAAGATGCTAAAGTGTTTAAAGTTTCAAATGTAGCCTTCCTTTCAACTGTGGATAAATCTATGATGATTAGAGATAATTATAAAAAAGTAATCTATCTGACATTAATCATTTTGGGCAATCCACTACAGAAAATCCTTTGGGGAGCAGCAGGTGCTCTTCACCACCCACCGTGAATGGAGAAACTTCTATTCATTTTTAAATCCTTCTATTCAGAGATCAGCAAGAGGTTTTCCATATAACTAATAGAGAAGAAATGCAGCTCCAGCGATTTGTACAGTTTAATGCTCTTTTGTATAGTAAAGACATGGATAGAAGCCCCACTTGCTTCTGGTGACCTGAACTTGTGGATTTTTCTTTGTGTTTTTCTAGATATTTTTAGGAACCCTTTTGTTTCTTTGTTCTCATGACAAATAAAACTTTTTGCCAAGTTTCATGAAGGGACCAATTTTTAGTTTGTTTCGATTTCTACATGTGTCTATGTTTATAAAAAGGACTAACTTTTAACTTTTTTAACATTACTTAAATCATCTTGCTTTTTTTTCATTCGATTCAGCATTAAAAAGTACTCAAAAAACATGTGTCAAGTGCCTAGATTGTTCCAAAATTAATTTTTCAGTTATAAACCCCCCTGTCCCTCTAACTCCCCCCCCCCCCTTCTTTGTCAGATATTATTATGGTCACTTTTGATTATTCATTTTCATGACAAATAGTACATTTCTGCCAAGTTTCATCAATGGACCAAGTTTTTTGTTATTCTTATGGTTTTTTTGTACTATTTTACCCGTACTATAAAGAGATAACACACCCTTTTTTAAAAAATAGTTTCGGTGGTAATGAAAAGTTTAAATTATTCTGTAACATTAAACTTGTAACAATTACCACAACAAATCTTCAGGTAAATGGAGCCGAAATACAGAAGAAAAGGAAAACATACATGAAAATTCCCCAATTTTCGAGAAATTTCAAAAGTTTCCTGACATTTCCCTGGCTTTTTCCAGAATCAGAAAGCTCCCTGACATTTCCAGGTTCTGTAGCCACTCTGCCTATATATATCATTATTGCAATTATTTCAAAACATGGGTGCGCTTATCTCCCCACAACCAAAAAATAATTCTTCTTATGTCCCTGTAAAGCATACATGATGAGAATCGAACTCCAGGGTCATCTGGCATACTCCTTAGTGATCATTTAGCCAGCGGACTGTAAGTTATCTTAGAAAGTAACAAAATCCTGTTTTATAAAAATAAGCACGTCCAAAATTTTAAGGCCTAACATCATAATTTTACAAACATGGTTAATTCATTCTAATATTTTCATCAGTTTAAATGTAACTCGCAGGAGTTAAATCTTGCGATTTTGTATGGTCTTGTATGGGATCTTGGTTGTCTTCAAGTAAAGTCGGTTACCCTCAAATTTTTCAATGTTACAGATAATAAATGTTTAGTCAATGGCAAGAAGAAAGAAATGAAGTTTCAGAATGTGCACTTAAACCTTTATTTCTGTCAATATGCTAATTGCCTAAATTACAAGATTTTTAATTTCACGTGATTGAGGGATATATTTTCTGTATTTCACCATGGATAAGTTAAATTTGTCAATGTGCTCACAAAACAAGCACTCGAAATCCAACTGATAAACAGAGCCTAACCATGACAAGTTGGGGCCCAAGGCAGGGACACATTCGGGGGCTCCTTTTGAAACGTGCGATTTATTGGAAATGGGCTTGACACAAAATCAAATGAAATAACATTAAATATAGAAAAGTTGATAAATTAATGCTAATATTGTTTTCTAAAAGTTTTTTTACTTATCACAAATAAAGAAACAAGAATTTCAAACAATCAAAGTTATAAAATAAAAGAGGACAAACTTTGTTATGTAGAGCATTGCATTTTACTATCACAACGTGTAGTAATATCCATAACAACAATATTTGCAGCATTATTCACATTTTGGTTTTGCTAATCTCACAATAAATTCATCCTTCTTTTCAATTTTTTTTTCTCTCCCTGTTAAGAAAGCTTTGTTTTTAATGCTTTTAAAGAATGTATTTATTCAAATAAACCAAACCATTCTGGGATAGTTAAGACGGTTCAAGATCAATACAAAATGATTTTGACGTAAAAATTCTTTTACACACACTATAAAAGATATTCACATAGCTTTTGTGAGACGATCGTTATAAGTTTACAGCTAATTTCGGGGCCCCCAAAATCATGGGCACAAGGCCCTGGCTTAGGCATTGATCAGGACCTGCTGATAAGTTTTATCATAATTGAAACAAAACATACATTTATTAAATAGAAATTAAATTTCTAGCTGCCTAAAAGACAACTGAAATTTTTTTTTAAGTTGCTCTTTTAAAACTGAGGTTGCCTTGGGTAACCGCAAATTTGAACCCCGGGTGACACTGCGTTTGTTTGAAATTGACTTCTTGATGACATGACTTTTCGAATGGAATGTTTGTTTTTTGTTATCAAGATTGGTTAACTTCATATTTCTGGTGAAATCATAACTTCAACAAGATATATTGCCCTAGATAACATAGGCCAGCAAAAAATATAAATATATATTTTTTGTGCTTAATATATTTTAACAGATTTTAGCTATATTTGGGGTGCTAAATCCAAATATGAAATCAGTTTTTCTTTATCAGCTCTACTTTTTTAGATCAGTGCTTTTTTTTATACGTGCAGTTCTACATGAAAAGCACTATTTTAACTCCATTTTGTGAAGTTTTGAATTACATATACAAGTTTTGGCTATTTATTCTGTCTAGTAAATATTACTGGAATCAATCGAAACAACCATAATAAGAGGACTTATTCTAACTTAGTGTCTGCCAAGATGCTCGGTCTTTCACTCAGTGGAAGTGCCTTACCAACGTTTCCCCAGCTATCAAAGGACGAGTATTGCCCTTCTGATATTAATGAAGGTGATATAGTCCGAGAGGCAACTGCAATTTTTGGACCCCATCGAACATCATTCTGAATTTTTTATAGAAAATAGAGAAAAGTGAGTAGATTACAAATCCACTGGTCTGCCGGGGCAAAAATGGCCAAAACTGATCAATAATCGACTTGGAATGAGTTGAACTAAAATCCGATTGCCAAATATGTCATAACTTGCCAAAAATAGAACAAACTTATTCGTCTGGCAACCCACTTAATTTTGATTTTCAATGAGAAAAAGGGCAAACGATTTCTGATCTTTGGCTCGGAAAATTTATATCTTTTAAAAGTAAGCCAAATTGGCGACATCAGTTATATCATAAGTGACGTAATATTTTTTGCCAACTTGGCTCCCTTTTAATAGATGCAAGTAGACTGTCACCAGATATCTGAATCGTCTGCAACCTTCTTAATTGAAAATTAAAGAGTGAGGGTTACCAAATAAAAAAAAATGCTCATTATTTGGCAAGTTATGGCACATTTGGTAATTGGATTTAGTTCAACTTATTAAAAGTCGATTTTTGACCAGTTTCGGCCATTTTTGCCACGGCAGACCAGTGGATTCGTAATCTACTCACTTTTCTCTAATTTCTATAAAAAATTCAGAATGAGGTTCGATGGGGTCTAAAAATTGCAGTAGCCTCTCAGTCTAATAGTGATTATGAGAGGATATCATCAATTCCTCAACATTTCAACATGGATGAATTACATGACTTCACCAGAGGTTTCAACTTTTCAAACGAAGATTCTCAATTACTGGCTTCCAGGATGAAAAACTACTGGAATAAGGAAGGGAAATTACTTTTTACCGTATAAGAGAAAAATTATCAGCTAGACTAGAAAAATTATCAGCTTCTCTCAAGAACACAATCTTGTATTTTGTCACTAAATTAGAAGACTCCTAGAAAAAATAGATCTCCTTGTATTTTTTCCAGATGATTGGTGCCTCTTTATCGACAGTTCAAAGCGAAGTTTGAATTGTGTCCATCTAATATGGGAACATATGTGGTTCAATAACTAATTATTCACTCAACAAACACTATAGAACATAACACTATAGCTTTGGTATTGAAGAAGATAAAGTATCATGAACATCAATGGGGTGATTTGTGCGAATTTAAAAATAGTAAACTTTCTTCTTGGACAGCAAAGTGGGTACATAAAATGTTCTTTCTTTTTGTGCCTCTGGAATAACAGAGGCCAATTACACCAGTGGGTTTAAACAGAGTGGCCAAAGAGACAAAATATGGATATTGGGGAAAAGACTGTCATGAACACGCTTTTAGTTGTACAAGAGAAAATCATATTTTCTCCACTATATATTAATCTGGGCCTTTTTAAGCATTTTATAAAGGCTCTTGGGGGAGCAGAGTGGGGAGGAGAGAAAATGTCTCATTTGAGTAGCGAAAAAATTTAAGCAGGAATATTTGACGTCTCACAAATAAGACAACTCATTAAAGATCCTGCCTTCGACTTACGAGACCGAGCGAAAAACTTGGAACTTCATTTGTTGCAGTTGTTGGAAATTTTCAAGGAAAATGCAAAGCTGAAAACTATGTTGAAGTGGTAAACAAGATGCTTAACAGTTTCAAATCCTTAGTTGTGACATGAGTATTAAGGTACGCTATTTACACAGTCACTTAAACTGTATTCCTGTAAATTTATAAGATACTATTGAGGAACAAGGTAAAAGATTTCACCAACATATTTAAACTATAGAGGAATGCCACCAAGGAAGATTGGATACCCATATGTTAGCAGATTACAGCTGGAGCTCAAAAACAGACCGTTTCAAAATACATTCCAGAATGTTACGGAAAAGAAACTTCAGAAAAATGTTCAGTGACAATAGTTAGTTTCATCGGTTCTCATTTCGGTTAGTTCATTTCAGTTCTTATATTATAATTTTTCTCCTGAGATTTTATTCGTACGATATTGCAAGTTTGGAGTTTGGAAATGTTGTCATTGGCCACGGTTTTAAACTGTGAAAGCTGTTTCTGTAATTTTCGATGAGATAAATAGTGGTCATGGCATACATGCACATAATTTTACTTTAAATGTTTAGGAATCAATAAAATTCACTGTTTTTCCATTAGTTATGGTAGGTATTTTGCTTAAAATCGTGACTTTCTATGACAAAATTTATCCAACGTCATTCTTTTCATGACTTTTCCTAACCTTCCACAAGCGCAGAAACCCTGCCTTCCTACCCTTGAACATAGGCCTCAACTACACGGAGGCAAAGGAGGAGATCACCCACGTGCTCCACTAAACAGCAGGGCAAAGGTATCATTATGCCCTGCTCCCCCCAAAAAAAATGAAGGGGGGGGGGGGGAGGAAACTGGTACAGATATATCTTAGGACATTTCTTTTTCTCGATTTTTATTCAGCGTTTTTTCCAGATAAATGCAGTTTCTCAACATTAGTTTCTTTTTAATTTAATGTATCATCAATTAGTATTTTATTATAATTTAGTTTTTATTTTAATTAATAGTTTAGTTTTTATTTCAATATCGTTTTATAGCTACAGTGCTTTGGCTTTTGTCAATTATTTTGGGTGTCAAATATCTTACAACTAGTTAAACAACAAGCTGAAGGGAAGAAAATACTCATTGGTTAATATTTGGTAAAATAAAATAGCCTTTTATTTCAAGTTTGTTATGACTTTTTATAGTGTCAATTATTACAACTCAATCAAATTCATTTAGTGTTTTGCTATCTATTACAGCTTTAACACTGTTAAACTTATTTAACTGCATGCGAATGAAAAAGAAAAAAAACATTCCAACAAATACGTATTGCTCAAATTGTATTCTTTATTGTAAAAGTTAAATAACAATGCTTAGGAAGGAAATTGAAGGGTTATTTTGTCATAATAGGTTGGTTGTTTTCAGATTATCTGGCGCCATCAGCAACACGAGGGCTATATTGCGCCGAAACATTCGTCATTAGACAAGCCAACACACATTTACAAACACCCATGGCTAACACGGGACTCGAACCCGCAACCTCGCGGTCTAGAAGCTAGCACGCTAACCGCTACACCGTTTGTTTGTCATAATAGGATTCGTTTAATCCGAAAGAAAAATTCAGTAGAAGAAATTATTAACCTTTGAAAAAAGGATAATTATACTTACAAAACTTTGCAGCTCAAGTACAGGGCTTCCAAAATTAAAATAAAACTTTGTAAAAAAAAAAACTTCCGAAATTTTTATGAATGCTACTAGAATACAAAAATCAAAAGATTTGTTTTGTTTCAAATTGCAAGGTACAGATGTAGTATTGTGGTATGGGTCATGGGTCATTCGTTTGCTAGCGCGATTTTATTTGGCGGGTTTTATGTTTCTCTCTTCATTTCAGTGCATATCGTTTGTCGAAAGTTAAAATCACCTGAAAAACGATTGGTTTTATTTTGAATACGTCACAAATATGAATTATGTATGGGTACTTAATGGGTAAATATGAATTATGTATGGAATGTAGAAACCATGTTTTAAATCCTAGATTTTTAACAATGAGGGTTCTTTTAAAATATATGAGACTACTTGCGTTCAACTGCTCACGTAATAAATAAAAAGATATTTTGCTACTTTGGAAATTTTACCCGGGATAAATCCTTAGAATTTTAACCCATTCGCTACCGATCACGTATCAGCTTGGAATGTCTTGTTACTCCCTAATAGTCTGTTCTGATCAGACTGTACCTGATCTGAGTGTCTGTTCATGCTGCAATTACCTAACCAATAGTGTCTGGTGCAGGGGACCAAGGGCCCGGGCCCCCTTACTTTTTGGGACCTTTTGGTCCCACTTATATATACTTGATAAATTTTTTTAAGAATTTCTGTAAAATATTTTAAAAATCCAAGACAAATGAAAGCAGTTATTAACCTCACAATATTAACTATTGTGCGTGGAGCAATAGCTCTCTTGTCCCAAACTCGTGAAACTGTCTATCAACCGCAACCATTTAATAAAAAACGCAATCCGTCCATCCCTTCTCTTAAAGACTCCATCATAATAATCTTAAAGTCTATCCTCGGGGCGCAATTCTTGAGGGATAAACGACCCCTTTCTCGGAGACCTTGAAAAGAACATCGATTTAAGCTTGTATAGCCAGGTCCTTCAGTTCCTGTATTTTTATGGGGGGGGGGGAGAGAGAACGTTTTTTTTCCCCCTCCAAGGTACATTTACAAGAGTATCAATTTACTGCAATTCTATATGGAATGGTCCACTTTGTGTGTTGGGCAAAAGTAATGGAGCTCGAGATTGAACTGTCAAAAAATGTGATGGAATTTTCTACAGCGCAAGCGTACACGGAAATGACGGTGAATTAAATTGGGAGAGTCAGACAAAATAGACAGAAAACTACAATTATAAGTGGTGAGATGGGAATTAATTTTTCAACAATCTTAATAAATAAATTTTTAAACAGAATCGTGATTTTTCAAAAAATATTTAGAGACGCATTTTGTCCGGGTAATTCTAGGTTCCTTCACATGGATGAGTTCAATTGATTAGGTATTTCTTTTTCTTAATTATCATAACAATGTCATTTTTCTTTTTAATTCATTCGATTTTAGAGGTGATTAGGTAAGTGAGTTAAACAGCAAGTAAAATTAGGCTGTCCTTATCTCCCTCCTCCCATCCTATTTCACCACCTAATTCCTGCTATAATAGACATCAATGAAGTTGAATATCGTGTAAATCTGCTTCTGAGTATGCAGACATAGGATCCACTATACTTGCAGCATCTTTTTACTTTGGTATAGCAATGAAACTTCATTTTATGGGTAGCAAAAAACTATTTTCTTTTTTTTTTTTTTCAATTGAAACGTTATTTTAATCCATATTAATGTGTTTGATATTCCCAACACAGAATATTAGCTATCTTCATAGGCGTAACGAGGTGAGAGGGGGGGGGGGTTATGGGGGCTCAAACCCCCACCATTAGGTTGAGAAAAAAATTAAGCAAATATACTGCATTCTTTTTCCTTACCAACTCTTTATTGATTATCACTCAAATTATCCATTAAATTACATTATTGGGATTATTCAGTGATCAATGTTTTACTAAGGTAATCAAAAGCTACACTAAACTACAAGACTATACATGGATTTTTTACCAGAAGAGCAAACTTGCTATTTAATGTCCCATTCTGGACCATACACAGGGGGGAGGGGGGGGGGGAGACCAACGAAACCCTCCTCCCCCTGAACTTCCCCTTCTATTTTTTGTGTAACTTGTTATAAGTATTTACATTAAAAATTATTCAGGTTATAGATGTTTGGTGTTGGCAATTAGTTCCAATTCAAAGTGAAAACACAGTGCGTAAACACAACAACTTTTATTTACAACATGAGCGATTCGGAACGACCTCACTCTCTGATGGTCGAGCCGGGAATGATGACGTAATAAGAAATCAGAACGGCGATCGCAGCGCCGCATGCACAACACTCAGAGATCGCAGCGCCGCAAGTACAATACTACAGATGTAATATGAGTTTGATTCTGCAAAAATTACAAATGAAAATATCTGCTTTATGTTAGTCAATTAAGTCTTCGACCATACCCCCCCCCTGCCCCGAAAAAAATCCTGGCTACGTACCATGTGATGATAACTAGACACTACACCCGTCCGAGGCTGGAGGAATGGACTCCCTATGACGGGAAACATAAGTGCTGAGTCAACATTGCGCTGAATAGAAAACCCAAACACTAGACAATAACTGAAAGTAAACTAGGCGAGTTGAAAATCGCACAATTTTCAATTACACTATAATACTGGTCACTACATTTAAATTTGATGTGGAATAGTGTTGTTATCCTTTTCATTTGTTTGAAAAAAATGCCAGTTTAGTGATATTTTTAACGATAATTCTTACATGGACCAAAAAAAAAAATCGACAGAATGACGAATGTGACAATATGCTATTTGATAATTATTACAATATCCTTTCTTGTAAGTGAGACAGAGGGGAGGGGAAAAACGGTAGTTGATGAGCGATGCTCAAAGGAAGAGAACTCTATGTAAAAGACACTCGTTTTTCATCCTTTTACACCTTTTAAGAATTTTTACGGGAATTTTGGAGGTGAGGTTAGAGCCGTTTTTTAGCAATTGCTAAGAAAATGTTGTTTTTCATGTTTTGCGCATGCGCAATATTGACGAAAACCTTAATAACAGTTCCATTGCCCCTACTAACTTGTATTTCAAATTTGAACCCCTTTTTTTTTCATTGATGTAGTGAGTCCAAACTTTTCGAAATTAACCCCTACCATTCATCAACTCTAGTTACACTTATGGCTATCTTTAACTCATTCAGTTGCCTGAAATATAAATTTATAAGGATAACAGTAAACGAAAAAAACGTAAATATATATATATATATATATATATATATATATATATATATATATATATATATATATATATATATATATATATATATATATATATATATATATATATATATATATATATATATATATATATATATATATATATATATATATATATATATATATATATATAAAATATATATATAAAATATAAATTTGATGATATATATAAAATATAAATTTGATGGTAATTAATAATATATTATTTTTATAGGTAAATTAAAATAGCAAGAAAAATGTCCTATCCCTTATGCGAGGGACGAATTGGACATTTTTATAAAGCTAAAATTCACAGATGATTTTTACAAATATGGAAAAGTAAATGTTTCCTTTTGTTCCAAAAGTTTATTATGTATTATAACATTTATTTAACCTAACATTAGAGAAATCTTAATAAAAAAATAGGTAGTGCAGTTACAAACTTTTGTGGATGCCACATGTCAAGTTTTTTTCCTTGCTTACTTGGCTTGAATACTTTGTTTTATTTCTTACACAATTCAATTACCTGCTAATCAAATTGCTAATTCATAAAAATCTACACAGTCAAACTGCTAATTCATAACAATTATTTATTGGGTATACAAAATATTATTGTATGAGCAATCCTACAAATATAATAAAAATTAATAGCACAAAGTTAGACCTTAAACAGCCAAAAAACAGATATTAAAGTAAGAATCTTAAAAATATTTGAAATTTGGAATCCCGACTGAGTTTCTTTGTCGGGGGGGGGGGGGTTGAATCCAGCCGGGATTTTAATGGATGCGTTTCTGAAATGGGATTGATAATGTTACGAATTTTTGTATATTTGTAAATATTTCGTAGTGCTAATTTTGTAAATAGATAAATTTCTGTACATTTCGCATAAGGCAATGCAATGGTTTGTTTCCCTGCAGTGAGGATATCAACGCTTGATAACGGGTTTTACAGAGGTAACTCTGGGAAGCGAGTTTCAAGGGGCAGGGCATTTAACATTATGGTAATGGGAATCTCGCCAAATTGGCGAGATAGAGCCAAGTTGGCGATGGTTTTGGCGACTAATTTTTGTCGCCAAATTTGGCGAGAAATCGCCAAATGTCGCCAAACTTGGCGACTATTTGGCGACATTTTCAGTACATGTATCCCATGTATGTACATGTATAGGATTTTTCGACTACTGTCTGGAAAGTTCTCCAAGTGTCCATCTCTGGAAGGTTCAAGTATGTTCGCAGCCACTCCTATATAAGCGCGACCTGAGTTGGTTTGTAGTTAGTTGTCTCTCAACGTTCATTGTGAGAGGTGTATTCCTGACTTGAGTTAGTTTTTGGATTTTGAGTCACTGAATTAGTTGACTGGAGATACTGAGAGAACTGTATTGCATTGTCTTTTGCGGCGATTTAGCAGTTGTTGTCAAGTTTCTAACTGCTGTTTTGTGCTCTATTGAGGTGAAAAGAGCTGTATTGTGTCTACTAGAACGAGAAGTTCTGGAGCTGTAGGAGAACTGTGAAGATTTATTTTGGAATAAATTTCTGCAAGTTTTGTTCTGATTTTCGCTTCAAATCTTTCGAACCCGTACAACGCAACAATATAATATATCAATCACATTCAAGCCCCTACGAATCCAGCCGGATAGACAAGGAGTCAAAAATATTCACAAATACTAAAATGAAACGTACCTTGTAAACCAAACTTTAAAAAATCGCTGTCTTTCCCAAGTTTAATGCCCACGTTGATTCGAAATGAACCCAGTCCTGCACCACGAGTTTAAATATTGAAAAACATAATTACCAAAATTGCCCCGCATAAAAAGCTGCACTGCCATCTATGTTCCACGAAAAAAAAATTAAAATAAAATATTTAGACCAATTAGGGCTATTTAACCGGATTTCAATATCGCCCGAAGAATGGAATCAGAAACCAAGGGAAAAAATTTCTAAAAGACGACAATCCAAAACTAAATCCATTTTTCCTCAAATTGTTCCTAAAAATCCCAAAAGCCAAATTAAAGTCCTTAGCATTATTGCAAATACTCTTAATTTTATTTAGTTGGGTATAATAAATATTTCTAAAAATCTTGAAATTTAAATTGCCATTAAAATTCGAAAGACTAATAACCTCAAAATTAAAATCCTGTCTTTTGTCATAAACGCCAATATTTAATGAATTATCAATTATCTTTAAATTTAAATCGAGATACTGAACGCTCTTGTAATTATTATTATTATTTTTTTCTTTATTTTTTTTCTTTAAATCAAATCTTTCAGGCTAATCTTTATAATTTTGTCCAAATCATTGAAATTAAAAATAATTAAGTTGTCAATATATCTAAAAGCTTCAATATTTTTATATTCTAGAAATCTCCTTTCGAACATATGTAAATAATAATCGGCAAAGCCGCTAGAAAAGCTATTTTCCATGGGAATTCCTTTAGTTTGTCTATAAAAATTGTTTCCATTAAATAAATAATTTTCAAAACTATTACATTTGCAAAACTCTAAAAATTCTACCTCACTTAAATTAGAGTTTTTAAGATAATTGTCAAAAATATCGGAGCAAATATTAATTAAATCATCATGTGGTATACTGGTGAATAAATTCTCGAAATTAAATGTATGAACAAATTCTATTTTGTTATTATTAATAAAATCCAAAATCTCATTATTTTTAATCAAGAAATGATTTTCAAACATCTTTACCTTGTCCAAAACAATTTTCAAAAATCCAAAAAAAAAAGTAATAATAATTTCTAAGATAATCATTGTAACAATTTGTAGAACATGTTACGAAACGAAATTTCAAAGCAGATTTATGAAATTTAACTGTGGGAAAAAGATAAAGATATTTCATACATGAAATCTTAAACTTAAATTTTTTTTCCAAAAGCCAAAATCCTGTTATCTAATTCCTTTTTGGTCAAATCAACTTTGACATAAACTTTAACATAAGTATCATTTCCTTTATAATCATCACTCATTAAATTTCTAAAAAAAACTCTAACACATAATACAAAAATTATTAGCAGCTTTATCCACCACTGTAATAATCCAAATTGAATTATTAAAATGGTGGACAAAGCAGTTAATATTTTTTATATTATGTGCAAGAGTTTTTTTAGAAACAACGCAATGCATTTTTGTTGGAGAAAAGTCCTTGAAGTAAGAATCAAATCAAGCCTGGTGGAGTTGAAAGTGTGACGTCATTTACGAAAACTACTGCTGTGGTCTGGCCCGATCAACTAAAGAGGAAAAGAGAGCTTTCACGATGGCCCCGAGTGCGGCGACAGTTAATAGTTTATACAGAGCTAAAATCGCTAATCTGATTTCCCGCAGTTACAGTTAGAAATATTCATTATTCGATTCTTGGACTCCGAGCATGACAGACGTGTCATTGCTGATCTAATGACGAGAAGATAAGCCGCGAAAGCTACGCCTGACAGCAGTTATTCTCCTGATGACGGCTTCCCCTCTGATGGCACAGCTCTTGGTGATCTTCCTTCTGATGCGGACTCCCTCTCTCAAATTAGGAGAAATAAAACCCAATCTGATATTGAAGAAATCATTACCCTTGCCTTGCTCCAGATGTCGATATGCCTTAATAGACTGAGAGGCGACTGCAATTTTTGGATCCCATTGAACATCATTCTGAATTTTTTATAAAAATTAGAAAAAAGTTAGTAGATTACGAATCTACTGGTCTGCCGTGGCAAAAATGGCCAAAACTGGTCAAAAATCGACTTTTAATAAGTTGAACTAAATCCAATTGCCAAATGCGCCATAACTTGCCAAATAATGAGCATTTTTTTTTATTTGGTAACCCTCACTCTTTAATTTTGAATTAAGAAGGTTGCTGACGATTCAGATATCTGGCGACGATCTACTCGTAGCTGATGTCGCCAATTTGGCTTACTTTTAAAAGATATAAGTTTTCCGAGCCAGAGATCAGAAATCGTTCGCGTTTTTCTCATTGAAAATCAAAAAGAAGTGGGTTGCCAGACGAATAAGTTTGTTCTATTTTTGGCAAGTTATGACATATTTGGCAATCGGATTTTAGTTCAATTCATTCCAAGTCGATTATTGATCAGTTTCGGCCATTTTTGCCACGGCAGACCAGTGGATTCCTAATCTACTCACTTTTCTCCAATTTCTATAAAAAATTCAGAATGATGTTCGATGGGGTCCAAAAATTGCAGTCGCCTCTCGGACTATAAGACATCTAGAGGCAAATTCGATCAACCTACCTGATCCATAGACATCTAATAATCACTAGACTGAGCGCTCCCACTTCATTTATACATAACCATATGAGATGAGTCTTTTTGGGAGCAGGGTTGCATATTTGGCTGGTTTCTCCTCACTTTGGCGTTGCCATAGTTATATAAAGGAATAATTTAGTGACGTAGTTATTTTGTGTGTTAAATTCACTGATCTCTACTACAACTTTTGGATCCTAGCGGTTTCTGGCAGATGATGGCATTTGAATTTTTCCCCTCATAATGCTTTGAAATAGGTTTCCCATAGTTACTAACACATTTGAACTATTTTTTTTTTTTTTTTTTTTTGAAGTTGTTAGTATATATCTCTATGATGATTATTAAGCCTTCTTCAACTTCAAGTCAGTAACCAATCATGCGCTATCCAGAAGTTGTTGTAGAAATCAGTGGTTAAATTGTTGGTTGATTGTATTTCTCTAGAACAATCATTATAACTTATCCGATCACGTGTGTGCTAAACAAGCTTGTGAAGTTGTACTCGGTTTCCTTAATAAAATTTCACAATTTCAAACGAATTGTAAATAAACTACTCTTTTCAGTTTTAATTATTGATAATTATAAAAACATTTATAAGATTTATAATTTAGCAAGGTTTAGTTAAAGTAATATTATTTTTGGGGAACTTTTACCGTTGTATTCACATATAAAGAATGCAAATGTTGTAAGTTTACCAAGTATAATTTATATAAGTAATAAAAATTCTTCCATCATTTTATGTTCAGAAAAGTAAATATTATGAAATTACGAATAATAATATTATATAAGTAATACAAATTCTTCCATCTATTTATTAAAAAAAATAATAGCACCTACACAATAGTACAAGAAATAGCACAGCAAAGTACAAGAAATTAAACCCAGGCACGATATGTGCTTTAATTTGATTCTTAGTACATCGGAATATCAGAACACAACCAAATTTTAAACTAAAACACCTTAGCAAAAAAAAAAAAAAGACTCGTAAAATAAAGTTGGGTGGGGTTTTTTTTGGGGGGGAGGGGGGTCAGCTATATTATTGGGGATTTAGTGGTTTTTTTTTTTTTTTTTTTTTTTTAATTATAGTGAAAGAAATTTAATTATTAATCATTTTCAAGAGGATTATTTTATAAACTTCTATAAATTCTAATTCTAGCAGTCATATAAAATAATCTTCCCAAAAATATGCAACACTAAATTTTCTATGGATATTTTAAAAACAATTTAAATAATCTCATTTTGGTGTTAGCACTTCTATTTTTAAACTTTTGCAAATCTTTTGTATACGATTTCGAAACGTGATTTAATCTAATTTTGAAGTATTCAAAAGACTTATTCAGTAATATTTTATGATTATTTATAACTTCATGTTCCATAATATGTGCATTTAAGTCAGAAAATAAATTATAATCATTACTGGAAATATTCTCTATTATAAGGTGGTGAATAAGATTTTTTTTATGCAGTTCTTTCTTGTGAAGGAAGTGCCTGAAAATTCTTTCACCTGATCTGAATAACTTTTCAATATTTGATCCAGGATATACCAAACCACATCTATATTTGTTTGCTCAACCTCTATTTGTTTGTTAACTCAGAGAATTTTGGGTTTTCGTTAAATATTGTACACATGTGATGCATTTTAAAATGTTTTTAAGCTTTTTGATTATAAAACCTCATCACTGTTTAAAAAAGTTAATCCCTAGGAAATGAATGATATGTCAATCATAGGCTCATCTTCATTATTAGAATTAGTGATTGAAAGAAACTTCATCAGTTTTTTTACAATATTGATTTCTGTTTGACGAAATAGTCAAAATAATTGTATCATCTAATATGGCAGGCAGTTAGAATTGTTCGATGATTCGTTCATTTTGATGAATTAACACTCGAACATAAGCAGCTCTGAACTGCTTGATAGTTGAGTTGTTATTAATCCCCTTCCCCCACCTCCACACACACTTAATGCGTATGATTTTGGCAATACAAACTGGAGAGCCATGGCACCGGATTGAATGCGATGGTAAAAAAAAAAAATGAGTTCGCCTGTAGTAAGCTGCAGTGCCGAAGAAAAATAGAGTCCTCACAGTTGCACAAGAAATATCACTTTCTTTTTTTTTCTTTTTTGCAAAGAAATAACAGAGTATGCTGATAAAAAGTAAAAAATTGATTCAAAAGAAAAATTTTTTTAGTATAAATCATTTATATTGTTGCGTGGCTGGGTTCGAAAGACTTGAAGCCAAAGCAGATAAAAACTTGAAGAAATTTATTCCGATGTAACTCTTCGCAGATTATTTTTACAACTTCATAATTCGTTCTAATAGATTCAATACAGCTCTTTACACAACAATGGAGCTCAAACAGCAGTTAAAAACTAGATACACAACTGCTAAGATCGACGCAAAAGACAATGCAATACAGTTCACTTTCGCAAAACAGTTCTTTGAATGCTCACTGAGAGATAACTAACTCAGTAACTCAACTCTCGATTTGCCTTTTATAGGAAAGCTTCCTTCGCGAATCTTCCAGAGACGGAAATTTGGAGAACTTTCCAGATCGTAGTCGAAAAGCCCTATACAGGTACAAGGGGACCGAAAATGTCACCAAGTGGTTGCCAAGTTTGGCGAAACTCGCCAAACCGTCGCCAACTTGGCGAGATTGCCATTAACCATAATGTTAAATGGCCTGCTCCTTGTAAAACTTGTTTTCCAGCATGATCCCTGCTTAACTCGTTTTCAAGCTTTAAGAGACGCATTACAGGAAAGTGAAGTAAAGAACTCTTGCACTGCCTTTTGCGAAGTGTACATAAATTTTCCTTTTTACATAATTAATACTACGAAATATTTACAAATATACAGATATTTGTAACATTGCCCCCATCCCAAGAACCTCACGTACCGGGCAGTACAGTCCTCGGAAAGGAAGGCTTTCCTTCAAAGCAATAGCAAACATTCCGCGTTCATTACTAAACTATAAATCTTACTAATTTATATACAGAAAGACAAAAACATTACTGAATAAATAAATAAATAAATAAATAAATATACAATAAACTTACAACTTTATATACACATGTGACCATGGTCTTAATAACTATATACACTTTATACATTATAGGATTACAAACTATGGCCATAGTAAGGGGCTAACCTGTCGTAATGAACGACTCTAGGTTTAGAATTAGATGACTTACGGATTCGGACCACGATATCATTCAGCCGGTTGAGGACTGAGTAAGGACCATCCCAGTGAGACTGAAGTTTGGGAGAGAGTCCTTTCTGTCGTTTCGGGTTCCAAAACCAAACCTTGTCACCTTCGTGGAATTGATGTCCCGTAGCCTTCGTGTCGTATTTCGTCTTCATCTTCTCCGTCACCAAGTGGATTTGCTCTCGAGCAAAATTGTTCTCAGCTTCAAACCGTACCTGAAAATCCTCGACGTACTCCTCTGGCGATGAAGGTGCATCCGGAGGGTGGCCAAACAACAGATCGCAAGGCAGACGAAGGTCACGACCGAAGAGCATCTGGGATGGGGAATAGCCGGTAGTCTCGGGGACAGCTCTGCGATAGGCCAAAAGAAACAAAGGCAACTTCTGATCCCAGTCCTGTTGGTTTCTGGAAACCATCAGTGAGAGGTTATTGAGGATGGTTCTGTTAAACCTCTCCACCATGCCATCCGACTGTGGGTGTAAAGGCGTCGTCTGTGTTTTGTCAATGCCAAGTAGATCACAAAGTCATTTCCTTACAGCATAGGTAAAATTCCTTCCTTGATCAGAATGCAACTGAAGAGGCACTCCAAATCTGGAAATCCAGCGCTGAACCATTACCTCTGCAACGGTGGTAGCCTCTTGATCAGGGATAGGATAGGCTTCGAGCCACTTCGTAAAATAATCCATGACAATAAGGAGGTACCTGTTCTGTCAGCAGATCGTGGCAGTGGTCCCAAGATGTCAAACGCAATCCGTTCAAAAGGCACTCCTACGTTACTACGTCACTCCTACGTCACTCCTACTGACACGTTGTAACGTGTCAGTTTTCCTCGACTGCGCTTCTTCGATCCTTTTCGGGCTGCCCAGGCATCACATGATCGGCACCACTTCTCCACGTCAGCTCTCGCGTTACTTCAGTAGAACAGTTCGTTCTCTAACTTTTTGTAATGTCTTCATTACTCCGAAATGGCCTCCAGTTGGACTGCAATGTAGTTTTTTAAGAACGTCTGTGATTCGTGATCTTGGAAGCAATAGCTGCCATCGGGATGTCTTTCCATCAGCAGATTCGAACTTCCGGTACAAGAAGCCGTTTCGAATATGGAGATAGTCCCAGAGGGCCCGATATTGCTTTGTCGTAAGACTATAGATGGAAATGTCCTGCCAAGGTCGCATTCAAAGACTCCTTTAAATCGATTATTGGCTTGATGTCGAGATCTCTCAATTGGTCTTTTCTGACTTCTCCGTCACTCCACGGGTCTGGATCCGATGATGTTGAAGATGTAACTTGGCGTATTACCGGATTGATCAGTCCGTAACTCGCTTCAACCCTGGAAAAATGTTTGCAGCTCTCTGGGTAGGGTCTCCTAGACAGGGCGTCTGCTTTTCCATGTGATGATCCTTTCCGATGACGGATATCGATATCATACTCTTGGAGTCTCTCTATCCATCTGGCTATCTGACCTTCGGGATTCTTGAAATTTAGAAGACAGGTCAAAGATGCATGATCCGTACGGAGCAGGAATTTCCTGCCGTAGACGTAATGATGGAAATATTCTACGGCTTTAATGATGACGAGCAACGCTTTCCTAGTGACACAGTAATTCATCTCCGGTTTAGATAGGCAATTACTCCAATATGCTACTACTCGTTCTTGGCCGTCTATTTCTTGGAACAAAACAGAACCGATATTCTCGTTGCTCGCGTCCGTGTCAAGAATGAATTATTTATCGGGCTGAGGATACGTCATGATCGTTGCAGACGTTAAAGCCTCTTTCAGTTGGTCAAATGCATCCTCACAGTCTTTCGTCCACAAGAATTTCTTCCTGCTCTCTGTCAGTCTGTGAAGGGGTCTTGCGATGTAAGAAAAGTCCTTCACGAATCGTCTATAGTAGGTGCAAAGCCCCATGAAACTCCTCAACTGATGCACATCTTTGGGGCATCTCCACTCTTTAACTGCCGATACTTTTTCTGGATCTGTGCGTACACCCTCAGCAGAGATGACATGTCCGAGATATGTCACTTCATGTCGGAATAACTTACATTTGACAGGACTTAACTTCAGGTTGGTATCTTTTAATTTTCGCAGCACCTTCCTAAAATTTTCTATGTGTTCCTCAAAACTTTACCCCACGAAAATAATGTCATCAAGGTAAACCAGACAGGCTTCGTAGGAAAGACCTCTTAGCACTGTTTCCATGAGGCGTTCGAATGTTGCTGGAGCATTGCATAATCCAAATGGCATCACCTTGAACTGCCAAAGTCCATGTCCTGTTGTGAATGCTGTCTTCTCTCTGTCATTAGCGTGTATCTCAACCTGCCAATATCCACTCTTTAAGTCTAGTGTCGAAAACCACTTGTTTCCAGAAAGAATGTCTAGATTGTCATCAATTCTAGGAAGAGGGTAGCTGTCCTTTTTCGTGACATCGTTCAACCTCCGATAATCGACGCAAAATCTAGTTGAACCATCCTTCTTCCGAACCAGGACGATGGAAGAGGCCCAAGGGCTGACTGAAGGTTCAATCACGTCGCTATCTTGCATTTCTTTTAGAAGACTTCCTACCTCTTCCTGTTTAGCAAACGGAAGTCGTCTTGGGTGTTGCTTGACAGGTGGGTGGTCTCCTGTATCAATTCTATGCTGCGTCAAACTTGTTAGTCCGACATCCGAAGATGTGCGGGAAAAGACATCTTGGAATTCTTGGATGACCAGTTGTGCAGCACTTCTTTCTACGTTGTCTAACGGTGCATTCTGCAGAAGCTCTGATGTTAAGTTCTCTGAAGACACAGAGACTGGAGGATTTCTATTTCGATTTATGCAAGTTACTGGAGTACATGTGGATAACACTTCACCTTTCTTTATGACTTTAAAGTTTAATGTGTATTTTTTTTTTTTTTTTTTTTTTTTTTTTTTATCAAGTTACTTTAAAAATAATTTTTTATCAGAATGAAATTTTCTTAGAAGCGTTTTTATGTTACCGTTAAGATTTTCAATCATTGCATTTGAAATATACGAGCTTCTTAAGAAATTCTCTATGAAACCTCTTAAAAACACCTCATTAAGGATAATTGTGTAATCATTTCTCTTAGCGAGAAATGCATATCTGTAGTTTTAAAGTAGATAGTTTCAATGTAAATTATTGTTTAACGTTATGCATTTGAAACAATAATGTTGCACAAATTGTCTGTATATAGTGTAAATAGTGACATATTATTTTAAAATTCTATTGTAATTTATTTTTATCTTATTTTATTTTTTTATTAACAGCGATTATACAGGTTAGGAAAAGGTGGCAACACCTAAAGCAATCGAGAAAATTCGAGACGTTTCTTTTCCGACGAATTGGCTGGAAATTTCTGGAATATTCTCTCGCGCCAAGTATTTAATGACCGTAGTTCGGGAAAGTTTTCAGATGTACTTCGGACTTCGTTGAAAGCTGATCGCGATCGCTTGGTTGACCTATTGGAGTGAGCTTGTATAATCGCTATATTCGAAGCTGTTCTTGTTGAAGCTTGTATTGAAGATTAATAGTGATTGCACTGTTATCTGTGAATAAATTTTGTGAGTTTTCTGAAGAGAATAAATACTAGTTTTTATCTGAAAAACTGTGCCGTTATTGCCTCAGCGGAAAAATTCATAACAATATGTATAAAATCCATGCCAAATTTCTTAAAAGTTTAATGTGGAAATTTTTTATTAATCGTATCTAGAATGTGTCACAAATATAATTTTAAAATAATTTTTCATCTAAGACCCATCGTAAAATTGAAAAGGTGTCCAGGAAGTGGATTGCATCTCTAATGTCTCTCGATGGTCCTTCAACTTCCAAAGAAATTGACAATATTCCTGAGAATGATTGGCTCACCAAGCTCTACGTGAATGAAACTCCCCAACCAAAGAAAAGTGAACCCTTGAAAGAGTGGAATCTGGGCTTTGGACTTGTCTTAATACAAATACAAATTTTAAGACCAACGACAGGCTCAAGGCCCAACAGGGTTGGTCGAGTAAATATATATATACATGTATATAGAAATAGAAAATAATTTGCATACGATAGTTACACGATCATACATACAATATAGCTTAGTTACAGGATCATGCACACAATATACAATAGTTACAGGTTTATACAATACAATATACATAATACAATACAATATACACAATACAATACAATGCACATAATACAATGCAATATACAAAGTTGACACAATGTTTGACAATAATACTGGAAAAATGCAATATATAATGCAAGCAATATATACAAGCTGACACAATATACAATAGTTACAAGATTATACAATACAATATACATAATACCATAAAGTATACATAATACAATGCAATATACATAATACCATAAAATATACATAATACAATGCAATATACACAATACAATACAATACACAAAGTTGACACAGCGTTTGACAATCATACTGGAAAAATGCAATACATAATGCAAGCTGACTGTTAGAATTAAACTGACAAAAATTAAGCCTGCGTCGATTAGACTCTAAACTTTTTGTGCAAATTCAACAAAATTACGTGAATGGCAATCCAACAAATCAAAGTGTTGTAATGAACTTGCCAACTTTCCAAGATTTTCAAAAGAAATTTTTTTATGTTAATGCAAAATATGCAAAATCTAGTGTACTGTGCCAGCTTGCTATCTTTTCAAATAACCAGCTAACAACCAGCTTGCTATCTTTTCAAATCAGGGCGAGTTAGTGTTAATTCAAATTTTTCATTTTGAAGAATATAAGTTTAAAAATAACTCTGTCACAATTGATTTTGATTATTTAGTTAAAATTAGAGATATTATCTTTGATGTGGATCAATGTATTAAACAATCTATATTTAATGTGATCTTGCCCTCGTCAATCTTAGAAATTTCGGAAAGAAAGCAAACTTCTTTCATTGATTTAAATTTAGATCTATGTACTCCGTCAAGAGTTAAGGTTAAATGTGGATCAACTTTATCAATGCGATGCATGCGAGGTCGAAGACTGTTTGCAATTTAACCACGATTGTATGATGAAATCTTATGAAGATCAGCGCATAAGTGTAGGTGAAGATGCCTTATTATTGATGAATGTAAAGCGTATTATTAATGGTTTGAGAGACAGAAATGTATTGCACTTCTTTAATGGGGACTTTTTTAAATCCTTTACTTATGATGATGTGAAAGAGAGTTTAATGATATAAATAAAAAATGATTGTATTTTTTAATGTATTTCTGCATTTCTTAAAAAAGTGACATTTCGTTGACATAAACATGTTTATTTTAAAGACTTACCTCTCCATTTAACAAATGGATTTATATTTTGTTTCAACTTTCTTTAATCATTTCATACTAATGAACTTAATAAATTTTAGTTTCTTATAAACTGCATTGGAAGATTTAATTCTTTTAATACTGTATTGTAAATACTTTTGCTTAATACGTTATTTCAACTGTTATGCTTATGATTGAGGAAATATACAATGTTGGAGTTCTTTTTTGTATAAAGAGCCTTGGAATACCATGGTAAGATAATCGTTTGATTCACAAGCTTCTTAGTGAGACTACTAATTGAAAAGCGAGCCTTGTCAGCTTTTGACGACAAGCGCTATTTACTAGAGGATGTCATAACTATACTAAACTTCAACTTAACTAGACATCACTTAGACGGTAGATCGTCACAGTGCTCATAGGCATTTAATCTATTTTAGATGAGTGAAGACATAATTCTCGCCAAACCTTATAGCCTTTTGTTCTCTATAGGGTTGTGGTTTGGCGAACATTATGCTTTCACGCCGCCAAAATGGATTAAATACCTATGAGCACTGTCACGATCTACCTTCTAAGTGATGTCTAGTTAAGTTGAAGTTTAGTATAGCTTCGCCTATGAACACTTAAAAATATCTAAGGTTTAAATTTTTTATCTTTTCAACACATGAATATAACTTTTTTCATAACTCAAGCAATTTTTCTAAATCATTTACTTAAATAATTTTGTATAAAAAATCATGAACTTAAATTTTCATTTCTTAACTTAATTTTTCAAAAGGCATCATTTTTTTTTCATTGGTATAAACCAAAATTCTTTCATTAACTTAAATTTTTCATTGGCTTTAACTTAAATTTTTTTCATTGGCTTTAAATTTTTCATTGACATCAACTTAAATTTTTCATTGGCTTTAAATTTTACATTAACTTAAAATTTACATTAATGTTAATCTAACATATTGAGGCAGTATCAATTCTTCTTAAAACGTTTGATTCACAAGCTTGTTAGTGAGACTATTAATTAAAGAACGAGCCTTGTCAGCTTTTGACGACAAGTGCTATTTACTAGAGGATGCCATAACTAGCTTCACCTATGGACACTTTAAAATATCTAGGGTTTAAATTTTTTTATCTTTTAAACACATGAATATAACTTTTTTCATAACTTAAGCAATTTTTCTAAATCCTTAACTTAAATAACTTTGTATAAAAAAAAAAAAATCATGAACTTAAATTTTCATTTCTTAACTTAAATTTATCCATAGGCATTAACTTAATTTTTCAAAAGGCAACGTTTTTTTTTTTCATTGGCATAAATCAAAATTCTTTCATTAACTTAAATTTTTCATTGGCTTTAAATTTTACATTAACTGAACATTTTCATTAACTTAAATCTAACATATTGAGGCGGTATCAATTCTTCTTAAAAGAGGTACCGGATGGAGGTGGGTCCTCATCTTTAAAAATTATTATTTATTTTTTCAAAATTTGCTAAATACAATTTTAAGCAATAAAATTATAAAGTCATTAAAATTAACTTATTCAAAATTGGTTAGTATGAGTACCATAAAGGCCACGTCCGATCTTTCAATATTTTACCAATTAAAAAAATGCCCGGTAAAATATGGAAATTTCACGTGAGACTCGGGATAGGGTTCTGGGCACCCTATAGCAAATGGCCTTCTATATTATTAACTTTAAATGAATTTATTCTTTTATTACGGATTAGCATTCTTGAATGTATACATAAGTTTGTTATAGGTATCTAAAGTTTCCACTGAGTAGATTGATGAAACGACAAAAAGGTAGGAAAATAGCTTTCCTTTTCTCTCAATAGATGGCGTCACCATGAACTTAGCAGAAAAACCTAAAATAAGGCTTGTTGCCACTCAGTACTTCTAAACTTTTTTGCAACTGAGACGTTCGTATAGATACATTACCTTATAAAAGACATGACTTCATAGCCCAGTTACTAAAACGACAAGTTACTGGGCTATGAAGTCATTTTACCACGAGATTGTAGGTTCGATCCCCCGACATAGTAAAAGAAACCTAGAAAAATAACTCTGTAAAATAATAGACTTTAGTTTCCTATCCCTAGAGGGCACCACCATCTTAAACTAATTCTCAAATATAAACTTAAAAAAAATAGCTTCAATTCCATAACACTAGATGGCGCCACCATGACATTAAACTTTCCTGTAAAACCAAAACTAAAAAGTGTTGCCAAACCTCTAAACTAAACACTAAAGGCAATACACTCATTCCTAATGTGACGTCATAATTAAACCTTTCATAGAAGTATTGTTTCCTTTCAGCAGCAATTCTATTACAGCTCAACTCTCTCTTGCAAAACCAAAACTAAAAAGTGTTGCCACTCCTTCTAAACTAAACTCTAATGAATACCCACTGTGACGTCACGAACATCAGCCTATAACGAAACCGAAACTAAAGCAGGAGGAAAACACCTCAACTCTCTTTTGCAAAACCAAAACTAAAAAGTGTTGCCACTCCTTCTAACCTAAACTCTAATAAATACCCACTGTGACGTCACGAACATCATCCTATAACGAAACCTAAATCAAAACTAAAGCAGCAAAACACCTCAACTCGGCCTCCCGCAGGAGCAGGAGGAAAACAACTCAACTCGGCCTACCGCGCCTCACGCCTGTTGCTAAACTGTCATATTCTACCTACTTCTTATACATTTCAAACTTAAAACGAAACTTGCTTTTTATATATAATGTTACGAATTTCTGTATATTTGTAAATATTTCGTAGTATTAGTTGTGTAAAAAGAAACATTTAAGTACATTTCACATGAGGCAGTGCAAGTGCAGGGATAATGCTGGAAAACGAGTTTTACAAAAAATGACATTTAACACTATGGTTCATGACAATCTCGCTCCCTTGGCGACGGTTTTGGCGACTAATTTTGGTCGTCAAATTTGGCAAGAAATCGCCAAATGTCACCAAACTTGGCGACCATTCGGCGACATTTACGGTCCCCATGTATCTGTATAGGACTTTTTGACTGCGTTCTGGAAAATTCTCCAAATTTCTATCACTAGAAGATTCGCGAAAGAATTAGCCTTCCTACATAAGGCCAAAAGAGCGGGTAATCGAGTTAGTGGTTAGTTGTCTCTCAACAGGCATTCAGAGAACTTCCAAAAGTGAAGTATATTGCATTGTCTTTTGCGTCGATTTTAGCAATTGTATATCTAGTTTCTAACTGCTGTTTGTGTTCCATTGTTGTGTAAAGAGCTGTATTGAGTCTATTAGAATGGGAAGTTCTGGAGTTGTAAAAGAATCTGCACAGTTATAAATAACTGTGCAGGATAAATTGTGCGGAATAAATTTCTTCAAGTTTTAATCTGCTTTGGCTTCAAGTCTTTCGAACCCATCCACGTAACAATATTTATTCGTATGTAAAAGCTGGTTATCCTCAATTTCGCATAAAAGCAAGTAATTTGTTTGTATGTTTTACTTACTTTATACAATTACTTATTTTTTAGTATATAATTGCATGTTTTTGTGCCCAAATTATAATAGATACATATTTTTGACTGTGAATTTTTTGTTGTGGTAGAGAAGATTTCTTTTTAAAAGAAACGAAAAGTATTTGGATTGCAAACCTAAATCTCTACAATATTCATTCATGATATTTACTGTCACTCTCACAACAAATAGTAGTATGTGAACCTAATGGTGTCGCTTACGCCCTTTTTTTTCTTCTTAGAGCGACGATACGGTTATGCGCGCTAAAGTATCCATTGGCCGTATCTTACTCATTTAAAATATAACAAATGCAACAAAAAGAATTGATACCTCCCAAAAAAACAACTAGACGTTGTAAAAAAAGCCCGCCAAGTAAAATAATCAGTCAGAAATAGTTGTGAAATCTAATGATTGCCGCCAAGCAGCCGCGCTTAGTTTCTTTGGGGGTACTTTTACACAATAAACTAAATTGAGATTATTCGGGGGGGGGGGGGGGGCAATCATAGCTTGACAGGCTAGAGTTTTTATAAAATCTCAATTCAATGCAATGGGTGCAAAGTACCTCCCAAGTAGTAGCATGACGTGATAAATCAAGTCATCTGAAGGTCATAAAATCACGTCATAAAATTGGTCACTTTGTTCAGTTTGGAAACGACATCTGGACGTCATTAACGGCATTAAAAATGACGTGATTCAATGACGCCGGAATCACTACGCAGTTGTTAAGATGACGCTTTTAATGCCCTAATATTGACGTCACCCAAATGGTCACCTGAACGGCAATCAATGACTCTTTTTGTTTTATTATATTTTACTTTATTTTTCTTATTTCATACAATAAGACTCCCATTTAATTCAATGTTAACTCTTCATTTTAAATCATAAGCTAAATTACAGAATTCATTTCAAAGTATTAGTTTTAAAAATAAAATCAATTTGTAATTTTTAACAGGGATATGCATTTTTTTATTTATATATTTACTAAACAGATTGAAATAAAAGTAATAAAACAACAAATTGTACAGTTAAGAATATTTTATTAAAATTCATCGAGTAACAAGTTATTCCAATATAACAACACTCAAAGTTTACAAGAAAACAAACATTAAATCATAAGTTCAATTGCAGAATTCACATAAAAGAATTAGTTTGAAAAATAAAACCAATTTGTAATTTTAAACAAGGACAAGTATATTTTAGTATATATAATTGCTAAACAGATTTAAATAAAAGTAGTAAAACAACAAATTGTATAGCTAAAAATATTTTATTAAAATTCATCAAGTAACAAGTTATTCCAGTATAGCAGCACTCAAAGTACGCAAGAAAACACACATCAATACACTGCACAAAATTTATAATTAGTTCAAATACAAAAGATATGTACATCATATGCTCAATAGAGCTTCAAATGATTTTGCAGGGAAGATAAGAAATCCCCCAAAAAAACACTTTTGAAAAGTAGAAGAACCACCAACCTCAAAAACACAAAAAACTTTCTTACAATAAAAAAAATCATAAACATGATGAAAATTTTCAGCCACAAACACAGTGATATAAAAAAATGGCCAACCTCTGATTAGAACTCTCGGTTGTGACTCGCTTACGAATGTATGCTTACTTAATTTAGTTTTAACATTTAAGTTCCGCTCCCATAAAAATTTACGCTGCTTGAGGTTGGCGCCCGTCATAGGAATATTAACAATGCTTACGTTTAAACTAATTTATGGATGTTTGCACGAATATTCGAGTTTATGATTTCATTTGGATGGGTAGGAAATACAAAGTGGTGTAAATATTCATGCTCGAGTAATTTTCAAAATAGTATAGAGAAACTGTGCTCAAACGCTTGCATTTGAATCGTTATTAAGAATTTTGTAAGTAGGAAACTAAAGTGTTTCTGGTAAGCTTTTGTTTGATTGATACATACATTTTGGAAAGTTTTTATGTGTGGGGGGGTTTAAAAGGTTAGTAATTAAGACGGGCGCCAACCTCAAGCAGCGTAAATTTTTATGGGAGCGGAACTTAAATGTTAAAAATAAATTAAGTAAGCATACATTCGTAAGCGAGTCACAACCGAGAGTTCTAATCAGAGGTTGGCCATTTTTTTATATCACTGTGTTAGTGGCTGAAAATTTTCATCAAGTTTATGATTTTTTTTATTGTAAGAAAGTTTTTTGATTTTTGAGGTTGGTGGTTCTTCTACTTTTCAAAAGTGTTTTTTTGAGAGATATCATAAATTTTTTTTAAACACTGACGACTTCTCTTTTTTGAATTTGTCCGTTTCATCGTTTTTCTATTTATCCCCTATGGTAAACCTGGTACCAGGGATATTCATAATTCTTCAAACTGAGTTCGACGATACCTTACATGCAATAATTATCTTTAAAATTGATAAACCGAAAGTGGTACCAATAGCATATCTGGTACTCTAAACATTCATAATTCATCAAAACAAAAGTCCAACATGCCATATTTAGCTTGGAAATTGATAAACCGAAAGTAGTACTACCTATGGTACACCTGGTACCATGAATATTCATAATTCTTCAAGTTGAGTTCAATGATATCTTGCATGCCAAATCTACTTGAAAATTGACATATTGGTTGAATGCGGACGGCAGTAACCATCAAAATCTACCACGAACAAGTACTAGAAACTTGTGTATGGCAACTCAACTTCCAAAACTTAAAGAAATACGTTGCCATTGACAAAGATCCTGTCTGCCAAGTTTCAGCTCGATTGGTTAGTTTGTACGCACAACGACCTATTTTGGTGCATAATAACGACTAATCAGTCCGGGACCCACAGCTTAACGTGGATTCCGAATCACAACGAACATCCACACCTAACACAGGAATCAAATCCGGCACCTTTAACTTACAAGGCCAGAGCCTGCATCCCATTGAAAATTTATACTAATAAATTGTTACAAATAAATATTACAAGTTTTTTACAGTCTAATAAATATTGCAGTATAAATTATTTTTATTATACCAAGCATTATTTTGGTTCACATAATAACCCATTGATATTTGACAAAATTTAAAATATTTTCTTAACAACAATTTTAAAATTCACTATGAAATTACAATTTTGATGATATATGATTCTACAATTTCATTTTACAACGGAAAGTAAAAATCAACACATCTTTAAAAACGAATGACATTTTTGCCAATTCCATTAGCCAATCGCAATACGTGGTTCACTTAGTCCTCTGTAATGAGTTGACTGTGACGTCAGCTCGTATAACCTCCACATTTATACTTTGCCCATAGTATCTTGCAACAAAATGTGATTGTTTTCATTTTCATTTGTTTACAGAGTAATAACTTTATTATAGAGTAGATAATTACAAGGCATCCATATAAAAATGATGAATACAACAAACACTTCACCCAAACTATTTGTTGACATAGTGTTTGGTTTCCATAAAGTTTCTGGCGTTATTATCCCGAAACACAACTTTGAATTGATTGAACCACATTGCATAATAAATGTATGCATTCATATCGAATAACTTTTATTTATTCTGATTAACACAATTTTGGCAACTTCTTTTACTTACAGTGTTACAGTCAGTGATAAGCATAATTCTTATAGTAATTTTCAAAATGTATATTTTTGTTTATTGATGACAGTCATTTTGTGATTTGCGCTTACTGTTGATAGGATTTTGCAAACAAGGAACTTATTGATGATGAAACAATAGCAAACACTCGAAATAGCTAGTGTAGAAAGCAAAAGCCCATACTTGGAAGTTCCTTCAAGATATTTCTGTGTATACATTCTTTAATAATCTTACAAGAAGCACATTTATTGTTCGAGATAAAACTGGCTATTTATAAAAGCACTTTTTTCTGTGAATTTGGTACCAAAAACATAAGTATCATCTTTCACAAGCAAATTATGCACTTGAATTACAGAACTAAATTAATTATGAGCTGAATCACTCTCGTTATTTAATAATAAGAAAATTTTAATGATAAAATTATTACAAACTTTTAAAAAGCTATTTTATACCATATACCAACAAGATAAGTGCTTTTTCACTTTCAGTTTTTCATTCTTATAGGTTAGTGACAAATTTTAAGATCATTGCTGAACAAGAAAAACTAGGGTGTATTCTTCGACTTCTAATAGGAGCGGAGGCCTAATAACCTTCTAAAAAACTACACTCTTTTTAAAAACTAAGTTTCTTCTGCTCCATTACATTAACTTTTAGTGTTTTCCTAAACACATCAATAGTTAACCTTTTTAATAATACAGCATTAAATACAATAAATTTAATAATACAGCATTAAAAAACACATTCTATGAAAAAAAATTGTTTATAATATTTTTAAATTACATTGTATTCTTTGAAGTTGATTTTTCCAACTAAAAAACATCCATTATTGAAAGTATGAACTTGAATATAGCATACGATCAAAAACGAATATAATTTAGCATTAGAATGGCTGATCATCGTACAACATACAGTTTACTAAGCATCAATATTATTCCGTTACCCGGATACCAGATAAAAACTGCCAAATTGCAGACCTAACTTATACAAACTAACAACTTTCAAATCATTTATAATTCCTATAACAAACAGTAAACATTTAGGGTTGGAGATACATTTACACATCTTTTAAACATGTTAACATTTGGATTTGGCGAAAACTGCTAACCTACTCAGCTAACTGAAGAGTACCAAAGCATCTCTTCTTGGCTCATTTACATACAAAAAATTACAAGTAAACAAAATTAATTATAAAGATAGAATTGTTCATCCAATGTCCTCCATCGAGAACCGGCCGGGGCTGACATTGTTTGAAGCCTTTTTTTTTGTTGCCATACCTTGAATAATGCAGACCACACTTATGACCAGACAGAAACAATACACCCTTGGGCTTAAGGCCCAGGGTAAAAAAACATAGCAAAATCATTTCGAATAAGTTATGAAAGAAGCGACTGCATATGTATTTACTAAAAGAGATAGAGTTACGGAAAAATATTAACATTAAGTTTGTGATGTTAAAGAATAATCAGTTTGTTTACATTATCAGCACACTAAGCTTTAACACTAACTAACCATGTCTAGAAATGAACATTAAATTGTAAACATTACAATGTGTGATAATTGAAAAGTAAACAAAAGAGCAAAATTAGTGAAACTCAACTAAAAATAATTTCTTGTATGTGTTTCTTGAAACTATATTAAATTACAAATATGCATTCCATTTTTTATTTCCACCAAATCACAGAATAGAATTATTTTACATTCACTTAAGAATCGCTACACTTTACAATTTCAAGCTATTAACACGAGATTTTCTTTACCAGAAAACACTAAATACGAATCAATTACTTACATAAAGATTATTCACCTATTTGATTGATTGATTGGATGGTGTGAGATTTTTGCTCGCCTACTGGCTGCTTTATCTCATTATTCCTTAGTTCAAACAACTTCTATATTAGATAACAAAGAGGATCACAAATCTTTCATTATAGAACTTATGAATTTCACTAGAGCTCTAGTTTTAATTAAAGCATCTTCTGAGAGATTGAAAATCCAAGAGAATGAAATGGGAACTGGACCAAGAGAGTTTCTGAGTTTTTCTCTTGCATCTTCGAAGCGATGGCACGTTAAAACGATATGTTCGATAGATTGTTCACTACTGCAAAAAGGGCAATCTGGAGAAGATACGAGATTGAATTTGAAAAGTATGGAATTTGAGGGATAAGATTTCGTGCGTAGACTAGAGAGCAAAACATCAATTCTTCTATTGGGTGGAAGAAGACGATGGCCTGGTTTAATAGTTCTGAGGTGGTCAAAAGATCCGGCGTATTTACTTGCAGACCATGCGGAGGCTTTTTCTTCTAAGAATTTATATTTGAGTAATCTATTAATATCTTTATTCCAGGTGCATTCTTGGCTGAAAAGTCTGCTTTTTCATTTTCGGTTATACCTTTATGTCCTGGAGTCCATATTAGAGAAATACTTTTTATTTTGTTTGAAGCTGATTGAATTTGGTTAGCAATTAGATTGATGACACTAGATGATTTATTATACACTTGTTTGAGAGCCGTTAAAGTTGATAGGCTGTCGGACAAAATAATGTAGTGATGATCTGAGAATACAAAGTTTTTAATGGCCAAAAAAATAGCAAGGGCTTCACCGGTAAATATGCTGTTGATAGAAGAAATACTACCAGATAAGGCAATATTAGTATTACAGTTAATTGCAGCAATTATATTTAAACCATTTATTCTTGACACATATGTTGCAATAACGATTGGGTTTGGATCAATTTGGTTTTTAAGCTTCAAGAAAAGATTTTGTATGACACTATCTGAAAGATGCTTGGTTTGAAAAGGAAAGTCTTTAAGATGAATCTTGATATTATTACAGACCATGTTAGGAAAAGCTTGTGGGATTATGTGATTTTTGTCGAAATTGAGATTAACTGCAAGATTTCTAAATCTTCTGCCTAAAGAAATATAGTCTTTTAAGTCTGGGTTTAAAGGATGCAGAGAGGAAGACATTTGGTAGATGAGAAACAGTTGAACACAGATGAGAAACCACAGTCCATCTTCCAACCACATTTTTAATTTTACCGACAGGATAAATTGTTTTAACACAAACTATATTAATCTTATATATTATACTTTTGTTAAAACACTTCATCATGTCGGGGAAATTAAGAATATCTTCGGAAAACTGAGCATATCCTCATTTCTAATAGTGGAGACAATTCGATAATGGTATATTAATCTTATATATAGTTTACTCTGTTAAAACAGTTTATCATGTCGCGGAAATTATAAATTTCTTCGGGAAACTGAGTAATCCTCGGTTGTTTTTTATTATTATTATTTTATTTATTAGGGAGACAGTTCGATAAAAATTTAACAAAAGTTACGCTCTTAAATTTAAACCACAACTAATTTCCCGACAAAAATTACAATTTCCCCGACATGATAAACTGTTGTTGAAACACATGCTATATTAAACTTACATAGTATACTCTAAAAGAGTTATCCCTTGGTTAAAATTAAAAATTTCGTTGGATAACTGAATAAATCATCTTTTTAGTTTATACACTATACTATTATGTTCTGAAGAACTTATGTATTATGGCTCTGGCGGTTTGTCTTTGTCCGTCTGTACAAGATCAAAATTCCTATTTAAATTTACAATTATCAGACACGTGTGATTTGAAAAATGAAAGGTAGCAGATCATACAAAAATTCAACGACAAGATAGAAGTACAGGAAAAATGGTGACTGGAAATCAATTTGCAATTTCTTAAGCCTAAACTAGATGTTCAGTTGAAAATGTTTTAAAAATTACATAGAATTTAATCAGCTATTTCAACCAGAAGTTTGACAAAAAGAGTGATTCCGTATCGTAACGTCATGAGAAGTTCATATCTTGGCTGCAAGGAGTAATTAGAATTTAGATATATTCGGTAACAAGGTTATCTCAGAAAATTCACACACTTTTGTGCTATTTTTGTTCATATAAAACTCCAAACTAACCTTTTTTTTCTTGACATGTCATTAACCTTAAGGTAAGATTTCAGTCTTGAAATGTTACCGTATTGTACATACTTGATATCTGGGCATGATGATGCACTACCATAAAACGGGTGTAGAGGTGGTCTTCTAATGACAATTACTATTAAAATCTATCTTGTGTTGTTAAGTTGATAATTTTTTAAACTTCCCCAATGGGATTCTATGATGAAGTAGTTTTACTTGTCGGCGTAAAGAATTTGGTAAAGAAACTGAATAAATCATATTTTTTTATTAATGGGATAAAATATTACAATTTGATACAATTTCACAAAAGTTGTGTTCTTAAATTTAAACCTCTACTTTCCCGAAGAAAATCTTAATTTTCCCGACGATATAACATGCCTCCACACAGTATGTGCTCTGTAATTATTAAATAGCATTATTAAGGAGAAAATTGGACAAAAAATTTCACAAATTATGATCGTAAATTGTAAAACACAACTTATTTCCAACGAAATTCTTAATTTCCCCGACGAGATAATCTATTTTTTTACCAAATTGCAATATAAATTTTTATATATTTTTCTGTGTTATCTCATAGGTTAACTTGAGAATTTTGTTGGGAAATGAATTGTGGTTTTTATTTAAATAAATAACTTTGGTGAAATGCTATTCCATTGATCCCTTACTGAAAAAAAAAGAATGATTTATTCAGTTCGATCGGGATGAGGATAACAAAGCCATAAATAAATATAAAAGATATATTATACGAACACTAGTAAAAAAATTCACAAAATATAAAAACAAATATTTTTAATACAAGCATTGCAGCTTGTAAAAGGAATGGCCGTCAGTGTTTTAAAGGGCTATAATTTATTTGGACATAAGTAGTTAGAAATTATAAAAGAGAATAATAAACACAAAATAGAAAAATTTATTTGCAGTTAATTTGGTTTTGGACCTTATGTCTCATAAAATCCTGTAAATTCACTGGTAACTAATTTATAATGTTTTTACAAAATTATTTTAGGAAAAATCATATTAAAAAAAATAGTTTAAACAATGAGATGCAGCTCACACAAAAACTTCTACTTATTAAGTTTGGTATGTTGTGAGTATGCAAGACCATATATTGTTTCTCATTACATCATGTCTCTAATTTTTCGCTATGTTTTGAGTCAAAATATTAATTTTTGTATTATCAAACATCACAAGTCCTTTCTGTACGCAGAGATAGCACAAAAATCAACAAAAAGACTTCAAACGGATATTTTTTTTTTTTTTTTTTTTGGAAAAGTCACTTTACATACATCTTTCATGCATAAAAAATACTATTGATTCCGTACTAATAATAATAATTTATCAATCTATCCCAAATTTATTTATCTATCTTAAAATAAATTGCTCGGCCATCAAAATAAAATATAATTTCATATTTTTCCAAAATTCTCTTAAATGAATAAAATACAATTGCGCATAGTTATATAATTTCCCAATCATTTAGTTCTCATGTATTGCAAGCTTTAGCACTGCATTTACTCATTATTTCTGTAATTAATAATTTGCTTTAAAAATGCATCATATTTCATTAATCGTGTGAGGAGGAATGAGGTAGGAAAGCAAAGATTAAAACTGAAAAAATCGACAACTCCAGGCAAACCGATGAAATTCGCTGCGATTTAGAAGAAAAAGCGACAACATGCTCTCACACATGTTCAAAATTCCATGAATAGAAGGGATAGTTCTGAAAATGTGCTTCAAGCAATCACAACGGGTTGTCCATGAGTTTAAAAGCGAGGGATGCATTGTAAGGGCTGTAAATATGCCCTATGGCTAAATAGGGGTGGGCTGACCATTTAAAAATCGAATAGATACTGACGTCAATAAAAGCTTGAAGTCGATGAAAATCTATTTGCACTGATAATATTCTTTGTGTGTGTGTGTGTGCTTTTTTGTCTAGATAATGACCAGGGATCTGAATGATGGCGGCTTTTTTCGTTATGAGATTGGGGGACTGGCTAATTGCTTAGAGCAGGAATAGTGGGTAGAGAGAGGGAAACCCTATTTTCCCTGTTCTCTAGTTGTAATCACGTGACTACCGTCAGTCTTCTGAGTCACCCCTTCCCCTTTTCCACTTCTTGTAATGCTATTTCAATGGCTGCCTTTCGTTCTACGAAGAACGTGCTGATATTCGACTTGTGTTTTAAGCTGCAAAATGGTTTCTGCATGTTGTGCCTTTGGCTGCTCCGAAAGACAAGTTAAAGGAGGACCAATTTCTTTTCATAGGTAAGTTCACTGATTATTATTTCAGTTTATATTTGAAGCTTTTTATGTCGTGTTATGTAAAGACTTACTGTAAAACTGTGTTATCACAAGAAAAAAGAGTCGATTTTTATGAAATCTCCGTTCAAACATTTTTATTATACATCATATCTACGTATTTCGTAATCGTTTGAAAAAAATATGTCAGAAATAATTCTTTTGCTTAAGTTTTAATCGGCATACGCCGTAATCTCTTGGCGATATTCAGTTTTCGCCAAATGGTAAAGCAGGTCAGCGAAACGAGCATGTCTGCTCTAAGTCGCGCGCGTAAGGAATATTTTTGAATTGCAAAATAAAACAAATTGTTAAATTTATTTGTTGGCCTTCCCAAATATTTTTCCAGTAAATCCTATACAACGAACCAATATACTAATATTTCTCAACTTTCGACGCTGATTACAAAACATTAATATGAATATTTTAAAATACTTTGACGCCTTAATGAAAAACATTTTTAGATTATCTTAAGTTTATTAAATTTACTTTAATTAAATATGTAACAAATTATTAAATAAATATATCGAATGAAGTTTAAAGAAAGTTAAAATTATAATATGTTTTTTTTTTATGTTTATTATTATTTGGATGAAAGTTTATTATTTATTGACCTTTTATTTTAGCTTTCCAAAAAATGAGAACCGAAGAAAATTATGGGAAATTAATATTCGCAGAGAAGGTTTTAAAGCTACAGACAGGTCTAAAATTTGTTCGAAACATTTTACACCTGATTGTTTTAATCAAGAGAAGTTTGGAGGTACGTGGCTTCATAAAGATGCTGTCCCAACAGTATTTAACTTCCCTGATCATTTGCAGAAGAAGAAAATTGAAAGGCCTACTAAAAGGATAAAGTTAGATGAGCCCCAAAATGAACCAAGCACAAGTATTACAGGTAAGTTGCACCTCATATCTGCAGAATTGTTTCCCAACAAGTATTTTTATTTGGAGCTCAAATGCAGTGGCTCAGTGGGTAAGGCACTTACTTGCCTTTGAAGCGAGAGAACCGTTTTCGAATCCGGATAGGCACACCTTACAACAACTGCTTCATAAACCAATAGACACAGCAACGATTATGACAGTCTCGCATTGATTATCAGGCTGCCTTATGGAAGTTTTTCGGGGTTTTCTCATATTAGAGATGCCAGTGTTGGACAGTTGCCCATTGAAAGTAATCCTCCCTTGTATTTGGAAAGTTGTACAAACAATTGTTCCGGCGCAGAAAGCACTGCAGTAGTAGTTGCCCCAGTTAATCCAGTACAACCAATAACCTATATTTTTATTTAGACTATTTCAGTGCCTATAAAACACTTATTTTTTTTTTAACTACTTGCATGTTAAAAGAGTACAATACCTGTAATATTATATAAATTATAACTGTAATATTCTTTTCAGAATCCAAATCAAAAAGAAAACATTACTTTGGGGATTTTAAAGATGAAGACATGAAGTCTCCTACTAAAGCTACTAAACTTTTGGCAATAGCCCAAAATCAAGTTAAGCGGCAAGCTACAATAATAAAAGATTTAAAAAGAAAAAAGAAGAGATTAGAAAAAAAGATATGCTCCCTTCATGAGATCCTGGCAATTATGAGGAAAAAGCAACTTATCTCTGAAACTGCTTCTACTATGTTGGAGGTAAGTGATTTGATACTATATTACTTAAGGGGAGCTGAATAATTAAAATATTTCAGTCAAATATAAATGAGAAGTTCCAAAAAGAAAACTTTACTTGTAGAATGGCTACATAATTTTAAGAAATCAATTTTATTGAGTCTTTTGAAACTTGAGGTCTGTGTCCTAAACAGTGAGAGATTTAAGCTGGGCAGTTCTATCGATCAAAAAATCATAAATCGCCGCAATGGTGTTTTAAGTCAATTTTGTTTTATTTTATTTGGTGATAGTTTCTGATAAGTCAATCATATTCTTACTGAGTTATCTTACATTGTAATTATGAAAAAATTTTAGACTTTTTCATAACATTGAAATCATGATTTTTCCTATACTATGGACTCTGACCCCTACTTAAGCTTATCTACCCTGAAAAAGAAAATTAATTTAAAGACATACATTCTACAATTAAATTCTTTTATTCTGATTTAAATTTTCAAAACAAATAAAACTACAGTGATCGGTATACATAAACTATCTTATTTAAAGAAGGTATAAATTTCCATGTTTGTTTCTAATGTAGATTTTTTCCTTTTAGCTATCTTTACCAGGTCCAGCTGCAGAACTCATTAAAAGAGTACAAAAAAGATCTACTTCAGAGAAGTATTCACCAGAATTGAGGGCGTTCGCACTTACTCTTCAGTTTTATTCAACTAAAGCTTACAATTTTGTAAGAAAGAGTTTCAAAACTTGCCTGCCACATTTGTCGACCATTCGAAAATGGTATCAAGCCATAGATGGTTCCCCAGGATTTACCAAGGAAGCTTTGTCTGCTTTAAGAATTAAAGTACAAGAAAGCAAAGGCAAAGATGTAATTTGTGGATTGATGGTGGACGAGATGTCTATTCGAAAGCAACTGGAATGGGATGGAACTCGCTTTAGCGGCTATGTCGACCTGGGTACTGGCATTGATAACGACCAATTCCCGATAGCTAAAGAAGCTTATGTTTTTATGTTGAATGCCCTCAATTCCCATTGGAAAATTCCAGTGGGATACTTTCTCATTGATGGCCTTAGCGGCAAGGAACGTGCCAACTTAATAAAGGTATGCTTGAGGTGTGTACATGAAACTGGCGTTAAAACTGTGTCGCTAACATTTGATGGCACAAGTTCAAACTTTGCTTTTGCCAAGCACCTCGGAGCAGATACTGAGGTGTATAATTTAAAGCCCTTTTTTCAGCATCCAGTGACAAAAGAAAGTGTTTTTTTGATTCCGGATCCTAGTCACATGATCAAACTAGTAAGGAATACGTTGGCATGTAAAGGATCCATTTACCATGTAAAAGATGGATTCATTTTATGGAAGTACATTATATTGTTACAAGAATATCAAGAAAAAGAAGGTCTGCTAGCGGCAACTAAATTGAAAAAGAGGCATATAGACTGGCACCGAGAAAAAATGAAAGTTCGTCTTGCAGTACAGACACTAAGTAATAGTGTCGCAGATGCTCTTGAGTACCTTTCGAAGGATTTAAAAATTCCAGAGTTTCAGGGATCTGAAGCGACCATAAAATTCATTCGTGTCTTCAATAATTTGTTTGATGCCTTGAATAGCAGAAACTTGTTAAGTAAAGGTTTCAAAGCCCCCTTTACCGAACACACAAATGATTTTTTTTCTAATTTTTTTGAAGAAGCCGAAATTTATATTGAAGAGCTTCTAACTGCTCCAAAGGGACCTTCAATATTAGAGAGCAACAGGAAAACAGGCTTTCTGGGGTTCATGATGTGCATGAACACTGTTACATCATTGTACAAGTCCCTAGTAAAAAGCCCCAATCCTCAAATGCAGTTCCTCCTCACATACAAATTGTCCCAAGATCACTTGGAGATGTTTTTCAGTGCCATTAGAAGCAAAGGGGGCTTCAATAACAACCCTACTGCCCGGCAGTTTAAAGCTTCATACAAGCAATTGCTTACCCACCATCAAATTACAGCAGATACTGGCAATTGTGCTGTGTTAGATAACACAAATATTTTAAATGTTTCCTCTGCAATAAATCCACATGTTTTGATTATAAATGAAGGCAAGGAAAATGATGATTCTGAAGTTGAAAATACCAGTGTAGTTATGACAAGGTATGTGTCTGATGTTGTTGGCTACATAGCTGGTTTTGTAGTGAAAAAATTGAAAAACAAATTAAAATGTGAGGCCTGCCTAGAAGCGGTCATTTCTGCCAATCCACAAAACTTGTTAATCATAAGAAAAGACAAGGGAGGATTAACCAATCCAACCAAACATGTAATAAAGATTTGCGAAACTGCAGAAAGAAAGTTTCGAGAATTTCAAGCATGTGGGAAGCTTTCTTCTAAGAAAGTTATGCAAAGCATGACATCACACTGTCTTTCAGACATTGTATCACATTGCCCTTACTTATTTGATATGCTGATTTCCCATTCAATGGACCAATCCTCCTTAGAAGACCACAGGACTCTACTAATGAAGTCCATTTTATTTGAATACTTAAAAATTCGACTTTGTCATTATGGCAAAACAGTAACTGAAAAAATACAGGCGAGCAGAATCCGCAGCAAAAATACCAAAAATGTTTTATTTCAAGGACAATAATGGTTAAAGTTCATTTCATATTTTATTTTGAATGGTATTTCATCATGTTAAATTGCTGTATGTTTCTAGTCTAGCATTTTACATCCTAAGAAAATTAATAAAAGAATCGTAAGAAATTGAAAATCAATTAAATTTTCGCTTTGTCATAAATTAGTCTTTTTTTTAATTAAAACAAGTGTGCAACAAAATTATTTTTATTAATACAGAAATTAAAATTATCTGTAATAATACAGTTATTTTCTATTTTTCTGGAAATGTACGAATACTTAATTCAAGTAGTATGCAATTTTTTACATACATGTGTTTATTTACAGTATATGAATTTGATATAAATATTTCTATTATTAAGAAATATTATTTTAAATGTTTATGGATAATTAAGTCAAGTAAATGGGTTAAATAAATATTTTCTATAAAATGCAATAAAAATTTCTTTGAATGAATATTTTCTGTGAAATGCAATAAAAATGTCTTTTTATAAGTGTTTTATGTTTAGTTTGTTAAATTAAAGTATGTATGGAAATAACTATTTACTAATTAAATGTAGTGTCATTTAAAGTACTATCCAAAGTTTATTGAAGTCATAAAAACATTACCCGCCAACATTTAAGAATAAAAATTATTTTAATGAATATTTAAAGAACAGGAACATTTTAAAGGTTTTCAAATACATACAAAATAGCCAAAAACACTAAGTTAATGGCTATTTAAAAAAAATCAAAAATTTATTTTTTGAAGTTTAGTTACACATTTTCTTCAGATTTATGTCTCAATCATTGCTATAAATTTAAAGGACAAATCTTAAGAAGTAATTTGGCATTTGTTTTATTCAAATATCTTCATTAGTTTAGAAGTTATGAGGGGAAAGTGCAACTATGGGCTTACCTTATGGCGGCTATCTTTGATCCGCCATTTTGAATGAAGCGTACGTCTGACTGATAACGACTTTTGATATTTTATTTCTAATGATATTTAGAAGCTATCCTCCAAAACTTAGCTAGTTTAGAATTATTCCGGTAAAAAAAACTTTATTTGCTGGGCTAATAAGGATCAAAATAAATTTATTAAAAATATTCCCTATTCAAATGATAATTCTAATAACTTCACTTGACATTTTTCTGCTTGTTAAGACAAAATAGTACATTTTAAAAAGCAAAATAACGAAACTTTTAAAGAAGTTATAAATTGCGTAAATTAAGAATACGAAATCGCCAAATAACAGCGAACAAAGATATCCCGCCAAATATAGCTGCTCTTTGACGGCAGTCACGTGGTACAGTCCTTGCACCAGGTCGGGGAGAAATTTCAATGGGACTGATCTCTCTACTTACTATTCCTGCTCTAAGGCTAATTGTGTCTACAAACTATTCCAAAAAAAAAAAAAAAAAAGCTTCAAGAAACGACTAGGGGGCTACAAACACCAGACAGTTGTGTGGATCTTTTCATCCATATTGCACTCGTTTCTTTGGATTCGGATTGAACTTATGTAGTGTGTAGTAGACAGTAGCATAATCTTTGCAGGTAATTAAAACGTTTGTTTTTTGTTTTGATGTTTTTACATTTACAAAAACGATGAGCAACGTTTGACAACGATTATGTTGGGAAACATATGAATTTGAAGCACTTGGATTACTTTAAAGAAAGTATAACTGTGCTAGTTATAGAAATAGGAATCTCTTCCAGAATCTTCCTAAAGCTAAGGTACATGTTTTTTATTTTAAACTGAATATTTTGGTCATAAAAGTTTTGCTTAGCAATACATCGACAAAATTTAAAAGTCGTATTTACATCCAAATTTAATATATCCTATTAAATTATTTAATTCTCAACATATAAATAAACTTTTTTCACAGAATTTGTTGTTAGATATTTATAAATCTATTAATTATGTAAAAATAATAATAAAAAATTAATACTCCGAGTTTATAAGCATTTTTTGAATGATGTAAATTTTTTAAAATGTAAAGCCTTGGTACTCTTTCTAGACAAATTAAATTATAAATCTTTATAAAACAATTACCAACGTTAACTAAACATTTTGATTCAAGCCGTTACCCTATTTCTAGACAATATTGTTGCTTTTAAAATTTATGGAAAAAAATTATGTTTTGCATGAATTAAAAGTAACTTTTTTTAAAGTTTTTAATCGAATTTTGAATGAAACATTTGGATTTAGAGAACAATGAACAAAAGTTATTTTCATTATTTTTCAATTTATTTTCATCCAACAGATTTTTCTCTTCAAATTAATAAGATATATATTAGTTTCTTAAAATTTAAAGTGCTTTCAAATGTAAAAATATTTCAATATTAGAAGTTTAGAATGAATTATTTGCTTTCCAGGCTGAAATTTTTGTTTCTTGCAAAGAATATTCGCTACAAGGTGAATTTTTTTTCCTTTTTTTTCCCCCTTTACTGAGTCAGAAATTTGAAATGTTGGATTCTATTTAACATAAATTAATGACATACAATGAATCCCATTTTGAGTTAAGCTTTGTTTTATTGCTATAAGTTTTATAATATAATATATAATAATTTTGAAAAAAGTTTTAGGCTTGATTGTTCTAGGATACATTACTTTGTTCCAATATGAATATTATAATTTCCATTTAATATGAAAAAATAAGATTTTTTTTTTTTTTTACAGAAATGTTTCCCAAAAAGTTTAATAATTTCAAATTCTGACTATAACTACCAATTTTTGATGAATTTAAATTTGCCTTCTTTTACTACAATATGAATGATTTGTTTTACATAACATTTTGTGTTACTAAAATCTTAACATGTTCTGATTACACTGTAATACTGCCATCGGCTTATAATTAATCTAATTTTAGTTTATTTTAAAATATTTAATTTTTTTCAAAAAATTCTTAGCCCCCCCCCCCCCCTCGTCGGGCAATTCCTAGCGCCACCACTGCATCTAGGCAGACCCATCGCTATTCTGAGAGCTTGGTGGTAGAGTATTTCTAACTTTTGTAAGCCTGATTTACATGAGGAAGAAAAAATTTGGCAGCCATAATCAAGCGTGCTGCGGATTGATGAATTTACAATTTGAATCAGATGATGGGATCGAGCTCCCCAAGAATTAGAGGCAATCACTTTAACAAAGTTAAGTTTCTTTAAGATTTTCTTCTTGAGGTATTCAAAATGATATTTAAAAGTTAGATTGCTTGAGAAAAATAAACCAAGTATTTTAATATTATTTACAATAGGAATAAATTTTCCATTGAGATGAAATGGCCGATTATTGTTAGCTTTTAAATTTGAAAAATTTATACTTTCACATTTTTCTGGACGAATGTCCATTTTCCACGTGGTACACCATGCGCTTATTTTATGTAGGTTTAGTTGTAATTTGTCGACAAGTTTGTCACGATCTTTTCCTTGCCCGCAGATGAATATGTCATCAGCATAGATAACACAATCTATGTTATTGGGAATGACATCAAAAATGTCCATCATGTAAATGGTAAATAGAAAGGGGCTCAAAACCCTCCCTTGTGGTACGCCCCGAGAAGATGAGACTAAGTTAGAAGAGCATTTTCTCCAATGAACGAAAAACTTTCTGTTGGTCAAGAATCTAAAGATCCAGTAAACCGCTTTTCCTGAGATGAATAATTGTAAAATTTTATAAATAAGGCCATCTCTCCAAACTGAGTCGTATGCAGCAGAAATGCCTAGTTTAATTAGGAAACAGTATTTTTTCTCATTCTTTGCTTGAATAATTTTGTGGTGAATAGTAGAGAGAGCATATATACAATCTTTATGAGGAATAAAACCGCAGTGATTAGAGTTAAATTTGCTAGAGGATGTAAATTTTATAATGCGATTAAGAATCATTTTTTCAAATAACTTGCATATAACTGATGTAAGAGCAATTGGCCTGTATGATGCTATGTCCAGAGGCGACTTTCCAGGTTTTAGGGTGGGTAAAATTTTAGATATACTCCACTCTTCTGGGAAGTGATCTGAGTTCCAAATGTGATTAAGAAGATTTTCTACTGTGTGGGGTTGCAGAAGTTTGAGAGCTTTAGAGCTAATTCCATCCGGGGAGGTTGTCCTAAGGCCTTTGATACAATTCTGGATTTCCGAGAAGGAGAAATTTCTATTGTACGAAGAATCCTCATCTCCTGAGAAAATGAATGGGATGAATTCAAAAATACCTTCAGAAGCAAAGACCTATGCAAACAAATTAGCTTGCACGACTGGATCAGTTACCTTGTTAATTCCAACAGATAGAGTATTGTTACTTGTAGAGGGAGAAAAATTTCTATTATAAATACATTTAATAATTCTATAGATTTTGCCTGTACTAGCTCCATTTTCACATACATCACTCCAGTATTTTCTCTTAAGAGATTTCACCAAGTTTTTTAATTTCGTTGAGCATTTCTTGTACATAATCCAAGTGTTTAAGTCCTCAAATTTTCTGGATTTTCTTAGGTATTTTCTTTTCTGTCCTTGCCAGTAGCTGCATTTACTATTCCACCATGGGCCAAATTTTTTATTATTTATATTGATTTCCTTTGTTTTTTCTTTAATAATGTTAGACACATAAAAATGGAGATCCTCGTATGATTTAAAGTGATTTGTTGAGAACGGGAGATTACTAAGAGCTTGTTCAATTTCCTTCCAAAAAACCTTTGATTCTTAGAAATGTTATCGTTTAAATCAATTGAAATTTGTATAGGGAAATGATCACTATCAAATTGATCAGGGCAGATCTTGAATGACAGAACAGGTCAGATGAAGTTAAACTGAGATCAATAAGAGAGGAGGAGGTTGCAGATATCCGAGTAGGAAAATGCGTGTTCAGAATATTGATATTATTTCCAATAATCCAGTATAAAACTTTTTCACTGTCACCTTGTTTACTTTGAGAACCCAAAGCAGGGTGTTTAATGTTAAAATCACCCACTATAACAAAAGGTTCTTCAATTTGGTCTATTAGATTAGACTTTCTTAACTCCATAGTATACGATTTAATTTTCATCTTCGTTTTTACCTTAGAGCAGGAATAGTAGGTAGAGAGATCAGTCCCATTGAGATTTCTCCCCGACCTGGTGCAAGGACTGTACCACGTGACTGCCGTCAAAGAGCAGCTATATTTGGCGGGATATCTTTGTTCGCTGTTATTTGGCGATTTCGTATCCTTAATTTACGCAATTTATAACTTCTTTAAAAGTTTCGTTATTTTGCTTTTTAAAATGTACTATTTTGTCTTAACAAGCAGAAAAATGTCAAGTAAAGTTATTAGAATTATCATTTGAATAGGGAATATTTTTAATAAATTTATTTTGATCCTTATTAGCCCAGCAAATAAAGTTTTTTTTATCGGAATAATTCTAAACTAGCTAAATTTTGGAGGATAGCTTCTAAATATCATTAGAAATAAAATATCAAAAGTCGTCATCAGTCAGACGTACGCTTCATTCAAAATGGCGGATCAAAGATAGCCGCCATAAGGTAAGCCCATAGTTGCACTTTCCCCTCATAACTTCTAAACTAATGAAGATATTTGAATAAAACAAATGCCAAATTACTTCTTAAGATTTATCCCTTAAATTTATGGCAATGATTGAGACATAAATCTGAAGAAAATGTGTAACTAAACTTCAAAAAATAAATTTTTGATTTTTTTAAATAGCCATTAACTTAGTGTTTTTGGCTATTTTGTATGTATTTGAAAACTTTTAAAATGTTCCTGTTATTTAAATATTCATTAAAATAATTTTTATTCTTAAATGTTGGCGGGTGATGTTTTTATGACTTCAATAAACTTGGGATAGTACTTCAAATGACACTACATTTAATTAGTAAATAGTTATTTCTATACATGCTTTAATTTAACAAATTAAACCATAAAACACTTATAAAAAGAAATTTTTATTGCATTTCACAGAAAATATTCATTCAAAGAAATTTTTATTGCATTTTACAGAAAATATTTATTTAAATTGTATAATTTATTTATATGTTCTATTTGTTAATAAATATGACAAGCCATATGAACCCATTTACTTGACTTAATTAACCATAAACATTTAAAATAATATTTCTTAATAATAGAAATATTTATATCAAATTCATATATTGTAAATTAACACACATATGTAAAAAATTGCGTAATACTTGAATTAAGTATTAGTAAATTTCCAGAAAAATAGAAAATAACTGTATTATTACAGATAATTTTAATTTCTGTATTAATAAAAATAATTTTGTTGCATAAAAAGACATTTTTATTGCATTTTACAGAAAATATTCATTTAAATTGTATAATTTATTTATATGTTCTATTTGTTAATAAACATGACAAGCCATATGAACCCATTTACTTGACATAAACATTATAAACATTTAAAATAATATTTCTTAATAGAAATATTTATATCAAATTTATATACTGTAAATAAACACCTTCTCTGCGAATATTCCTTTCCCATAATTTTCTTCGGTTCTCATCTTTTGGAAAGCTAAAATAAAAGGTCAATAAATAATAAACTTTCATCCAAATAATAATAAACATTAAAAAAAACACATATTATAATTTTAACTTTTTTTAAACTTCATTCGATATATTTATTTAATAATTTGTTACATATTTAATTAAAGTAAATTTAATAAACTTAAGATAATCTAAAAATGTTTTTCATTAAGGTGTCAAAATGTTTTAAAATATTCATATTAATGTTTTGTAATCAGCGTCGAAAGTTGAGAAATATTAGCATATTGGTTGTTTTTATAGGATTTACTGGAAAAATATTTGGGAAGCTAACAAATAAATTTAACAATTTGTTTTATTTTGCAATTCAAAAATATTCCTTACGCGCGCGACTTAGAGCAGACATGCTCGTTTCGCTGACCTGCTTTACCATTTGGCGAAAACTGAATATCGCCAAGAGATTACGGCGTATGCCAATTAAAACTTAACTAAAAGAATTATTTCTGACATATTTTTTTCAAACGATTACGAAATACGTAGATATGATGATTAATAAAAATGTTTGAACGGAGATTTCATAAAAATCAACTCCTTTTTTTTGTGATAACACAGTTTTACCGTAGGTCTTTACATAACACGACATAAAAAGCTTCAAATATAAACTGAAATAATAATCAGTGAACTTACCTATGAAAGGAAATTAGTCCTCCTTTAACTTGTCTTTCGGAGCAGCCAAAGGCACAACATGCAGACACCATTTTGCAGCTTAAAACACTATTCGAATATCAGCACGTTCTTCGTAGAACGAAAGGCAGTCATTGAAATAACATTACAAGAAGTGGAAAGGGGGAAGGGGTGATTCAGAAGACTGACGGTAGTCACGTGATTACAACCAGAGAACAGGGAGAATAGGGTTTCCCTCTCTCTACCCACTATTCCTGCTCTAAGGTTTTTACTCTCTGAACTAGTTTGATTTTCTGAATCTTCTTGTTCATGCTTCCCCTCATTTTCGGATTTAGGTAACTGTTCAAACAGAAGTATTTCTACCGGATTTTCACAGTTTTTCAGTGGTTTCTCATGAAATACCACATCTCGAGAGCAGATAACTGTGTTTATTTCTCTTATCCAGATACAATATCTTTCATCTCCATCATATCCTAATAGGTAACCCTTTACTGCTTTTTTATCCATTTTCCTGCGTTTCTTATCAGGTATGTGAGCATAACATAGTGATCCGACTATACGCATATGTTTTACTCGAGGTTTTTGTCCTATCCAAGCTTCATAAGGACTTACATTTGATAATGAACTCTTTCCCGTTCTGTTCAAAATATACACAGATGTACTAATAAGCTCTGACCATAATGACGAAGGAAAGTTAATTTCTGAATTTGAATTTTTCAAAGTCCTTGCCATTTCTACCAACGTTCTGTTTTCACGCTCACTTCCACCATTTTGCTGTGGAGTGTAGGGGGCAGTTAATCTTTGAACTATTCCACTTTTCTTCAGGATACTTCTAACATTTTCATTATCAAATTCCCCGCCATTGTCACTTAAGAACTCTTTGATGTTGTGTCCTAAATTTTTAGCATGGGAGATCATATTTTCAATAGCTTCTGCAACTTCTGATTTTTGACGTAGAAAAAATACATATCTAAATATAGTGAAATGATCTTTAAAGACTACAAAGTAACGATATCTTCTAAAAGATTCATCAAACGGTCCACAAACATCAGCTGAGATAAGTTCTCCAGGTCTTGTGGTCTTCTCTCTAGTACCAAATTTCAAACGATGTGCTTTGCCGTATATACATGCTTCACATAGCTGATTGTCTAACTCAACTTTGAGATTCATTTGTTTTTCTAGAACATTCTTAATATCAGGGGTCAAAGTGACAAAATAAGAATATATAGGATTTTTTCAAAAAAATATAGGACAATATAAAACATCAAATAACTGCACACAGTTGCTACTGAACTTCAAAATTAATTCGTTATACATTTATATACTCGTTATATTGAATTTAAGATAATAGAAAACACACCTTAAAAAAAAAGAAATCGCATGATCCTGAATATGTGATCCCCCCCCCCCCCGTTATTGCCTCAATATTTTATCCCTAAATCAAGTTTTATTAATTACATCATTTGCAATCATGAGTCTTTTGCTTCCAGAATTTTTAACTGTTCCAATTTCTTTAAGTATTTTCTTTTTATCCCTGTTTGCAGTCTTTTGTTGATTCAGATTTACTGTTCAGTGTCGGCTGGATTGGTGGCGAAAAGTGGGAGATTTATCGCCGAATGTGGCGAACCTGGAACTTGGTTTTAAAGCAACCCTAGTGATCGTTTGGATTTGACAACACAACGTATTGACGTAATTTTCAATTTTGTCGACTTTTATGAAAAATCGTGGCGAATATTCCGAATCCGGTACGAATTCTGCGCCAAGGCGATTTTTGCCAAAAAATGGCAGCCCTGCCATTTTTTAAGAGCAAGATAACTAACTGCCTATGGTTGCCATAATTTGGAGCGGTTTGATGTAAACAATTCGTGGCGCAGAATCCGTACAGGATTCGGAATAAAAAAAATCGCCATCCGACATCATACAGTAAATCTTAACTCTCTTGTTTCCTTCATCATCAATTATTGACTGAGCACTCAAAATGTTCTTTAGTAGTCCTGCAAGTTAATCCCAAGCTGTTTTTATCCGTTTTTCCCGAGGCAGAGTTCTGTTGTTGCATCTCTCTCTGCATTATGGGCAATTAATTTATTACGTTGGAGGAGAAATCATATCAGAAGTTCAAGACCGATTGTTATGGAAATGTTCACATATTTACAACTCCCGCCGGTCCAGTAGAGTTGAGTTGTACGTTATGCAGCACGTGACGTCACAAGAGATAAAACGCCGCGCCGCCGTTACAAACTTTTTGTCAGGTCTTTTTCACCCACGATTGCGCCAAAGAATCCGAAATATTAAAAAATGGCAACAAACGGCGCCGTTATTACGAATTCGAAAAAAATATAGATCGAATCAATGTAGAAATATAGGATATATAGGACAATTGTAAAATATAGGACAATATAGGACGTTTTTACCGATTTTTTAAAAAATATAGGATTTATAGGACGTCTGCGACCCCTGTAATATGCCTTTTATCTTGGTGACCCCAACCCTCGTGTGAACTTTATATAGACCACCCCTTATGCTTCTTGTACCATAGAGTACAGTCTTGTTGTTGATTTTTAACCAACACTCTTCTGCGGTTGACTCAAATCTGCTATTTTTATTCTTATCTTGAGCTGCCAGTACTGAGAATAGGTTCTTACTAATACCTGGAACAAACCAGACTTCTTTAAGTTCTTTGAATTGCTTCTCTTGTCTTACTCTTGTTACAATTTTCAAAGTTCCTTTACCTACAGCTGGTAGTACTTCGCCATTTGCAGCAGTAACGCCATGTGGGGTGTCAAATTTTTTAAATTCTGTGAACTACTATTATTGGTGATATGTTTTGATGCTCCGTTATCCACAAACCAGTCATAACAGTTTTCTTCAGATGAAAATACTTCTTCGTCTAGAACTAACATGGATACATTTGCTATCATATCTTCTTTTCTTGAGACTTTATCATTCTTATTAGGCTTTGCTGGTCTTCCATCAGCTATCCATTTTCGACAGAATTTTACCCAGTGTCCATCTTGATGACAATAATTGCATTTTCCTATCTGCTTTTTGCTCTTGAAAGCTGTCCTTATTCTACTTGCTTTAGCTTCTAATGCATCTTGATTTTGCACATCACCTTTTGACTTTTCTTCTTTAAATTCTCTTTCTTGAGAACACAACGGAGTAGTCAACTCATCAATTGTTCTTTTATCTTCATTCAAAAGTAGCCAACTTGACTTGAAAGAACGATACTCTTGAGGTAGTGTGTCTAAAATCTTGCAAACTAAAAACATCCGAGGCAATTTAGTTTCTTGCTTTCTTTCACGACCTAAATTTAATTCACTCCAGAGGTTCTTTAATTTTGATAAATGAGCAGCCATGCTGTCGTTCATTGTCCACTTACACTGGAAAAATTGTATACAAATGTTATACAGTTGGTTGTCAGATGTTGCTTCAAATAACTTATGAAGTTCTAATCATACTTTTCTAGCATTATCAAACCTCATTATTTTCTACTTTGTTTCTTCAGTCATGGAATTCGTTATTACCATCATGGCACAAGTGTTAGCCTTTTTATATTGTAAAAGATCTTCGTATTTCTTTAAAATTGCTTCATCAGCTCCTTTTAGAGGCTGATTTGGTTTAATTATTTTTCCTTCGATAACTTCTAAAGCATCGGCATAATAATTTAAAGCAAATTTTATTCTATACTTCCACATCGGCCAGTCAGCTTCTCCACATAAAGGTTTAGTCTGTAACTTTCCTATCTCCATAATTAGTGTTTAACTTTACGATATAGTAATCTTATAAACACTTCAATAACTAGTCCACTTGAATCATATAATTCCCTCAAGGGTTGTCTTTAAACAAAAGTGATTTCAGGACTTGAATAATTAGGAAGAAAAACTTACAGTTCTTGCCGTTAGTGAAAAACTATCCTGCTAACTTCGGAAACTTCAGCAATATCAAGCATTACTTTAATCATAACAGAACATTTAAAGTGACTGTGATCCCATAACCTGTTAATTTTTAAGATTAAAGTATATATTAAATATAAAAAGCTTGCTAAATTGTGAATTACGTTTTCCATGAACTTTATTTCAAGTAAAACAAATCTGCTCAACTGAGCTTCTATCAATTTTGAATCCAAAGATATTCAGAAGTGTTGCCACATTACAAAAAACAATTACACTATTATTTTTCTTATAAATACAACTTAGAATACTAGAGTTTTTAGAGAACACTCCAGAGGGATCCATATTACTTATAGAAGCATCATCCGATTTAAGGTTGGAGGTTTTAGAATACTTTGCTCCACTTTGAGATATGGGCCAAATCTATCCAAGGTTTAATTTATAATAATAATAACAACAATAATAATTAAAAAAAAAAGACAGAGAGCTTGGAGCAGTCAAGCTTCAGCACGAAAAGAAAAAATATCACTTATCCGGTTCTTTAGGCTTTAATAAACAGAAAAATCCAGGAAAAGAATCTAAAAACTTGCGCTGTTGAAGTAGAAAATACTTTATTCAAGAGCAGACAACAAATCTCCACGGAGAGAGAAACTTTTCGCAGTTAAAATTCAAACACGACAAAATGGCACCATCGAATCGAACAGTAACTCAGCGAAAACTCAATCATTTTTCTCACCTATTTGTTATACCATATTTTTTTTAGTAAATACTTGAAATACTACAAGCTACAACATTATATAAAAAAAAGTAGGCTTCACAAGTAGAAGTGTGTATTCTGTCGTGAAACGTATAAGAAAATAAAAGTTAAATTCGCGTCATATGATGACTGAAAAATGGCATATTGTGACCCTAAAATATTTGAGTCATTTAATAGGTACAAAAAGACGTCATTTTATGACCAAAAAATTGACGTGATTTTAGTAACATCAGTTTGTATGACCATTAGATGACGTCAAAACTGACGTGATTTTTTACTAAATAACGTCATTCGAGAAAAGGTGCCCTAAAACACACGTCATTTATCACGTCATGCTACTACTTGGGCTGAAGCAAATGAAATGAAATTAATCCGAAATAACTCTAGTCTGCTAAGTTTTGATTACCTATGGGTTCCCCCCCCCCCCTCCTCCTTCCCCTCTAAAAACAACAATTTAGTTCATTGTGCACAAGTACCCCAAAGAAACTAAACGCGGCCGCTTGGCAGCAAACATTAGGTTTCACAACTTTTTCTGAATGATTATTCTCGTCTTTTTTACAACGTCTAGCTGTTTTTTGGGAGAGTTATTATACAATATACTGGATGATTGGGACATGCCCCAGTCAACTATAGGATTGCAATATATTGTTTCATGAGATTTCGAAGACACAAGAAAAGTAAAAAACATTAAACTGGCAGAATATTTCATTTAGTATGCTAACATTAGTTTTAACTAATAGCGGGTTCCACTCCTTATCGTTAATGCTAACCAAACCTTGAGTATTGCTTTGCAATCCTTTGCAATGCTCGTCAATCCCAAGCTTGCGGACTGCTACTAATATTAATAACAGAAAACCGTCTATCAATAAGGACTTTGTAACATCATCTCTGAAAATCAATAAATTATGAATGGCTATCTTAAAAATATTAAACACATGACCTTTGCAAGCAATAGCATTCAAATTGGCAATCGAATTGAACTCAACTTTAAAAACCAAGGTTGCCAGATTTTGAACTACTCTGACAAAAAATATTTTGTATATTAAATAAGGACTATGCATGCGACGTCAAAGGTCAATTGTCATCCGACGTCATACAAGCACACTGTACTTAAATTCAAGTACGGGAAGAAATAAGCGTGAACCATTGGTCAAATCTTCTGTCAATCATCGTAAAGGGAGACGACGCAAGGACAGAATGCAGGGCCGCCTTTCTAATTAGGCTAAGTAGGCTGCAGCCTAGAGCGGCAAATTTTCAGGGGGCGGCAGATTGGCAATTCATTCAAAAGTTAAAATGAAGTATTTCATACGTTAATAAAATTTTCCGTACGAATTTAAGAATACATGTAACTTAAAAATGTTTTTGTCCTCCTACATAGCCTACTTTCTAAAACTTTACCACAATACAAATTCACAGCACGCAATCTTGTATTATAACGTTCTTGTAGTGCAATCTAATTTGGTTTGAAAACACTGGCACAAGCACAGCGATTCGATCTGACCACACTGTAGCCGATCTGGCAAGATGGTTGGGGGAAGGTCGAGTTTCGCCTCTGTCAGTAGTGTAGTGTCAGTCTATACTGTCAGAGTCTGATGCTGTCACTCATGTCTATTGGTGTGCACAACGGGATTGTTGATGATTGTGTTGAGCGAGGCGTGTTCCTGTTGTTTGTCACGATTTTGCTGAATAGTTTAAAGTATTCCAATACGTAACGTACATTTTTTAACAAGTAGTCTACTCCCTACTATGAGTGATGGTAGAAGACTCAATGGCACTGAATACAAAAAGCGAACAAAACTGAAATTTCAAAAACAAGAACGTGTTCTAAAAAAAAATTAAAATCTAGATTTGTTTTTTAAAATTAATAGTTTGCCAATGGAAGAAAAGATTGCGCGGGAGAACGCAGTTTTTCCCGCCTTAGAAGAGTTGGGAACTATTTGCGAACTTGTATTTCTGAAATACAGTTAAACTCACTTTCATTGTTTTGGTTTGAGGCAAATACAACAAAAACACTTTCAAATGAGGACATTATTAACGAGTTTGTCATTAAGAAATCTCGTAAGAAAGCAGTGTAAATTTGAACATGAAGATTACGTGGAGAGAGTTGTTTTAGAGAAGTTTGTATATTTTTTAACAAATAAACCAGAAATAAAGTACATTTTGTATAATTTCATTTCATCGTGTAGGACAACTTAATTCCAATTGCAATTACGCAAAAGTCTTTAGCATCAAAATATAAAAATATGTTTAATAACGAATAAACCAGAAAAAAAGTACATTTTGTGTAATTTCATTTCATCGTGTAGGACAACTTAATTCAAATTGAACACAGTTCTTCAATTACGCAAAAGTCTTTAGCATCAAAATATAAAAATATGTTTAAAATACAGATAACTGATCTCCAAGAACAAATTAAGTTCGAAACCCATTTCATTTTTAATGAATCTTAAAAGAAGTAAAAAAAAAAGTAGATAACTAATTTGAATATATAATTTATTATGATAACCATTAAAATTGTAGTTTTATCTAAACTAAATGAACTTTATGTTTAAAAAAGAAGACAACACCTATGAACTTCTCGACTTTTGTTGTATAAAACAAATGTATTAAGCAAATATGAACTATAGAGGGAACAGCAAATGGACTTAAGCTCTTTAGCCGGCACACTCTTAAAATTCGGCCCTGACAAAATCACAGTGGGAAAAAGCATCAAAGGTTAAGTTGCAAGTTCTCAATAGATAATTCTCCTTATGTTTATGAAAATATAATTAGGAAAAATGAACATATAGTGAATTTTTTTTAAGAAACTTTAAATCAACGGATGAATGAAACAAATTTTTGACGAAGCGATTGTGACAAGTGCTGAAAAATTCTATTCCTGTTAAGTTGTTTTTTCATTATTAAATTTATTTTATCTCTTTACTGAGGTGCACAGATTGTAAAGTTCCACTTAGTTTGGGATTTCGGAATTGTAATATAATATATCAATATTGTGTATAAGTAATTTTTAAGAAAAATAATGGAACAATAAATTTTAATAAATTTAGCTTGTGGCTCCATCTATCTGAGGATTTGCTCAATAGATGACTTAGATTCAATACTCAATAGATGACTGCTCAAAATTCTTATATTTTATTGACATTAAATTATCACTAGGGGACTTCGCCCCCTGCTCGCTGACGCTCGCCAACCCCCAAACACCTCGCTGCGCTCGGATTGAGCGGCTTTGCCTCTCGAATTTGTGGTTAAAACATCTTGCTGCGCTCGAATAGGTTTGCCAGCCATAAAAAATGTAACCAAATTTTTATAACTTTAATGTAAGGCCTAATAGAGAAAACATCCAAATTGCAAGTTTCATAATAGAAAGTTAAATATACTATCCGCCAACATTCTGACTTAAAACTTCATTAGTTATGCCCTTACATTGAAGTCGCAATATCTTTTATTTATTCTGATAAGTCGCCCCGTTAGAGAACGACGTCCAACGCGAGGCATTTTCTGGATAGAAATACTTCAAAATAATAATTACTCTAATACAAAAATGCTTCAGAAAAACAGAAAAAATCTACTTTGAAACGAAGAGTTTAAAAAGAGCTTTAAAATTAGCAACGGGTTTGTTGTTTACATACATAAGGATAGCTTTAAAATTAGCAACGGTTGGTTGGTTGGTTGAACCCCCGAGCAGCGGGTTTGTTTACTTAAGGATGTTGCCATTCTTATATTCAAAATCATTGAGGCTTTGTAGTAGCTTAATGAGGAAAAATATTGAAATTTAACTAATTAATGAAGTGTTAATAAATTATTTTGGCACGTTTTGGCAAATCTACAGCTTATTTCCTTTAAAATGACACCTTGATCATTGAAATTGGTTGAGTAGTTTAGGCGGACGGACTAACCCCAAAAAACGTATTGCCTATTAAATATATAGATATTTTTATACAATACACTAAATCAGTGTTGATATTTAGGGCGTTTCTCCAGTATGAGTGAGGAGATGACTTCTAAAGCTACCCTTTTGTGAAAATGATTAGTCACATATCTTAGAAGAATGTGGCTTTTCTCCAGTGTGAGTGAGGAGGTGTTTTCTGAGGTAAGACTTCAATGAAAATGATTTGGTGCACAAGTCACAAGAATGAGGCTTTACTCCAGTGTGGGTGAGGAGGTGATTTCTCAAGACACTTTTTCGTGAAAATGATTTGTCACACATTTCACAAGAATGCGGCTTTTCTCCAGTGTGAGTGAGGAGGTGATTTCTGAGGTTAGACTTCAATAAAAATGATTTGGCACACATTTCACAAGAATGAGGCTTTACTCCAGTGTGGGTGAGGAGGTGATTTCTCAAGACACTTTTTCGTGAAAATGATTTGTCACACATTTCACAAGAATGCGGCTTTGCTCCAGTGTGAGTGAGGAGGTGATTTCTCAGGACATTTTTATGTGAAAATGATTTGTCACACATTTCACAAGAATGTGGCTTTTCTCTAGTGTGAGTGAGGTGATTTCTGAGGTTAGACTTCAATGAAAATGATTTGGCACACATTTCACAAGAATGAGGCTTTACTCCAGTGTGGGTGAGGAGGTGATTTCTCAAGACACTTTTTCGTGAAAATGATTTGTCACACATTTCACAAGAATGCGGCTTTGCTCCAGTGTGAGTGAGGAGGTGATTTCTCAGGACATTTTTATGTGAAAATGATTTGTCACACATTTCACAAGAATGTGGCTTTTCTCTAGTGTGAGTGAGGAGGTGATTTCTGAGGTTAGACTTCAATGAAAATGATTTGGCACACATTTCACAAGAATGAGGCTTTACTCCAGTGTGGGTGAGGAGGTGATTTCTCAAGACACTTTTTCGTGAAAATGATTTGTCACACATTTCACAAGAATGTGGCTTTTCTCCAGTGTGAGTGAGGAGGTGAATTCTTAAGTTAGACTTCAATGAAAATGATTTGGCACACATTTCACAAGAATGTGGTCTTTCTCCAGTGTGAGAGAGGAGGTGAATTCTTAAGTTAGACTTCAATGAAAATGACTTGGCACACATTTCACAAGAATGTGGCTTTTCTCCAGTGTGACTGAGTAGGTGCTGACTGAGTGCTCCCTTTTGCAAAAATGATTTAGTGCACATGTCACAAGAATGTGGTTTTTGAGCGATCGACAGTGAAGGAAAAGGGGACGTTTAGCTCCTCCCAACTGGTAACCGATGAGGACCACCTCGCTTTGGACAACCTCGTCAAAGTGGTGGTGGACCCCCTACATTAAAGGGCTGGGATAGATATCTAAAGGCCTGGATATAGATGGGCAATTCATCTTCAAGATAGATAGATATTTTCCTTTAAATTTCAGGAATTTCACGTTAATGATTTCATTGTATTATTTTATTTTTCGTTTGGAATCTGTTTTTTTGTGCTTTAAAATGTGTTTTATAATGAAATGACAATTAATTAACAACGGAAATTTTTGTTTAAAATACGTTTAAAGGATTCTCTCCTTGAAACGTATTTTAAACAAAAATGGGGTTTGATAAATATGTATATTACTTCTATTTTAATATAAATTTAGCTATACTTCGCTAAAAAGCATCGTGACGACATCTCGCTCTTACTGAATCACCACATCTGGAATGCCTTTTGAGAGGTCTTTTACGGAGATCTGCTCATATTTGCTTTTTTAATAATAAAAGACTGGAATTTCCTACCAATATGCTCTTCATTTGTCGCAGAGCATATCTACTGCAACCACTATAGTGGTTATTTTTTTTTACAGCAGTACATAGTGTCGGAGCTAAGAATTGAATATTCTACTGGTCCTGTTAAAGCCCTAATTCACTTATCACTACTTTTCTCCAATTCTCAGACAACCAAAACTTTAAAACTTAGAACAAATGCTAACACAAAAGTAAAACAGATAATGATAAAGCCATTCCAATCTCAAGTAACTTATTTTAAAGGTTTTAATATCTTAAAACACCAATTTCCTACTTCCCATTAAATATGGTTATATATGTACTGCAAATTAAAAATGAAAATACCAATAAATGTGATCGCTTACATATGCTTTTGAGAACGCTTACATATGCTTTTAAATTTAGACTCTGGCTATAATAGATTATAGCCAGAGTCTCAATTTAATTAGAATTCACTCTGAAAACCCGTACACACATTCTTAAAGCCATAAAAAGCGACACTAAACAATTACAATTTCAACTAACTTCAATTGGAACAGCTATAGAATAAAATATTGCAAATTTTTACTATCCCAAAGCCCTACTTCAAATCTAATAATCAGTTGTGAGCTGAAAATATTAGTATACGTTTCCATAGCTGTACATAAGACAAAAATGGAATTGTAGATAAAGAGATAAAAACATTCCACTTATGGAATATTTTAATGTCTACTTTCCATAAAGCTGAAAATAGTTTCAATTTCGTGGCGGAAGCTCGGGTATTCAGCAAGAAAAATAACGTTCTTTAGTTTAGTTTCTCTACGTATATGAAAGAAAATATGCATATGCAAATATGGTTATATGTACTACAAATTTAAAATACCAATAAATGTGATCGCTTACATGTGCTTTGAGAATCTATTATAGCCAGAGTCTAATTTAGTTAGAATCTCAGTGATCAATCACCTATCCCTTCCTCTTTCGAAGTTTAGTTCTATAATTTTTCAATTTTAACCCAGGCATGTAATGGAAAAAATAAAATATACTGAGCATTTTTCGGATCTTGTGTATCAGAACATTTGTTATAAGTATCCATGAACACTAATGAGTTAAAAATCTACTAAATATAGAATTCCAGCTTAGAACATAGTAAATATAGGATATCCTGTATTCTCTCTTAAGTCCAATCATACCAGCTCCCTATGTGTAGGGGCAAGCTCTTTAAGAGGCAGAGGGCCATATATACATTTTTTTTATTTAATTGAGGATTTTGTAACTTTAATTCACATTTGCCTGGGAAAATGTTAATTAAGTTGTTCCCCTCCCCCACCATTGGGTAACAAAATGTTATAAAAAATTATTTTTCCAAAACATATTGATATTTTCGAGTTCAATGAAATTAAAATTTTAACTCAACCTGCATTAAACTCTTACTATTCAATAATTGCCAACTTTTAAGTGTGTTTTTCTTAGTAATATTTTCATCATCTTGCGAACTTTGAATCGATATAACTCTAGAACAGTTTGTTATAAACGCACGAAATTTTCATAAATACTTTTCGTGATTTAAATTACTTTTAGAAAGTGATGATGACTTTTGAAAAAACTTATGGGCCTTACTATTTGAAATTTTGGATTTAAACTCTAAAAATATACTGAAAGTGTGTGATAATCAAAATATAAATTGGAAAAAAAAATATTCTGTTTTATATGAAAAAAAATTAAAACAATCAGAATACAGATATTTTTAAAATAAAAATAGTCTCTAAAAGTTGTTTTTCTAACTACAATAATTATTACGCTCCCAGAAATCTCAAAATTCCTTTAAAAATTTGCATCTTATATCCCATTAAATTAATAAGTATTTCCCCTATTGGTGATTAGAATTTATATCCAAATATTCCATGATAAAAATTTTCTCATAGGAGTGAATGTTTTAAAGGTAAGGAGTTAAAATTGTTCATCCATATCAATCGGGCAAAAAAAAAAAAAAAAAAATGAATAAAGAATCAATTTTAAGAAATGCAGCTTTTTCTGATTTCCTGTATAACCACATTCTACTAAATTGAAATGAATATTTTGTTTGCCAATAAATGCATATTGTTTTCTTTTGGAAATTTTCCAATCAATTTAAGGAGAACATAATTTTTTGTTAACCTAAATCAATGTAACTTACTATAAAAGTAAAAAAAATCATCTTTTGAATTTCACAAGTGTACAATATTTGGAGCTTGTTTAAAAAAACTTTGGAACTATTGATAATATATTATAGAAATAATAATAAATTTTAGAAAATATATTACTATTTGTTTAAGGAGTCAATTTACCATGCTGAATTTGATAAGAGTTTCCAGTGCTCTTATGTTTGATGGTTTTAATTAACCAGTAAGAGGTGGTCTGAATATATTTGTTACACACTAAATAATAGGCAACAACTGGTAATATTGAGCTATATAATTTGCACATTACAAAAATAATTATGAAGTTTATAGCATACGCTAATGAATATAATCACAAAGCATCTTTTATTTAAGAATTTTATTATTTAAAATAAAAAACAATGTACACAAAATTCAAACTCTTGTAATGTATGCATATGCGTATCAATAATACACATGTTCTCTCTAAATGGTGATCCAGATATCTAGAAATGGTCCTTGATTAAGCTTCTTTTACGCTGTTGAATAAATAAAACAAACATAAGTAATTTGACACAATAAAGTAGCTTCATTTTATTTCTAATTTTTGTGTGGTGTTATCAATTAATTCAAGTGATGATTCTATCAAGAGAAATGAGAACACATTCTGATAAAAAAAATTACAGGAGAGCTTTTAACATCGAATAAAATTAAAATAATAATTTAATTAAATTAATCTTTAATGTTGAAATGGTGAGCAAGCACAATGTTGCTGTTAAAATTATTTTAAAAATGAAATATCTATTTAAAGGAGTCACACTAAAAAACTTTAATTATGCATATTAATATTTTGGATTAGGCTTTTGACGGCATTATTGGCTGACACCTGCGGGTAATCTTATTGCATAAGTATGACTGAACAGGGGTTTAGTTTTTAACTCAGGTGCCAGCCTCTTCCCTGCAAGACTTATGCAATATAACCATTACTACATAATGTACTTACTTGCTTTAAAAATGTACTTACTTAATTAACATAGGTGTAAATTACTAACACATACATAAAACATTTTCATCACGACAAACCCACTATGTTTTTATACACATATTCCCTAAAACGATAAGTATTAAATTCTTTGGTTAATGAGGCGTTTTTAATTATTTGTTCAGCATAATAACATATAAACAGACCACAATTAAAATTATCTGTTTGTTGAACATGCCGAGGACAATTAACTGACCACTTAGATGAAATGCCTAACAAATCATTTAGAAACAAAACACACTTACTTATAATACTCATGAAATCTCTAGTAATCTGCTTACTCAATGGATCAAAAAATTGAAATTCACACTTTTTAATGTAAGCAAGTAGCAACACCTAATGAGAATTTATCTTAATAGGAATTAATAAAAGCTCAATTTCTTTTAGATCATTTCCCAGATTTTTATAAGCAAATTTGTTCTAATGAAAGTACAGAATTCATAGATTTATGCTTGAATTGTGCTTATATTATAAATAAATACATCAATTACTGAATTATACAACTAACCCTTTTTAAAGCAAGGGGAAGCTAATTTTAAAATTCTCTCTTCATTAGAAGTAGGGAAAGGATCTACAGATTTAAGCATATATTGAGTAATTGTGATACCATTTATGGTGATTACATGATTCGAGACATTATCTTCATTTATTTTTCTGAATTGAGAAACTATAGAGCTATTTTGGTTGGGTTACATTGGATTGAGAAACTTCATGTTGAATGTTATCAGAACAAATGTAATTTTCATCATTACTAAACTTCAACGGAACTGCACTCAGCAAAGCATAATACATATATGACCTAAACGTGTGTGGATTGAAGGACTTGGATAAATTACATCCATGCATTATTTGATGTACATAATAACATACACACCACAAATTATATAATCTTGCTGAACTATATGAGGTGAAGTTATGGTCCATTCATGTAAATTCTTTATGCCCATTTTTGCCAAAGAACTTTTAAAATGATTAAAATACCCCTGGTAATTGTTGTTAGGCTTTGGGTCATAGTTTAATAACTTTATTTACCTTATTTAAAACCCAATGATCAGTGAAGCAAACAGGAAAAAATATAACTGGTGTTGCAAGATCAAAATCGCACAGTTGTTTCCTAAACACATAACCAAAGAAAAACTTGATGTAATGCATGAAAATTCACAGTTATCGTTGCACAACAAGAGTATAAAAGAATCAACAATTTCATCATACAGCCATCCTTTAACAAATTGGGGAGTTAAGCATTTTTAAGTTATCATCTATAGAATTATCAAGAGATTTAAGGGAAATGTAACTCATACTAATAAATGTCTATATTTTATTGACATTCTATTTCTCTTAAACTAACAGAAAAAGACCTAGAAACGTCTTCTATAGTATATGAGAAGGGAGATTGAATTACATCACTTGAAGATTTAAATAGTTTGAGTGGAGGCAAACCACAATAATAAGCATCATCAATGTTTTCTGAACTAAAACATCTTTTTCAGCTGTACTTTTTTGGAATTTAAGGTTTTTGTTTTCAGTTTTCTTTTGTTTGCTTTTTAAAAAAATCAATTTAATTTGACGCGTAAGCATTTGATTAGGTGCCAACTAGGAATGAAGAATGCCATTTGAAGAAATTGTAATACTTTTTATACTTAAAGTACCTTTGCAACTTGAAACTAATTAATTTAATATCTTGAGTACATTTATTAGCACAAACTCCAGTAACTGTTTACTTTGGACTAAGTTTGATAGTTCTTCACATATTGTATCGCATTTGGCTGATCTTAGTTCATTTGTACATGGAATACAAGTTGCATCAACATGTTTATCAGAATGAAAACTTGTTTGAGTGTTATTATTATCCATTTCTTCCTACAACGTTGTAGCATGTAAATTACTTACAGAGGTTACTTGATTTTTTTGAATTAACATAGAATGAACTTTGTGAATGTGTTTGCATAAATTGTTTTTGGAAGGACATGCACAATTATATACATGACTGCATAATGTTTGACAAATTACTTCATTGCCTTTATAATAGCAGTGGTCAATTATGGGACACTCTTTACAGACTTGTATAATGTTTATCTTTGTTTGATTGATGGGAAGCAATCGGAACATTACTATGCACTTTAGAAAAATGAGACACAAAATACAATTATAAAAAAGATAAAATTATAAAGCAAATAAAATGTACAAAAGAAAAACTCAAGCAATTTTGAAACGCAAGTAAACAACAAAGTAAGGATACGCTGTAAAAGTCCACAAAAATGTAAATAACCTATATAAATAGGTACACTTTAAATTCATATAGTAACGGAAAACTCACAAATAAGAGTGATAAATCACAAGAAAGCAAGCACTAAATAAATTTCCTTAAAAGAAAATAACCACGTTGGAATTTCCACCACGTTTTTCATAGAGCATTCACAGAGTCAACAACAAATTTACAGTCGCGCTCGCGGGTTTGGAAGAGCGGGAGCGGAGCGAGGTTGTCCAAGTCAAGGTGGTCCACGGTGTTACCAGTGGGAGGAGCCAAAAGCGTCACCTTTTCCTCGACTGTGGATACCTCGTGGTTTTTCTCCAGTGTGAGAGAAGAGGTGAATCCTCAATTGCTCCTTTCGTGAAAATGACTTGGCACACATCTCACAAGAATGTGGCTTTTCTTCTGTGTGACTAAGGAGGTGCCTTTTGAAGTTAGACTTCCATGAAAATGATATAGTACACAAATCACAAGAATATGGCATTCCTCCAGCATGAGTGAGGAGGTGTTTTCTGAGGTTTGTCTTATTTTTAAATGATTTAGTGCTCATGTCCCAAGAACGTGACTTTCCTCCAGTGTGAGTGAGGGGGTGCTTTCTGATGTTTCTGATTTTGCTTTGTCACAAGAATTAGTCTTTTCTCCCGTTAGCAGATTAAAAATAAGCCTTGCTTTTTACATTTCAGTGAATTTGTTTCCACGTTTAGATTAAATAACAGAATTATATCTTTGAAAGTATGTTTATCTATTCCTTTTGCTTACGAGCAATTAATCATTGCTAATTTGCAGTAGGAACATAATGATTATCAGGAACACAACTTCATAAAACATGATTCGTATTTCCCCTTTCCTGTAATTAAAAAAAAAATAATAACTCATGTGCAATATTTCAATACATGTTCAAATTTATGAAAAATGAACAATATACTTGGTCAAGAAGGAACTTCATTGGGAACATAATACAGGCAATTGATAACACTGATTTTCATTTTATTTATCATAGTAGATTTAAAGTTATCAATTCTAAATTACATACATCTGTAGCTCTAATAGGATATTTTCTTACAATTGATCTAAATGACCTGATTTACATAACATAGGTCAGAACTTGGGTCAAATTGTCCTTTAAAAATATCCATGTCATGTTTTATTTATATTACTGTATCGTCAATTAAGTAGTAGTAAAAAACATGAAGTTGGAACTTATTTTAAAATATTACAAAATATGTTAAATACATTAATATTTCAATAAAAAGTTAGAAAATATTAAATAATATAACAAATAAACAATTACCAATCATAGAGATGAATGGTTAAAATTAAGAGAAAAGGTTGAAATTTGCAATAACCAATCAGCAACCACTGACGCAATTGCCGTTTTAAAAATTGATTAGCTTACATTGCATATTATACCTCTACATTCAGTTTCCACTACAACCCAAGCAAACCATTATACATACATTAAAAAATTTATTAGCATACATTGCATATTAAACCTCTGCATTAAGTTTGCTTCAAAACCTAAGCAAACAATTATATATACATACTAGCTGAATACCCGTGATTTGCTACGAAATTTTCCCATGTGCATTTTAGCAATCAAAAAACATTCATGCATTCCACATTTTGAACGTTTGATCGCTTTTCCACCCCTGAAAATTGGTTTATCGAAATACCTTACTTTATATATACACTTTACCTATGCCCTTTGTTGACATTTGTTCCAAATTTTATAATTGTGACTATACTGAAAGTGGGGCATCGATATATTCTTCGTATGGAACGTTTCAACCCTTTGAAATTAGTTAATCGAGATCGGAATACCTTAGTTTATCCATGCTTGCCCTTGATAAAAATTTCAAGTTGTGACTGTATTGGAAGAGGGACAGTGAAGGGGAGACCTATGTACCTAGGGCACACAAAATGACCCACTGAGCTGTTTAAAAATGGTAAATTGATATGCATACATCGCTATAGAACTTACTTCCCATTGGGATTAATATAAACACTTAAAATAATAGATTCTGTCAAATAGGAGGTTTTTAAAGAAATTTCACACATGGCCCTAGGTACAAGACCTCGTTGTACATACGGCCATTTCTTTTTAAGTGAGGTTTCAGTCCATAATGAATAGAAACAAACATACACAGACGAATTTTATCAAAAAAAAAAAAACAATATCAAGCAATTATCAGTCATTGGTTTATCATAAAATAACTATAATAAATTGCAATATGTCAAATTATTAGTGAATTACAAATACTTTCATAACTTGAAAAACTGATTACAAAAAAATTGGAGGCATGCATTATCACTTTGAAGCACCAACAAATTTTGGTTCTGATAATTTGAACACAATAAGCAACTATGCGTCCCTAGGTACACGACTTGGTAATTTCATATAAAATGTCTTCTACTAAAAATGCACATGGAGAAAAGACTTATTTAAACATCTAATTTAGTATTTAATGTTAAAACAAAATTATTTACGAGAATTCAAAGAAAAGTATTTGACTTATCTTTGTAAAACAATAAAAGACATAAGCTGCAAAATGTTACAGCAGACCATATCAAAACGTTTTCCATTTATAACTTGGTACAGCTTTCTCTTCCAAGATTTCAAAATGGCCACCAAAAGAGCAATTGAGTGTTGCCACTTACACAAGTGAGTAAAAAAACTTTGAACTTAACATTATTCAATAAAAATTGGGTGGCCCTCGGTAAACAAGTCTCCCCTGATATTCCTCGTTAGGAACATTTCGACTCTTTAAAATTAGTTAATTAATATCGGAATAGTTGACTTTTTCTATGTTTGCTTTTGATGACATGCACCAAATATTAGAGTTGTGACTATATTAATAGTGAGTATATTTGAACAGTAGGGTGGTTCAAAAACAGAAAAATTTCAGCTACAGACCAAGACACCCCCAATTTTTTTACATTTACCCATAATATTATTTATCTAAAATTTTAGCTCCCTACTCCAATAAGAAGGTAGCGCTCAATAACCATTCATTTTTACACTTTTTTGTAATTTCGCATTATTTTCGAGTTTTATGCTGATAAGAACGCAAGTCTTCATTTTAAGAAAAAAAGTGTTATGGCTTTTTAATACATGCAATATAGTTTGGCAACAGTTATCTACTGTATCTTGCAACATCCATATGATCAAAAATACCGTCTGATCGGGATCGTGAAGCACTTCCTATTAATTGTTCCAGTAGTCGCAGCTTTGGGTATGTTCCTCGAACGTTTCCTCTTTAAAGAGGGGTCAAAAATCAAGAAAAAAAGCTAGAAAAGAATACGCTGACTCAAGCAATGAGTAAATTCAAATCTTACTCTCCTATAGCCCTTCATTGGAACGGCAAACTTCTGCCAAAATCTGTTGGATTAAGAGAGATTGATCGTTTACCTGTACATGTTTCGGGAAATGGTATCGAAAAACTTTTTAGTGTCTCAAAGTTGAGTGGTGGAAGAACTGCAAAATATATTTCAAAAACCGTTTTTATGCTAGGCAATGGCAAGTTGAGAATTAAATATGGACAAAGTTTTGATACTACGAGTATTAACTACTGGTTGTGTATAAGAGGCATGTATTAATTTGGAGAAAAAATCTGAAGTGAACTATTGTGGTTATCATGCCGGCACCATGTCATAGAACTACTATTGGCAAAGTTAATGAAGTTGTGCTATAGGCCATCATGTTCCCCAGAAGTTTCCCTCTTTAACAGACTTAATACTGTTTGAAAAAAAATTGCATACTTAAATTTTCAGGATTTAGAACTGAAAGAAGATGCTAAAGTGTTTAAAGTTTCAAATGTAGCCTTCCTTTCAACTGTGGATAAATCTATGATGATTAGAGATAATTATAAAAAAGTAATCTATCTGACATTTATTGTTTTGGGCAATCCACTACAGAAAATCCTTTGGGGAGCAGCAGGGGCTCTTCACCACCCACCGTGAATGGAGAAACTTCTATACATTTTTAAATCCTTCTATTCAGAGATCAGCAAGAGGTTTTCCATATAACTAATAGAGAAGAAATGCAGCTCCAGCGATTTGTACAGTTTAATGCTCTTTTGTATAGTAAAGACATGGATAGAAGCCCCACTTGCTTCTGGTGACCTGAACTTGTGGATTTTTCTTTGTGTTTTTCTAGATATTTTTAGGAACCCTTTTGTTTCTTTGTTCTCATGACAAATAAAACTTTTTGCCAAGTTTCATGAAGGGACCAATTTTTAGTTTGTTTCGATTTCTACATGTGTCTATGTTTATAAAAAGGACTAACTTTTAACTTTTTTAACATTACTTAAATCATCTTGCTTTTTTTTTCATTCGATTCAGCATTAAAAAGTACTCAAAAAACATGTGTCAAGTGCCTAGATTGTTCCAAAATTAATTTTTCAGTTATAAACCCCCCTGACCCTCTAACTCTCCCCCCCCCCCCTTCTTTGTCAGATATTATTATGGTCACTTTTGATTATTCATTTTCATGACAAATAGTACATTTCTGCCAAGTTTCATCAATGGACCAAGTTTTTTGTTATTCTTATGGTTTTTTTGTACTATTTTACCCGTACTATAAAGAGATAACACACCCTTTTTTTAAAAATAGTTTCGGTGGTAATGAAAAGTTTAAATTATTCTGTAACATTAAACTTGTAACAATTACCACAACAAATCTTCAGGTAAATGGAGCCGAAATACAGAAGAAAAGGAAAACATACATGAAAATTCCCCAATTTTCGAGAAATTTCAAAAGTTTCCTGACATTTCCCTGGCTTTTTCCAGAATCAGAAAGCTCCCTGACATTTCCAGGTTCTGTAGCCACTCTGCCTATATATATCATTATTGCAATTATTTCAAAACATGGGTGCGCTTATCTCCCCACAACCAAAAAATAATTCTGCTTATGTCCCTGTAAAGCATACATGATGAGAATCGAACTCCAGGGTCATCTGGCATACTCTTTAGTGATCATTTAGCCTGCGGACTGTAAGTTATCTTAGAAAGTAACAAAATCCTGTTTTATAAGAATAAGCACGTCCAAAATTTTAAGGCCTAACATCATAATTTTACAAACATGGTTAATTCATTCTAATATTTTCATCAGTTTAAATGTAACTCGCAGGAGTTAAATCTTGCGATTTTGTATGGTCTTGTATGGGATCTTGGTTGTCTTCAAGTAAAGTCGGTTACCCTCAAATTTTTCAATGTTACAGATAATAAATGTTTAGTCAATGGCAAGAAGAAAGAAATGAAGTTTCAGAATGTGCACTTAAACCTTTATTTCTGTCAATATGCTAATTGCCTAAAATACAAGATTTTTAATTTCACATGATTGAGGGATATATTTTCTGTATTTCACCATGGATAAGTTAAATTTGTCAATGTGCTCACAAAACAAGCACTCGAAATCCAACTGATAAACAGAGCCTGACCATGACAAGTTGGGGCCCAAGGCAGGGACACATTCGGGGGCTCCTTTTGAAACGTGCGATTTATTGGAAATGGGCTTGACACAAAATCAAATGAAATAACATTAAATATAGAAAAGTTGATAAATTAATGCTAATATTGTTTTCTAAAAGTTTTTTTACTTATCACAAATAAAGAAACAAGAATTTCAAACAATCAAAGTTATAAAATAAAAGAGGACAAACTTTGTTATGTAGAGCATTGCATTTTACTATCACAACGTGTAGTAATTAATATCCATAACAACAATATTTGCAGCATTATTCACATTTTGGTTTTGCTATTCTCACAATAAATTCATCCTTTTCAATTTTTTTTTCTCTCCCTTTTAAGAAAGCTTTGTTTTTAATGCTTTTAAAGAATGGTTTGGTTTATTTGAATAAATACATTCTGGGATACTTAAGACGGTTCAAGGTCAATACAAAATGATTGACGTAAAAATTCTTTTACACACACTATAAAAGATATTCACATAGCTTTTGTGAGACAAAAGTTACAAGTTTACAGCCAATTTCGGGGCCCCCAAAATCATGGGCACAAGGCCCTGGCTTAGGCATTGATCAGGACCTGCTGATAAGTTTTATCATAATTGAAACAAAACATACATTTATTAAATAGAAATTAAATTTCTAGCTGCCTAAAAGACAACTGAAATTTTAATTTAAGTTGCTCTTTTAAAACTGAGGTTGACTTGGGTAACCGCAAATTTGAACCCCGGGTGACACTGCGTTTGTTTGAAATTGACTTCTTGATGACATGACTTTTCGAATGGAATGTTTGTTTTTTGTTATCAAGATTGGTTAACTTCATATTTCTGGTGAAATCATAACTTCAACAAGATATATTGCCCTAGATAACATAGGCCAGCAAAAAATATAAATATATATTTTTTGTGCTTAATATATTTTAACAGATTTTAGCTATATTTGGGGTGCTAAATCCAAATATGAAATCAGTTTTTCTTTATCAGCTCTACTTTTTTAGATCAGTGCTTTTTTTTTATACGTGCAGTTCTACATGAAAAGCCCTATTTTAACTCCATTTTGTGAAGTTTTGAATTACATATACAAGTTTTGGCTATTTATTCTGTCTAGTAAATATTACTGGAATCAATCGAAACAACCATATTAAGAGGACTTATTCTAACTTAGTGTCTGCCAAGATGCCCGGTCTTTCACTCAGTGGAAGTGCCTTACCAACGTTTCCCCAGCTATCAAAGGATGAGTATTGCCCTTCTGATATTAATGAAGGTGATATAGTCCGAGAGGCGACTGCAATTTTTGGACCCCATCGAACATCATTCTGAATTTTTTATAGAAAATAGAGAAAAGTGAGTAGATTACGAATCCACTGGTCTGCCGGGGCAAAAATGGCCAAAACTGATCAATAATCGGCTTGGAATGAGTTGAACTAAAATCCGATTGCCAAATATGTCATAACTTGCCACAAATAGAACAAACTTATTCGTCTGGCAACCCACTTAATTTTGATTTTCAATGAGAAAAAGCGCAAACGATTTCTGATCTTTGGCTCGGAAAATTTATATCTTTTAAAAGTAAGACAAATTGGCGACATCAGTTATATCATAAGTAACGTAATATTTTTTGCCAACTTGGCTCCCTTTTAATAGATGCAAGTAGACCGTCGCCAGATATCTGAATCGTCTGCAACCTTAATTGAAAATTAAAGAGTGAGGGTTACCAAATAAAAAAAATGCTCATTATTTGGCAAGTTATGGCACATTTGGCAATTGGATTTAGTTCAACTTATTAAAAGTAGATTTTTGACCAGTTTCGGCCATTTTTGCCACGCAGACCAGTGGATTCGTAATCTACTCACTTTTCTCTAATTTCTATAAAAAATTCAGAATGAGGTTCGATGGGGTCCAAAAATTGCAGTCGCCTCTGAGTCTAATAGTGATTATGAGAGGATATCATCAATTCCTCAACATTTCAACATGGATGAATTACATGACCTCACCAGAGGTTTCAACTTTTCAAACGAAGATTCTCAATTACTGGCTTCCAGGATGATAAACTACTGGAATAAGGAAGGGAAATTACTTTTTACCGTACAAGAGAAAAATTATCAGCTAGACTTCTCTCAAGAACACAATCTTGTATTTTGTCACTAAATTAGAAGACACCTAGAAAAAATGGATCTCCTTGAATTTTTTCCAGATGATTGGTGCCTCTTTATCGACAGTTCAAAGCAAAGTTTGAATTGTGTCCCTCTAACTATGGGAACATATGTGGTTCAATAACCAATTATTCACTCAACAAACACTATAGAACATAACACTATAGCTTTGATATTGAAGAAGATAAAGTATCATGAACATCAATGGGTGATTTGTGCGAGTTTAAAAATAGTAAACTTTTTTCTTGGACAGCAAAGTGGGTACATAAAATATTCTTTCTTCTTGTGCCTCTGGGATAGCAGAGACAAATAACACCAGTGGGTTTAAACAGAGTGGCCAAAGAGACACAATATGGGCATTGGAAAAGAGACTGTCACGAACAAGCTTTTCGTTTTACAAGAGAAAATCCTCTTTTCTCCACTACATATTAAGTTGGGCCATTTTAAGCATTTTATAAAGGCTCTTGGGGATATGGGGGGGAGGAGAGAGAATGTCTCATTTGAGTACCGAAAAAAATTAAGCAGGAATATTTGACGTCTCGCAAATAAGACAACTCATTAAAGATCCTGCCTTCGACTTACGAGACCGAGCGAAAAACTTGGAACTTCATTTGTTGCAGTTGTTGGAAATTTTCATGGAAAATGCAAAGCTGAAAACTACGTTGAAGTGGTAAACAAGATGCTTAACAGTTTCAAATCCTTAGTTGTAACATGAGTATTAAGGTACGCTATTTACACAGTCACTTAAACTGTTTTCCTGTAAATTTAGAAGATACCATTGAGGAACAAGGTAAAAGATTTCACCAACATATTTAAAATATAGAGGAACGCCACCAAGGAAGATTGGATACCCATATGTTAGCAGATTACAGCTGCAGCTCAAAAACAGCAAAATACATTCCAGAATGTTACGGAAAAGAACCTTCCGAAATGTTCAGTGACAATAGTTAGTTTCATCAGTTCTCATTTCGGTTAGTTCATTTCAGTTCTTATATTATAATTTTTCTCCTGAGATTTTATTCGTACGATATTGCAAGTTTGGAAATGTTGTCATTGGCCACGGTTTTAAACTGTGAAAGCTGTTTCTGTAATTTTCGATGAGATAAATAGTGGTCATGGCATACATGCACATAATTTGACTTTAAATGTTTAGGAATCAATAAAATTCACTGTTTTTCCATTAGTTATGGTAGGTATTTTGCTTAAAATCGTGACTTTCTATGACAAAATTTATCCAACGTCCAAATTCATGACTTTTCCAAACCTTCCACAAGCGCAGAAACCCTGCCTTCCTACCCTTGAACATAGGCCTCAACTACACGGAGGCAAAGGAGGAGATCACCCACGTGCTCCACTAAACAGCAGGGCAAAGGTATCATTATGCCCTGCTCCCCCCCAAAAAAATGAAAGGGGGGGGGGGGGAGGAAACTGGTACAGATATATCTTAGGACATTTCTTTCTCTCGATTTTTATTCAGCGTTTTTTCCAGATAAATGCAGTTTCTCAACATTAGTTTCTTTTTAATTTAATGTATCATCAATTAGTATTTTATTATAATTTAGTTTTTATTATAATTAATAGTTTAGTTTTTATTTCAATATCGTTTTATAGCTACAGTGCTTTGGCTTTTGTCAATTATTTTGGGTGTCAAATATCTTACAACTAGTTAAACAACAAGCTGAAGGGAAGAAAATACTCATTGGTTAATATTTGGCTAAAATAGCCTTTTATTTCAAGTTTGTTATGATTTTTTATAGTGTCAATTATTACAACTCAATCAAATTCATTTAGTGTTTTGCTATCTATTACAGCTTTAACACTGTTAAACTTATTTAACTGCATGCGAATGAAAAAAAAAACATTCCAACAAATACGTATTGCTCAAATTGTATTATTTATTGTAAAAGTTAAATAACAATGCTTAGGAAGGAAATTGAAGGGTTATTTTGTCATAATAGGTTGGTTGTTTTCAGATTATCTGGCGCCATCAGCAACACGAGGGCTACATTGCGCCGAAACATTCGTCATTAGACAAGCCAACATACATTTACAAACACCCATGCCTAACACGGGACTCGAACCCGTAACCTCGCGGTCTAGAAGCTAGCACGCTAACCGCTACACCGTTTGTTTGTCATAATAGGACTCGTTTAATCCGAAAGAAAAATTCAGTAGAAGAAATTATTAACCTTTGAAAAAAGGATAAGTATACTTACTAAACTTTGCAGCTCAAGTACAGGGCTTCCAAAAGTAAAATAAAACTTTGAAAAAAAAAAAAAAACTTCCGAAATTTTTATGAATGCTACTAGAATACAAAAATCAAAAGATTTGTTTTGTTTCAAATTGCAAGGTACAGATATAGTATTGTGGTATGGGTCATGGGTCATTCGTTTGCTAGCGCGATTTTATTTGGCGGGTTTTATGTTTCTCTCTTCATTTCAGTGTATATAGTTTGTCGAAAGTTAAAATCACCTGAAAAACGATTGGTTTTATTTTGATTACGTCACAAATATGAATTATGTATGGGTACTTAATGGGTAAATATGAATTATGTATGGAATGTAGAAACCATGTTTTAAATCCTAGATTTTTAACAATGAGGGTTCTTTTAAAATATATGAGACTACTTGCGTTCAACTGCTCACGTAATAAATAAAAAGATATTTTGCTACTTTGGAAATTTTACCCGGGATAAATCCTTAGAATTTTAACCCATTCGCTACCGATCACGGATCAACGTGGAATGTCTTGTTACTCCCTAGTAGTCTGTTCTGATCAGACTGTACCTGATCTGAGTGTCTGTTCATGCTGCAATTACCTAACCAATGGTGTCTGGTGCAGGGGGCCAAGGGCCCGGGCCCCCTTACTTTTTGGGACCTTTTGGTCCCACTTATATATACTTGATAAATTTTTTTAAGAATTTCTGTAAAATATTTTAAAAATCCAAGACAAATGAAAGCAGTTATTAACCTCACAATATTAACTATTGTGCGTGGAGCAATAGCTCTCTTGTCCCAAACTCGTGAAACTGTCTATCAACCGCAACCATTTAATAAAAACGCAATCCGTCCATCCCTTCTCTTAAAGACTCCATCATAATAATCTTAAAGTCTATCCTCGGGGCGCAATTCTTGAGGGATAAACGACCCCTTTCTCGGAGACCTTGAAAAGAACATCGATTTAAGCTTGTATAGCCAGGTCCTTTAATTCCTGTATTTTTAGGGGGGGGGGAGAACGTTTTTTTTTTTCCCCTCCAAGGTACATTTACAAGAGTATCAATTTACTATATAGAATGGTCCACTTTGTGTGTTTGGCAAAAGTAATCGAGCTCGAGATTGAACTGTCAAAAATTGTGATGGAATTTTCTACAGCGCAAGCGTACACGGAAATGACGGTGAATTAAATTGGGAGAGTCAGACAAAATAGACAGAAAACTACAATTATAAGCGGTGAGATGGGAATTAATTTTTCAACAATCTTAATAAATAAATTTTTAAACAGAATCGTGATTTTTCAAAAAATATTTAGAGACGCATTTTGTCCGGGTAATCCTAGGTTCCTTCACATGGATGAGTTCAATTGATTAGGTATTTCTTTTTCTTAATTATCATAACAATGTCATTTTTCTTTTTAATTCATTCGATTTTAGATTTGATTAGGTAAGTGAGTTAAACAGCAAGTAAAATTAGGCTGTCCTTATCTCCCTCCTCCCATCCTATTTCACCACCTAATTCCTGCTATAATAGACATCAATGAAGTTGAATATCGTGTAAATCCGCTTCTGAGTATGCAGACATAGGACCCACTATACTTGCAGCATCTTTTTACTTTGGTATAGCAATGAAACTTCATTTTATGGGTAGCAAAAAACATTTTTTTTTTTTTCAATTGAAACGTTATTTTAATTCATATTAATGTGTTTGAGATTCCCAACACAGAATATTAGCTATCTTCATAGGCGTAACGAGGTGAGAGGAGGGGGGGGGGGGTATGGGGGCTAAACCCCCCCCCCCGCCCCCCCCCCCCCCCATTAGGTTGAGAAAAAAATTAAGCAAATATACTGCATTCTTTTTCCCTACCAACTCTTTATTGATTATCCCTCAAATTATCCATTAAATTTCATTATTGGGATTATTCAGTGATCAATGTTTTACTAAGGTAATCAAAAGCTACACTAAACTACAAGACTATGCATGGATTTTTTACCAGAAGAGCAAACTTGCTATTTAATGTCCCATTCTGGACCATACACAGGGGGGAGGGGGGGGGGGAGACCAACGAAACCCTCCTCCCCCTGAACTTCCCCTTCTATTTTTTGTGTAACTTGTTATAAGTATTTGCATTAAAAATTATTCAGGTTATAGATGTTTGGTGTTGGCAATTAGTTCCAATTCAAAGTGAAAACACAGTGCGTAAAAACAACAACTTTTATTTACAACATGAGCGATTCGACACGACCTCACTCTCTGATGGTCGAGCCGGGAATGATGACGCAACATGAACGCAGAACGGCAATCGCAGCGGCGCATGCACAACACTCAGAGATCGCAGCGCCGCAAGTACAATACTACAGATGTAATATGAGTTTGATTCTCTTGATTCTGCAAAAATTACAAATGAAAATATCTGCTTTATGTTAGTCAATTAAGTCTTCGACCATACCCCCCCCCCCCTGCCCCGAAAAAAGGCCTGGCTTGGTACCATGTGATGATAATAAGGCGCTACACCCGTCCGAGGCTGGGGGAATGGACTCCCTATGACAGGAACAGTGGCGGCTGGTGCAGGGGGCCAGGGGGGGGCCGGGCCCCCTCACTTTTTTGGATCCTGTCCCCACTTACATATATGCTTGTTAATATTGTTTTGTTGTGGGATTTTTTTTGATATTTAAAAAAAAAAAAAAAAAAAGCTTAAAACTTATTTATTCTGTCATTAGACATTAACTATTGTGAAGGGAGCTCTTGCAACAAACTCGAAAAAATGTTAATCAATCACAATCATTACTGCAAAAAAGCGACCCTTCTCTTAAAGATGCTAGTTTTCCTGGGGACAAAATGACCCCTTCTTCGGACGACCTTGGATTTGAAACCGATAGGGCATATAAGGTTGCGACTTTCACGTGACATCCTGTTTTGCCAAAGCTTAAACACAAAATTTCTAAAACATCCCTGATCGCTCTGCTCTGGGGTGGACTTCTCTGTAAAGGAATGGCCATTTTTTATAGAGACGGCGATTGCACGTTGGTCCTCTAGTATGACGGTGCGACCTGAGGCTTGAGTGGCTACCAGGCGCGTCGGCAGGTGGTGGATAGCCGAACGTCCTGTAATGGGACAGCTACGAATATTAAATAAGTGGCCGCGAACCAACTCCCGTAACCCTGGTGTTATGCGACCCGTGCCCAGGGTGAATGACACTGCGGTTATAGTGTCTTAACGGAGCCTCTAGTAAGCCTGGCAAACTTCTAGAGTAACTGCCTTACCCAGTAACTCAGGCAATACTGGATGGACCTTTTTTATCCTGAGTTTTTTTTATATGAATTTTATGGAAGAAATAAACACTAATTCAAAACCCTCTGTTTTTACAGATAAAACTTCTGAGGTAGACCCGTCGGTAGACAAGGAAACCCAGAAGGAGCCAACCGAAGGAGTAGAAATGAATCCTTCAATGGAGGTAGAAATGACCTCCAGTCAACCATCAACATCCAGAGAAGGACAGGAAGCTATAACTAGCATGACTGCCTCTCTGGATAGAATAAAATTGAAAAAAAGAATTTCCGGAGCGCAAAAGAAAAAGCTCAGCCGGGAAAAAAAGATCGCTGCTGGCACTTGGGTTGAAAAACCCCAAAGGAAAAGTGAAAAAAGACAGAGTGACAGGATGGATCAGGATGTAGCCAAAAAGACTGCCAAGAGAGACAGACCTGGGGGTGAAACCTACAGGGAGGCTCTTACGGCGGTCAAGATGGCTATACTCCTTGATGGACATCCTGAAAAACGTTTTTCAGAGGAGCAGGCTATTGACCTAGAACTCTTGATAACAAACAAGATAGAAAGGAATGATTAACACCCCGCCCCTACCTTTCTATCTTGTAGACTTGAGAATGGGGCTCTTATCATCAACTGCGCAGATCTGGAGAGCTCTAAGTGGCTGGAACAGACTGTCAGTGGTATAACCCCCTGGCAAGATCAAAAACTTTTGGTGGGTGAGGCAAGGAAACTTGTCAGAACCACCAAAATTATTGCTAAGCTTCCGAAAGTTTGCAACAAACTGGATGCAAAGGACATTTTGAAAAAAATTGAGGTGCAGAACGGTGGGCTCACTCCAACAGAGTGGAACATCTTAAACATGAAGAAAGACCCATCCGGACGTACGATCGTCCTCAATGTCCCTGAATTGGACGCGGCTACGCTTGGTAGAAGAGGATATAAATTCTATATCGGACTTCACCAAGTACAAGCCAAAGTCCTTGAAAAATCCACAAAAACTGATGGTGAAGCTTCTTCAAGCCAACCTCCACCACAGTAGAAGTGGTACAACTAACCTCAGTAAGAAATTTCTTACTGAGGACATACACTTGGCCCTGATTCAAGAACCCTGGCTCGTCAGGGGTAGAATCAGCGGCCTAAAAGGAACCAAGGGTAAGTTAATCTATGATTATAATAGTAATGCTAGAACCTGTATCCTTATAGACAAAAACATCGAAGTTTTACCCCTTACTGAATTCATTAATAGGGATCTAACAGCAGTGAAGGTCAGACTCAACATAGAGGGAAGAGACCGAGAAATTGTTCTAGGCTCTGTCTACTTGCCCTATGAAGAGAAGACACCACCTGACCAATCCCTGCACAAACTAATGCAATTTTGTGCAGCCAACAAATTGCAGGCAGTCCTTGGACTAGACTGCAATGCACACCACGTAGTCTGGAATAGTACAGACACGAACAAAAGAGGTGAGTGTCTTTTAGAATTCATTCTTAATTATAACCTTGATATTCTAAATAAAGGCAACGATCCGACTTTTATTACTTCTAATAGATCTGAAGTAATTGATATTACTATTGCTACGCAGACTATTAGTAAAAATATCAATAAATGGAAAGTAGATAGTAGACCATCAGGCTCAGACCATCAGAACATCCATTTTGAAATTAACTCTAACGTTAAACTTGATCGAAGCTTCAGAGACCCTTTGAGCACAGACTGGAAAAAGTTCCAGGAGGAGCTTAAGGGGCTAACTGAGCTAGGGAACAAACCAATTAGAGATATATATGATCTAGAAATTGCAGCAGAGAATCTGCATAGTAATATTTTTGAATCATATAATAACAACTGCCCAGTTCGGACTAAGAGAGCAAAACACCAATGTCCATGGTGGAACAACTCTCTAGCAACCGAAAAAGCAGAAGTCAGAAAACTCTTCAATAGAGCTAAGAAAAATGGTGAATGGGATAACTATAGGAAATCCCTCACCAAATATAACAAAAATGTAAGGAAAAGCAAAGAAGACTCTTGGAGAAAGTTCTGTGAAGAGATTGAATCTATCTCTGAAGGAGCTAGAATCCAAAGAATCCTTAGAAGGGATGAACCAATAATGGTAGGCACCTTAAAGGATGATGATGGTAACTTTGCTAATACTGGGAAAGAAGTCATGGAAATCATGGCAAAAAACCACTTTCCAGGATCTAGGGATATTCATAGCGATGATGGCCAACACTTCATTGGCTCAAATAATAGAGTTGGTAGAAGTCAATGGGCCTATGCGAAGAATATCCTTAATCACAATAGCGTTAGATGGGCTATATCCACTTTTAAACCACTCAAAAGCCCTGGACCAGATGGAATAATGCCCATCATGATACAGAAGGCAGAAGAACTAATTATCCCAGTACTTACTAGAATTTATAGAGCTAGTTTGGCCCTGGGATATATCCCAAAGATATGGCAGAAGACAAGGGTTGTATTCATCCCTAAGCCTGGAAAAAATAGCTATGACCAGGCAAAGTCCTTCAGACCAATCAGCCTATCTTCATTCTTTCTTAAAATCATGGAGAAAATTATTGACAGGCATATTAGAGAATACATGGGAAGCAACTGTCCCTTGCATGATCTACAGTTTGCCTATCAACCTGGAAAATCTACAGAAACAGCACTTCATCAGCTTGTTTCCAAGATAGAAGACACCCTGGAAAGAAAAGAAATTGCTCTTGCTACTTTTCTTGACATACAGGGTGCATTTGATAATACCCCACATCTATCTATCCTTAATTCCTTAAGGGACACAGGGATAAACCATATACTATGTACATGGATTGAGAACCTGCTATCAGATAGAACTATTCAAATGAACATCTTTGATGAATCTCTTGAAAAAAAGGCTACCAGAGGTTGCCCTCAAGGAGGTGTCTTATCACCATTACTTTGGAACCTGGTAGTAAATAACCTTATTAAGCACCTGAATAATATAGGTTATTATACGCAAGGTTATGCGGATGACATTGTCATCCTTATCCTTGGTAAAGATTTCAACATAACTTGTTCACTTATGCAGAATGCATTAAGTTATGTTAGTAAATGGTGTACAGAGAGGGATTTGAAGGTTAGTCCGCAGAAAACCAATCTTGTACCATTCACTTTCAAAAGAAAATGGGATGGTTTTTTCATCCCTAAACTTTTTGACGTTGAAATCAATGTGGCTTCTGAGGTGAAGTATTTAGGCTTATATCTTGACCAAAAACTCACATGGAATAAACATGTTGACTACAAAATAAATCAAGCAAAAAAATGCATTATGACATGTAGGCGCATGCTTGGAAAAAACTGGGGTCTACAACCAAAAATGATGTTTTGGATGTACTCAGCAGTCATCAGACCTATGATCACTTATGCCTCTGTGATCTGGTGGTGTAAAGTGGAACAAAGAACTGTGAAGGACAGGCTGGGTAGTCTGCAAAGACTAGCCTGCTTGTGTATCACAGGTGCAATGTCCTCGGCACCCACCAGAGCATTAGAGACCATATTAGATCTGACCCCATTAGACATCTTCATTTGCAGCACTGCAAGAATGACTGCATACAGAATGATGTTAAAACAACAATGGTATGACAAGCCTACAGCTAAAGGGCATATCAGCATCACCAGAAAAATCCATGAACCTACTCTTCTGATGCCTTCAGACACCTTGGAGAAGAAATACATGTTTGAAAGACCATTCAAGGTAGTAATACCCACCAGAGATGAATGGAATGACTACATGTTTAACCAAACAAACAATGATCTTATCTGGTTCACAGATGGATCAAAGAAAGACAACCTCTCAGGACTGGGAGTACATGGCGTATCACCAAGAATTAACTTCTTTAGAGGTCTTGGAAGGTATGCCACTGTGTTCCAGGCAGAGGTCCTTGCAATCACTGACTGTCTACGGATTAATATGAGAAAAGGCTACCGAGGTAAGCAGATTCTCATTTATAGTGACAGTCAAGCAGCCTTAAAGGCACTTAATTCATTCCAAATCAATTCAAAGGCTGTATTGGAATGTAGAAACCTTCTAGAAGAACTGGCATTAGAAAATGAGGTTACTCTTGTATGGGTGCCAGGACACAAGGGTATAGAAGGTAACGAAAAGGCTGATGAACTTGCAAAACAGGGATCGTCTTATAATCCAATAGGTGCGGAGCCCTTCTGCGGGATCAATTTGAAGACTGCAAAAGGTGTTCTTCATAAATGGGAAAAACAGGAGATGAATAAAACGTGGCGAAGTTCTTCTGGACAAAAACACGCTAAAAGCATGATTATCAGATCATCTGCGAAGATTGCTTCTGAAATTCTTAGATACCCAAGACTGAAGATGCAAGCAATTGTGGGCTTCATCACAGGGCATTATCATTTCAGAAAACACCTCCATACAATGGGACTCTGTCAACAAGACCCCATATGCAGGAAATGTCACAAAAACGAGGAAACGGCACATCATGTTATATATGAATGTGATGCTCTTGCCCTCACTCGATTAACTACTTTAGGAACCACCAACACTAAAGAATTACACCTTAGTTCCATTAGAGGTTTGTCGGACTTTATTGCTAAAGTGGGCGATCCGAACAAATGGATCTAAGAAACATTGGGTTTGGAGTATGGTACAAAATGCTACCCTAAAGCAGAGGTGCCACATATCTGACTAACCCAATACAAAGAAGAAGATGACGGTGCGAAAAAAGTGGCTACAATAAATATCCATTGCATTCATTTTAGATCTTTGTTTTTCAAAATGTAAGAGTAAGATTTTCTCTGCAAATTGTTTTTATTTAGATATTTACTTTTTTCCTGAAAAATGTTTGAGTATTTAAATGTCCATATGATCGGAAGAAGTGATTTGTCTCACATTAATATTTGATATCCTATTAAATTATTAAAGTAACTTACAATCCGATGCTATCAACGGAAGAATTTCTATACAGAGAATAAAAAATGTTCTTCTCTAAATAAGTGGCTCCACTAGAACTAAGCCATCGTATAATGCTGTGTTAAAGTTAAAAGATAAACGTCACAGTTACAGAATTTTCAACCTCCCCCCCCCCCCCCTCTCTCCCAAATAATATGTAAAATGTAGATAAAGCAAACCTAGTTCAACAAACCAGAAAAAAAATTCATGAGCATTTAGTAAAGAATCTGAGTCATGAACCTACAATGAACCTTTAAAAAGCAAAATCATACAAGCAATTTGAAATTGTCAAATAAAATGTGTGCATTCTTAAAATTGAAGAAACGATGTTTATTCTTAACTCAGGTAGGATCCAATTCTCAGAGTAAATTCTGAATTAAATAAAATATTAAATTTGAAACGAGTTTCATTATTGCTCAACTTCTTTTCAAAATATCAAGAATTATGGTAAAACACCTATTTTTAACTATCGCTATGTCAAAACTCATTGACCAGAGGCAATATATTCAATTCACATGTGAAACGTCGTCGAATCGAGCCCCATCGGATGTTTTGCAGGTTGGTTTTAATGTAAGTAGACATCTCATCAAATTTGAGATGCATATGCAATGCATTTTTCAAGTAATTATTCATCCTCAAATCAAGTAATTATTAATTTTTTCATGAATTTAAATTAAAACTGTTGAACTGGTCAATATAACAATACCTTTGACTTTGGTTGTAAATTTATAAATATTGCACATTCTAAGTTAATGGCATTTTTCATTAGTTTTCTGTTAAGCCAAAATTATTTTGCATGAATTGATTCATGAAATATCATTGACTTGAAAATTAGGAGCAATACCGATGTCTTTAAAATGATTTATTTAAATTATTTTAAAACATTATAAAATTATTTATTTAAGTATTTACTCTAAAGTTACGAAAAGTGAAATTGTTGCTGTCGGCATTTTTTTTTTTTATGAATCATGTAATATTTGATGAAAAATTTTCCCCTGTGATTTCTACAGAATTTTTAACCAAGGTTTTGATTTAATTTATTTTATAACTCTTCCCTAACTCTTTGTTTTCTTTTTCTTAAATACAGAATAGAAATTGAGTGACATCGGTTTTCATACTTTCACTTATTTTTTTGTGATTAGTATTTTAATTTATTATTATCATGTCAAACAAAATAAAAAAGCTTTTGCTTCCTACACTGTTGGTATCTAATCCAGCCACCTGTATTGTACATAAAATGTTTTATACTGTTGAAAATATTGGTAACTTTTCTTATATTAAAAAAGTTTTATCTTCAAGGCTGTTTAACTTTTACACTTCGTCCAATCGACACGAGTTCATTTTAATGTGTTCTCTATTCTTAATTTAATAAAATTACTAATTATAACATGCTTTTCATTAAATGATTAGGAGTAATTAGTTATATTTAACGGGGGGAGGGGGGGAGCAAAATGGTAAACTTTAACACACTTTTTTTTTTTTTTTTTAAATTTTTTTTTTTTATCTTACAGTGAGTCCTGATAATATCGTACTTATGGCTGTTCCTAATCACTGACCACTGGTCATTGAGATAGCGTCCAGGTCTTGGTAGGCTTCCCGGAAGACCAAGAAGATCCTTAAAATAATCTCCATAAATAAAAAATTTAAACCCTCAAAAACATAGACAGTGGCAAGGGGATGCAGATCTGCAGATCGCATACAAAAGGGTGCAAAGCGGCTAAAACTTCAAACCAGGAATTTTCAATCGTGAATGAGTATCGGATTGCTTACAGAACAATTTATAAATAGATATGTCATAATTTTACGTTCAATTGAATAATCTGAAGCCTGTACTTTACTTTTTTGGCTAGGAATTCTTCGCTTCATTTTTAATTTTCAAAAGCAAAAGGTGCAAGTGTGTTCATTTTACCCTTCCTGACATCGTCCATTCTCAAACGAAACGTCGCGTCGTTTTTGTAATAATAATTCCTTTTATTAAAATATTTATTTTATCAGATATCAGTATGCTTAGATAATTTAACTGTTTAATAATCTTGTAGTTTTGTTTTCCCATATATATTTAAGTAACATTTACAAAGTTATATGAAATTCATATTTGTATGTCCCCCCCCCCCCCCCCATAACATGCAATTGTTAATTTGGGCCCCCTCACTTTTAATACCCACGAGCCGCCACTGGACAGGAAACATAAGTGCTGAGTCAACATTGCGCTGAATAGAAAACCCAAACACTAGACAATAACTGAAAGTAAACTAGGCGAGTTGAAAATCGCACAACTTTCAATTACACTATAATACTGGTCACTACATTTAAATTTGATGTGGAATAGTGTTGTTATCCTTTTCATTTATTTGAAAAAATTACCAGTTTAGTGATATTTTTAGCGATAATTTTTACATGGACCAAAAAAAAAATCGACAGAATGACGAATGTGACAATATACTATTTGATAATTATTACAATATCCTTTCTTGTAAGTGAGACAGAGGGGAGGGGAAAAACGGTCGTTGATAAGCGATGCTCAAGGGAAGAGAACTTTATGTTGAAGACACTCGTTTTTCATCCTTTTTACACTTTTAAAGTATTTTTACGGGAATTTTGGAGGTGAGGTTAGAGCCGTTTTTTAGCAATTGCTAAGAATTTTTTTTCATGTTTTGCGCATGCGCAATATTGACGAAAACCTTAATAACAGGTTCCATGGCCCCAGCTAATTTGTACACCAAATTTGAACACCCTTTTTTTTCAGTGATGTAGTGAGTCCAAACTTTTCGAAATTAACCCCATCAACTCTAGATACGCCTATGGGTATCTTCAACTCATTCAGTTGCATGAAATATAAATTTATAAGGATAACAATAAACGAATTTTTTGTGGTACATTCCACAAGCGACAAAAGGGCTTTGACTGAACAGTAAACAACCAAAATTTTAAAAAAGTAAAAATATAAGATTGAAAATATTTTTCTGTTTGTTGAGTAATGAAATTTCGAACTGAAATATTAATGAATCAATATGCATTAATTTTATGTTTAAATGAATAATTTAAAATCCATACTTTTTCTGAACTTCTCACCACTTTTATTCTCTTCATTTTTAAATTTTCGAACGCCATGAGCAGGGATGTAGTGGAGCGGGAACGCGGAGGAACGTCGATTCTTTACCTTTTTCGAAGGGGAAAGGTCGTTTCCTTGCCTAAATTATTTTTTACTTTCAATTACCCATATGTATACATAGGATAATGAAAGTATAGCATTCGGTCAAAAATAAAATAACGATTTTTTTGATTTTTCAATTTCTTTACGTTTTGGAACATCCTGATTTCAAAAATGTGATCTACAAAAATGTCTGTGTGTATGTGTGTCTGTGGTCAGCATAACTCCCGAACAAATTAACCTACGATGTTCAAATTTGGTGTGCGGGTTGGTAGTAGCCATGGACGTTAAGGTTTTCGTCAAAATCGCGCATGCGCCTAAGGTTGCTGCCATTGAAAAAATCATGTTTTTCAGTAATTTCTAAAAAACGGCTCTAACGATTTTGATAAAAATCGCTGTGCTAGTGCCTCTTAAGGTGTTCTAAACATCCGCAACTCCGAAATTCCCGTAAAAATGTTTAAATGGTGTAAAAAGTTCAAAAACGAATGCCTTCAAATCCGAGTCTTCTTTCCTTGAGCATACCTCATTATTGATCGTTTTTTCTTATCTAGTCAGTTTCCCTATAATAAAGGTTAATATAAGGATTATCGAGAAGAATAACGCCAAAATCATCATTTTGGAGAAGGGTGGGGGTTTTTTTTGTTTTGTTTTTTTAAAGACCCATATAAGAATTATGACGAAAAATATCGCCAAACTGGTCTAAAAAAATTTTTCTAAACGATTGAGGAAAATATAATAACAGTAAATGACACAATTCCCCGTCAGTATTATAGTGTAATTGAAAGTTGAGCAATTTTCACCACCCCTAGTTTAAATTTGTATTTAAAAAAAAAAAAAAATTCTTTACGTGACGCTAAATGTAAATCCAAGTAAAAAAACAAAAAAGTTCTTTCGTGTGAACTTAGCTTTCGTTTGTGATCCACAACTTCAGCAGGCAAGTACAAGTATTTGAAAACACTTGAAAGATACGCGGCAACCCACACATGGCCATTTCTCCTTCATTAAAAATGAACTGACATATGTTATTATATATTTTTTTTCAACGAATGATCTGCATTTGTGGATGAATACAAGACGACAAATTTGTAGGGTTTGTCATGATTCATGAATAAGGACTAAAACTTCTCTACACAAATTCAAGTTAACTATCTACATTTTAAAAGAATAAAACTGTGGTCTGGCACATAAAGTATTTGAGCTCCTTCCTTGAGTGTTCTCCTACTCTAATTTTAACAGGAATGCTAACCGATTTATCAACAAGTGATGTAACGTTTTTTTCTTTTTGGTTTTTTTTCTTTTTTTATACCAGCCATTTAATAATTTATTTGTAAACTTCTCACCGTACCAAAGAAATGAATTTGTTCAAGAGGAAAAAACGAATGGACAGTAAAAGATGTTTTTTTGACATTCAAAAAAAATAAAGCAAACCTGCGATTCTGACAGAATAAAGTGGTTGGTGCTAAGAATCCAGATGGGTAAGTGAAGAATGTTGACATTTTGTATTAGCTTTTAAGGTGTTTTGACCAAACGGTATAGTGGTTAGCGTGCTAGCTTCTAGACCGCGAGGTTGCGGGTTCGAGTCCCGTGTTGGCATGGGTGTTTGTAAATGTATGTTGGCTTGTCTAATGACGAATGTTTCGGCGCATTATAGCCCTCGTGTTGCTGACGGCGCCAGATAATCTGAATACAACCAACCAACCAACCAACCTTTTAAGGTGTTTTGAGATTACGGAACTATGCACTTATATTTTGCCATATATTGGGAGATATTTATTTTATTTCGAAATATTTATTTTATTTAAAAAAATATTGAGAAAATCACACTCATAAGTTATTTGAATAAGACAAAATATATTCAAAACAGAATTGATTTTTAAATCCTTTATATTAACTTCAATTTTATGTGACGATTGTGGTGGAATCTGCGGATGCCTAACTATCTCCCTTGTCGTCAGTCAATAGGGCTGAACTTGGCAGATAGATTCGATGCATTCTTATCAAATTTTGAGACTGTTACTGTCACTAAGAGGTCGATTTTACAGAATACTAATAAACCAACTTGCTGTCATCCAATCGTACAAAATAGCTTTTAACCGACCATTGAAGAAACTCTTTCCTGTTCACATATTTTTTTAAATAAATAATAAATATTGTTTCAATCAGAATAAATAAATATATTTGGAGGTTAGAACATAAATTGAAGTTTATTTTTAATAAATAAATTTTGAAATGTAGTTTGCCGCATATTTTGCTGATAGAAATGTTTTTGATATGCAGCCCTTCGCAACCACGCAGTCGTTGCCGTGTACAACAATATATCTTAAATCAGCGTTAACCAATACACGGCCCGCAGTCCAGATTTGGCCCACAACAGATTTTTCTGCGGCCCGCCGCCATCACAGAAAGTTAACAAAAAAAAAATCAAATGCCAAGTGTTGACTTTTTTTAAACTTAATTGTAATTTATCCAAAATAGTATGTGTAATTTATCCAAAATAGTAGTTATCCAAAATAGTAATAAGAAATATAGTTCTCCACTACGTACCCAAAGAAACTATGTGAAGAAGCTTTCATCTAGGTGGTTTTCATTAAGGAAAAATACAGGAATAGCTTTAACTGAATCTCGTTTGGACAATTTATTAAGATTGGCTGCTCTCACAATTGATATCGATTAAAACGGAATAATCTAAAAGAACAGTTTAAATATTTTTATTAGAAGTTAGGTCAAGCCGCATTGTCAAGTTGAAACAAAAGATTAACTTCTTTTTTAGATTATGATTTACTAATAATGAAAATTACTATTTTTCAATTATTCGAAAAAAGAATAAAATATTATAATTTTATTAAAATAAAAATAATCAATACGAGTGCCTTTAACACAGAGCTTTCTGCCCTTGAGTATCGCCCATCAACGAGTGAATTTTTTTTTCCTTCACGCACAAGAAAAGACCATGTAATGTCTACCGAATAAAATCACCAATTTTTAAATCTTGGCGTGTTTTTTCCCACAAGTTATTCTTATTGTCAAAAATATCGCCAAACTGGCCATTTTTATTTAAATGAGTGAAAATATGGAAACTGTAAATATAGTACCTTAAATTTTAATGCAATGACCAAGATTATAGTGTAATTCAAAATTGTATTATGTTCCACACTCCTAGTTAAGAATGAACTGTATTTCACCTCCTCAAATATCTGTGAGCTTTTTGACGATTTACCAAGTCATGGTTCAGTACAGTTTTGCATACAAGTGCAAAAAGAACGCAGTTTTTTTTTTTTTTTCAAATAGAAGCTCGTTTTCATCAGTAAGTAAACTATAATACTAAAATTTAATAAATTGCATACTAAGCAATATGCACACCAATAAAGTTTAAGTTCGAAGATATCAACTTTAATTACTTTCAGTGATTTATTCCAGACACAAATTTTTAGTTCTAATTGTTGGTTAAATTATTTACCTTATACATTTTATTTGACGAGAGAATATCAAGTGTAACGTGATTATTTAATTTCAATGGATGGAAATCTTCATCGTTAATCCGTAATTAATTCTTTATAGTAACATCGATTTTGTTTGTATGTGTGTTTTTGGGTGGCGTATGTTGGGAAGGTCCCACTTGTTATCCCCTAATCGACCTGAAACACTGAGACTAGTTGTCAATGACAATGCATTCTATCAAGTTTTGTGAGATGTCACTAGAGGCCACTTTCACACACGTTTCTATTATAACTTAGGAGGACTAAGTAACTCACTTGCCGTTATCCAGTCGACCTAAAACTAGGCAGGTAGACTCGATGACATAGCATTCTTTCAAGTTTTGGCCGGAAAAAAATGTTAGCAATTGGTTAATTTTTTATTCACCCAAAAATTTGACAACAGTTTCATGTTCTCAAAGTTAGGCAGTCAATCCACAAAAATTAAAAATGTATATCTTTTCTTTCTCATTGTTATACATAGCTTTGCTTACCATTACTATGGCAACCATTCTCCATAACTATCATAAGAGATTAAGTGAAAACAATTACTCAAGGAACTTTGAAAAATTACCTGGATTCCTATTGGGACCCAATTTCGATCCACTATAACAGATATATTTCTAATTAATTCAAAATTAATTGAGCATTTTCAGACATCTGGAAGATACAATTTCAGGGCGTTATAGATACTGTAAAACCGATCTTGAATCCCTTCAAGAAGTTCCGGGGTTTAAAGAATTTGTATTCTAGTTCAGCTATTTCATAGAATGACTTTGTTTTTTGTTTTACTTTTGTATTCGCATGTTTCTTTCGTTGAAAAGAAAACACATCTTTTTGTGATTTTTTTATATTGTATTAGAGCTCGAATGACATCAAGGCCGTATACAGGGGAGGGGACCGACGGGACCCCCTCCCTTCCCGAAGTTGTGTGAAACCTTGTTTCACTACTTCCCCTTCCTTTTTTGTGTAACTTGTTATATATATATTTAATCAAATATTCGACCATAATCTCCTCCCCAAAAAAATGCTGGCTGCAGCTTGAATGATACGAGTCTTACATAAAATAAATTTAATAATGACAAACAAAACCGGTTGATCTCTTTACTGATGTGTACTGATTGTAAAGTTCCACTTAGTTTGGAATTGTAATATAATATATCAATATTGTGTACAAGTAATTTTTAAGAAAAATAATGGAAAAATAAATTTTAATAAAATTAGCTTGTGGCTCCATCTATCTGAGGATTTAACTACTCAAAATTCTTATATTTTATTGACATTAAATTATTATATTTTTATACAATGTACTAAATCAGTGTTGATATTTAGGGCGTTTCTGCAGTATGAGTGAGGAGATGACTTCTAAAGTTACAATTTTGTGAAAATGATTTGTCACATATCTCACAAGAATGAGGCTTTTCTCCAGTGTGAGTGAGGAGGTGCCTTCTCAAGACACTTTTATGTGAAAATGATTTGTCACACATTTCACTGCTTTTCTCCAGTGTGAGTGAGAAGGTGCTTTCTGAGGTTAGACTTCAATGAAAATGATTTGGCACACATTTCACTGCTTTTCTCCAGTGTGAGTGAGAAGGTGCTTTCTGAGGTTAGACTTCAATGAAAATGATTTGGCACACATTTCACAAGAATGTGGCTTTTCTCCAGTGTGAGTGAGAAGGTGCTTTCTGAGGTTAGACTTCAATGAAAATGATTTGGCACACATTTCACAAGAATGTGGCTTTTCTCCAGTGTGAGTGAGAAGGTGCTTTCTGAGGTTAGACTTCAATGAAAATGATTTGGCACACATTTCACTGCTTTTCTCCAGTGTGAGTGAGAAGGTGCTTTCTGAGGTTAGACTTCAATGAAAATGATTTGGCACACATTTCACTGCTTTTCTCCAGTGTGAGTGAGAAGGTGCTTTCTGAGGTTAGACTTCAATGAAAATGATTTGTCACACATTTCACTGCTTTTCTCCAGTGTGAGTGAGGTGCTTTCTGAGGTTAGACTTCAATGAAAATGATTTGTCACACATTTCACAAGAATGTGGCTTTTCTCCAGTGTGAGAGAGGAGGTGAATTCTCAAGCCACTTTTATGTGAAAATTATTTGTCACACATTTCACAAGAATGTGACTTTTCTCCAGTGTGAGTGAGAAGGTGCCTTCTCAAGACACTTTTATGTGAAAATGATTTGTCACACATTTCACAAGAATGTGGCTTTTCTCCAGTGTGACTGAGTAGGTGCTTACTGAGTGCTCCCATTTGAAAAAATGATTTGGTGCACATGTCACAAGAATGTGGTTTTTCTCCAGTGTGAGTGAGGAGGTGATTTCTCAAGACACTTTTATGTGAAAATGATTTGTCACACATTTAACAAGAATGTGGCTTTTCTCCAGTGTGACTGAGTAGGTGCCTTCTCAAGACACTTTTATGTGAAAATGATTTGTCACACATTTCACAAGAATGTGGCTTTTCTCCAGTGTGACTGAGTAGGTGCTTACTGAGTGCTCCCTTTTGCGAAAATGATTTAGTGCACATGTCACAAGAATGTGGTTTTTCCCCAGTGTGAGAGAAGAGGTGAATCCTCAATTGATCCTTTCGTGAAAATGATTTGGCACACATTTCACAAGAATGTGGTTTTTCCCCAGTGTGAGAGAGGAGGTGAATTTTTAAGTTACACTTCAATGAAAATGATTTGTCACACATTTCACAAGAATGTGGCTTTTCTCCAGTGTGAGAGAGGAGGTGAATTCTCAAGCCACTTTTATGCGAAAATGATTTGTCACACATTTCACAAGAATGTGGCTTTTCTCCAGTGTGACTGAGTAGGTGCTTACTGAGTGCTCCCTTTTGCAAAAATGATTTAGTGCACATGTCACAAGAATGTGGTTTTTCCCCAGTGTGAGAGAAGAGGTGAATCCTCAATTGATCCTTTCGTGAAAATGACTTGGCACACATCTCACAAGAATGTGGCTTTTCTTCTGTGTGAGTGAGGAGGTGCCTTCTCAAGACACTTTTATGTGAAAATGATTTGTCACACATTTCACAAGAATGTGGCTTTTCTCCAGTGTGACTGAGTAGGTGCTTACCGAGTGCTCCCTTTTGCGAAAATGATTTAGTGCACATGTCACAAGAATGTGGTTTTTCCCCAGTGTGAGAGAGGAGGTGAATTCTCAAGACACTGTTATGTGAAAATGATTTGTCACACATTTCACAAGAATGTGGCTTTTCTCCAGTGTGACTGAGTAGGTGCTTACTGAGTGCTCCCTTTTGCGAAAATGATTTAGTGCACATGTCACAAGAATGTGGTTTTTCCCCAGTGTGAGAGAAGAGGTGAATCCTCAATTGATCCTTTCGTGAAAATGACTTGGCACACATCTCACAAGAATGTGGCTTTTCTTCTGTGTGGCTAAGGAGGTGATTTTTGAAGTTACACTTCCATGAAAATGATTTGGTACACAAATCACAAGAATATGGCATTCCTCCAGCATGAGTGAGGAGGTGTTTTCTGAGGTTTTTCTTATTTTTGAATGATTTAGTGCTCATGTCCCAAGAACGTGACTTTCCTCCAGTGTGAGTGAGGGGGTGCTTTCTGATGTTTCTGATTTTGCTTTGTCGCAAGAATTAGTCTTTTCTCCCGTTAGCAGATTAAAAATAAGCCTTGCTTTTTACAAAATTTCCACGTTTAGATTAAATGACAGAATTATATCTTTGAAAGTATTTCTATAATATATCTTGAAAGTATATTCTATCTATTCCTTTTGCTTACAAGCAATTAATCATTGCTAATTTGCAGTAGGAACATAATGATTATCAGGAACACAATTTCAAAAGACATGATTTGATTTTCCCCTTTCCTGTAATTAAAAAAAAATGATAACTCGTATGCAATATTTCAATACTTGTTCAAATTTATGAAAAACGAACAATATACTTGGTCAAGAAGGAACTTCATTGGGAACATAATACATACAATTGATAACACTGATTTTCATTTTATTTATCGTAGTAGATTTAAAGTTATCAATTCTAAATTACATACATCTGTAGCTGTATTAGGATATTTTCTTACAATTGATCTAAATGACCTGCTTTACATAACATAGGTCAGGACTTGTGTCAAATTGTTCTTTAAAAATATCCATGTCATGTTTTATTTATATTACTGTATCGTCAATTAAGTAGTAGAAAAACATGAAGTTGGAACTTATTTTAAAATATTACAAAATATGTTAAATACATCAATATTTTAATAAAAAGTTAGAAAATAATAATAAATAAATAAACAATTACCAATCATAGAGATGAATGGTTAAAATTAAGAGAAAAGGTTGAAATTTGCAATAACTAATCAGCAACCACTGACGCAATTGCCGTTAGAAAAATTGATTAGCTTACATTGTATATTATACCTCTACATTCAGATTCTACTACAACCCAAGCAAACCATTATACATACATTATAAAAATTTATTAGCATACATTGCATATTAAACCTCTGCATTAAGTTTGCTTTAAAACCCAAGCAAACAATTACATATACATACTAGCTGAATACCCATGATTTGCTATGAAATTTTCCCATGTGCATTTTAGCAATCAAAAAACATTCATGCATTCCACATTTCGAACGTTTGATCGCTTTTCCACTCCTGAAAATTGGTTTATCGAAATACCTTACTTTATATATACTATACTTTACCTATGCCCTTTGTTGACATTTGTTCCAAATTTTATAATTGTGACTATACTGAAAGTGGGGCATTGATATCTTCTTCGTATGGAACGTTTCAACCCTTTGAAATTAGTTAATCGAGATCGGAATACCTTAGTTTATCCATGCTTGCCCTTGATAAAACTTTCAAGTTGTGACTGCATTGGAAGAGGGACAGTGAAGGGGAGACCTATGTACCTAGGGCCGCCTTTTTTCAATGCACACAAAATGACCCACTAAGCTGTTTAAAAATGGTAAATTGATATTATTCTCGTCACTAAATTAGAGGACACCTGGAAAAAATGGGTCTCCTTGAATTCTTTCCAGCTGATTGGTGCCTCTTTATCGACAGTTCAAAGCGAAGTTTGAATTGTGTCCATCTAACTATGGGAACAAATGTGGTTCAATAACTAATTATTCACTCAACAAACACTATAGAACATAACACTATAGCTTTGGTATTGAAGAAGATAAAGTATCATGAACATCAATGGGTGATTTGTGCGAGTTTAAAAATAGTAAACTTTTTTCTTGGACAGCAAAGTGGGTACATAAAATATTCTTTCTTCTTGTGCCTCTGGGATAGCAGAGACAAATAACACCAGTGGGTTTAAAAAGAGTGGCCAAAGAGACACAATATGGGCATTGGAAAAGAGACTGTCATGAACAAGCTTTTCGTTTTACAAGAGAAAATCCTGTTTTCTCCACTACATATTAAGTTGGGCCATTTTAAGCATTTTATAAAGGCTCTTGGGGAAGGGGGGGGGGGGGAGGAGGAGAGAGAATGTCTCATTTGAGTACCGAAAAAAATTAAGCAGGGATATTTGACGTCTCACAAATAAGACAACTCATTAAAGATCATGCCTTCGACTTACGAGACCGAGCGAAAAACTTGGACTTCATTTGTTGCAGTTGTTGGAAATTTTCAAGGAAAATGCAAAGCTGAAAACTACGTTGATGTGGTAAACAAGATGCTTAACAGTTTCAAATCCTTAGTTGTAACATGAGTATTAAGGTACGCTATTTACACAGTCACTTAAACTGTTTTCCTGTAAATTTATAAGATACTATTGAGGAACAAGGTAAAAGATTTCACCAACATATTTAAACTATAGAGGAACGCCACCAAGGAAGATTGGATACCCATATGTTAGCAGATTACAGCTGGAGCTCAAAAACAGCAAAATACATTCCAGAATGTTACGGAAAAGAAACTTCCGAAATCTTCAGTGATTATAGTTAGTTTCATCGATAACTTTTCCTCTATCTTTGTATAAAATAATATTTGTATCATATAATAATAAAAATCCTATGTTTAGTTTTTTATTTGAACCATGGATTTAACTTAAAATAGTGTAATGTGAATTTCACTAAAATGTCATATATATTGGAAATTAGACCTAGGCGAAAACTTATGTCATATTTTAATTCAGTGCATCAAATTCATATGAAATCAGTACATCCAGTCGCAGTATAAAGTGGGTAGTTTGGAATCACTTTGGGTTAGGTACACAAGGATAGTTATAACAGGATTCCAAATGATAACCATGATTACGGTAAAATCCTCTTAACATAAAGTCAATGGGTAGGCCAAAAATTTTCACATAAACTGATTTTCGTGTAAGCTGTCTAAAAACTTTTTCATCTACTTAATGCAGATTTCAATTACTAACCATACATAAATTAGTACTGTTGCTTTTTAAAACATACTTTGCAAGGTTTATATTTTGGCCAAAAAAGAAAGGTTTAATTCCTGTAACATAGGTATCAGTATTAGGGCAGGTAGGTAGGGAATTTTTCTTGCTAAATATTTTTAGCAAATACGCAAAAGGATGTGTGTTAATGTTAGATTTAAAATTGATCAAATATGTAAACAGTGATGCAAAATACTTGAGTATATTTGTTTACGTGTTTCAATATCCTGGGTAGATGCCAGGAATTTATAATTTTCCTTCAGGTTTCACTGTTTATTGTGCAATCTCTGTGCTATTGTAATCCATTCATCGTTTTAATGATTGTGGTTTTTATTATGATTCCATTTTATCAAAAGTCTAAAAAAAATTTTAGGGTCCGAATTTATGTATTGTAATTTTAGGTTAGGTCGGGATACAGGAAGCAAACCAATTTATTTCTGGCCTTAGTACAACAGTTTAGAACAAGATATATACATTAAGAACAAAAAAGAGTTAATGTAAGTTAAGGCATTAAAGTAAGTAAATGTTATTTAAAATGGTTAAAAAGTTTTTTAAAGAAATCTGGGTACTTACGTATTAGCGCTACAGCAGCTACAGATTTGGTGGTTTTTAAGTGCCACCAATCTACATCTAAAACTTGTGCGACAAATCATAAAATAAAACACTTAAATAACTGCGTGTGAATGCGAACAACAAGATTGCTTTTTATTGGCGGCACTTAAGAACCGCCAAATCTGTAGCTGCGGTGGCGTTAATACATAAGTACCAAAATTTGTTATTGGTTTTTCCTTCAGTTTTTAATAAAGCATTCTTTAAAAAATTTATCAATCTCTTCTAAATTATTTAACGCACATGAGGCATAGTCCTGCTGTATTAGGAAAAGTCACAAGGATTCATCTAAAAAAAAAGTAAATTAAAAGATTAGATTTTTAGTCTTAAGCGAGATTTCAATACGTGAAATTTTGTGTTAAATGAACAAATTAATGTAAAGTTTCGTCGTACGGAGAACTGCTTTTAATTCAAGTTAAACAGGATTTCATGTTAAGCTATTTTACGTTAACAGTGTTTGACTGTACTAATTTTTATTAGAAGTTGCAGAGGCCAAAATGGGGTCTCCAGCTCCACCCCCTCATGCTAGTTATGTATTCAGACTATGAACCATGAGAATTGGATTAGGCAATTTCAAAATGAACTGTGCAAAAGATGGCAAATACATATTCAAGGTTACTTTCTTTCAAAATAAAATGTCATGAATACATGACTTTCCAAGACTGAAGCAAATAATTTTCCCATGACTCAAGAAATCGCAAAAACAAATCAACCTATATGAATTTTTCTAACCATAGTAAGTAAACCATTGTACCATAAAATAATTTTCATAAAGTTTTGCCTTATATTAAGTAAAAAATCCTTGTTTCGGTAACGAAGATCCTTCGAAATCAGGAGACATAATTTTCCATTCTTTGATATTTCAGTGTTAAAAAAGCTAATTAATCCTTCAAAATAAAAAAAATATCAAGTAGGAATCAGACAATAATAATAAGTCAGAATTATATAATAAAAAATCAAATGCATTGATATCACAGCGTTAAGGGGGGAAAAATCATAAATGCAAACACAAGCTTGACAAATCAGATCATTTCAGTTCTAATATTATGATTTCCCCCCCCCCCCCCCCCCGAGATTTTAATCGTGCGATGTTGAAAGTATGGAGTTCAGGAATGTTGTCATTGGCTGCGGTTTTAAACTGTGAAAGCCGTTTCTGTACAAGAATCAATGAATTTTCGATGAGATGAATATTGGTCATGGCAAACATGCACATAATTTTACTTTAAATGTTTAGGAATCCATAAAATTCACTGTTTTTCCATTAGTAATGGTAGGTATTTTACTTAAAATCGAGACTTTCTATGACAAAATTTATCCAACGTCCAAATTCATGACTTTTCCTAACCTTCCACAAGCGCAGAAACCCTGCCTTCCTACCCTTCAACATAAGAGTCATCTACACGTAGGCAAAGGAGATCACCTACGTGCTCCACAAACAGCAGGGCAAAAAGGTGATTTTTCCAGATAAATGTAGTTTCTCAACATTAGTTTCTTCTTAATTTAATTTATCATCAATTAGTATTTTATTATAATTTAGTTTTTATTATAATTGATAGTTTAGTTTTTATTTCAATATCATTTTAGCTACAGTGCTTTGGCTTTTGTTAATAATTTTGGGTGCAAAATATCTTACAACTAGTTAAACAACAAACTGAAGAGAAGAAAATACTCATTGGTTAATATTTGGCTAAAATAACCATTTATTTCAAGTTTGTTATGATTTTTTATAGTGTCAATTATTACTTTCATAAACATTGAGAATAATGCAACTCAACCAAATTCATTTAGTGTTTTACTATCTATTGCAGCTTTAACACTGTTAAACTTAATTAACTGCATGCCAATGAAAGAAAAAAAAAAAAAAAAAAACATATTAACAAATACGTATGTCTCAAATTGTATTGTTTATTGTAGAAGTTAATTAACAAATTTTCAGGAAGGAAATTGAAGGGTTATTTTGTCATAATAGGACTCGTTTAATCAGAAAGAAAAGTTAAGTAGAAGAAATTATTTACCTTTGAAAAAAGAATAAGTATACTTACTAAACTTTGCAGCTCAAGTACGGAGCTTCCAAATGTAAAATAAAACTTTGTAAAAAAAAAAAAACTCCCGAAATTTTTATGAATGCTACTAGAAAACAAAATTCAAATGATTTATCTTGTTTGAAATTGCAAAGTACAGATGTTGTATTTTAGTATGGTATGGGTCATTCGTTTGCTGGCGCGATTTTATTTGGCGGGTTATATGTTTCTCTCTTCATTTCAGTGTTTATCGTTTGTCGAGAGTTAAAATAACCTGAAGAACGATTGGTTTTATTTTGGTTACGTCATAAATATGAATTACGTATGGGGACTTAATGGGTAAATATGAATTATGTATGGAATGTAGAAACCATGTTTTAAATCCTAGATTTTTAACAATGACAATTCTTTTAAAATATATGATACTACTTGCGTTCAACTGCTTACGTAATAAATAAAAAGATATTTTGCTACTTTGGAAATTTTACCCGGAATAAATCCTTAAAATTTTAACACATTCGCTACCGATCACGTATCAGCTTGGAATGTCTTGTTACTCCTTAGTAGTCTGTTCTGATCAGACTGTATCCGATCTGAGTGTCCGTTCATGCTGCAATTACCTAACCAGTGGTGGCTGGTGCAGGGGGCCAAGAGCCCGGCCCCATTACTTTTTGGGACCTTTTTGTCCCACTTATATATACTTGATAACTTTTTTTAAGAATTTCTGTAAAATATTTTAAAAATCCAAGACAAATGAAAGCAGTTATTAACCTCACAATATTAACTATTGTGCGTGGAGCAATAGCTCTCTTGTCACAAACTCGTGAAACTGTCTATCAACCGCAACCATTTAATAAAAACACAATCCGTCCATCCCTTCTCTTAAAGACTCCATCATAATGATCTTAAAGTCTATACGCGGGGCGCAATTCTTGAGGAATAAACGACCCCTTTCTCGAAGACCTTGAAAAGAACATAGATTTAAGCTTGTAGCCAGGTCCTTCAGTTCCTGTATTTTTAGTGGGGAGGGGGGAGCGTTTTTTTCCCTTCTTTTTTTTTTTTTTTTTTCTTTCTTCTCCAAAGTACATTTACAAGGGTATCAATTTACTGCAATTCTATAAGGAATGGTCCACTTTGTGTGTTGAGAAAAAGTAGTCAAGCTCGAGCTTGAACTGTCGAAGAAAGTGTACAAAAAGTGTGTAAAGTGTTTGTCCGTGTTATCCTTCCTATAGGTTCCTTTGCATTGATGAGTTCAATTGATTATTTATTTCTTTGTCTTAATTATCATAAAAATATCATTTTTCTTTTTAATTCATTCGATTTTAGAGGTGATTAGGTAAATGAGTTCTACAGCAAGTAAAATTAGGTCGTCCTTATCTCCCTCCTCCCATCCTATTTCACCATCACCTAATTCCTGCTATAATAGCCATTGAGCGTCCAGGGAATGGGCAAAATTGTAGAGTTGTTTTCCTTGCAATAATTTTTAAATTATATTTCTGATTCTAATATATAATTAATTTAATTTACTTTTTATTCAATTTGCTTTAAATGGATTTTTAACTATCATCATAATAAAAATATTAAAAAAATATTTTATTTTAAATTTTATTTATAAATTTAAAAATGCTTTGTATTGCTGGAAAAACTTGGGATAAAAGGACAAGATAATCCGGAACAACCCCTCTATGGGATAGACATCAATAGTCATCGTAGCAACCTCACTGAAATTGAATATCGTCTAAATCCGCTTCTGAGTATGCAGACACAGGACCCACTATACTTGCAGCATCTTTTTACTTTGGTATAGCAATGAAACTTCATTTTATGGGTAGCAAAAAAACAATATATTTTATTTATTTTAATTGAAACGTTATTTTAATCCATATTAATGTGTTTGATATTCCCAACACAGAATATTACCTATCTTCTTCATAGGCGTAACGAGGTGAGAGGGGGAGGGGAGTTATGGGGGCTCAACCCCCCCCCCCCCCATTAGGTTGAGAAAAAAAATTAAGCAAATATACTGCATTCTTTTTCACTACCAATGTTGCAAATAGATTAATACTATTACATACTCTCTTTATATTAATGTATGCGCATGCGCGCCAAATGTATAAGAAGAAACACTGGATGAAAAGAAGAGGAGAAGAGATGTAACCTTGGCAGAGAGCAGATATCAGCTCTGCTGCTCTCAATGCATTTACGTATTAAAATTGTTATATAAAAATTCTCCCTTAGTCGATATCGTTATTTCCCCCGGACTTGTAAGATTTATTTAAGGTGAAGTTTTCTATTCACAACATGTGGCATCCCTGCCGGGACTAAGCGTCGCGTTTGCGACAGATATCGACTACGTACGATAAAATGAATTTAGAAACAACTAAGCAGAAACGTGCGTCAGTGCGGAGTGCTTTTACGAAAGCTGCAAATAAATTAAGCACTTTGCTTGATGACGTGTCGGACACAATAGAACTGGAAATCACCCTTGACCAGTTATCAGAGAAAGCTCAACAACTAAGAATCCTAGATGACAACTTTCTCTTACTTTATCAACAAAAGGGTTGTACGTCGGATGAGTACCAACAAGAGTATGATGTATCCGAAGAATACCATGAACGATTGGCTGCTTTAAGAGTTCTAGTCAAGAGAAGGTTGAATCCTCGGATTACTACTGAAACGAGAGTTTCAAATGCAGGTGCGTTGGCAGACATCACTACTGCGACCTCTGGACAGAAGAAGAAGTTACCGGAGATCGAGCTGCGGAAGTTTGATGGAGACCCAAGGAACTGGCTAAGTTTTTGGTCCCAATTTTCTAAGATAGACGAGGATGCAAGTCTCGACGAGAGGGACAAATTCCAGTACCTTATTCAAGCCACACTGGAGAATTCCCCGCCCAGGCGAATAGTTAACTCCTTCCCGTCAACAAGTGCTAATTACCGCAAAGCTGTGGATTACCTTAAAGAACGATTTGGAAAAGAAAGTGTCCTAATACAAGTTTACATAAGAGATCTACTCACTTTAGTGATCAGTGACAAAAGAAGCGTAAACTTGTCAACATTGTACGACCAACTACAGACTCAATTACGTGCCTTAGAGTCTTTAGGATTAACCAAGGACAGATATGCTGACTTCTTATTTCCACTCGTTGAGTCTGCACTTCCAAGTGATTTAATTCATATTTGGGAGCGGCAAAGAGGATTGTCTATGGAGGTAACGGGTAAGACGGATTTAGACAAATTAATAGATTTTGTTAAAAATGAAGTTGAATCTGAATTTCGAGTTAATATGGCTAAGGAATCTTTTGTTCCTGAAAGAGTAAATATTTCTAAGAAATCTAATAAGGTAGAAACTAAGATTATTCCTACTACTTCTGATCTATTGTTTAATGATAAATCTGTATCGCATGATAAAAAATTTAAGAAATCTGATACTTGTATATTTTGTGAAAAATATCATTCTTCAGAGAGTTGTAATGAAGCTGCTTCTATGAGTTTAGATTGTAAGAAAGAAATCATTAAGAAAAAGAAGGCTTGTTTTGTTTGTCTCAAACTTTATCACCAATCAAATTCATGCAGATCTAGACATAAGTGCCCCTTATGTCAACGAAGGCATTTTATTTTGTTATGTCCTGATTTGGCCTCTAAACAAGTTGAAAATCTTTCAACTAGAGAAAAAGAAGAAAACAAAACAAATACGCTTAATAATAATGTCTTGCAACTCTCTGATGTATTGCTTCAAACTTTAATTGTAAGATTGCATAATGGTCCTAGAGAAATGTTAATAAGATGCATTTTTGACACAGGTTCATGTAAGTCATATATTTGTAATAATATAGCTAAGGTTATGAATTATGAACCAATTGGAAAAACTAAGTTAAAACATTCTCTTTTTGGCTGTGTTGAAACAGAAGAAAGTGTGCATGATAATTATTTAATTGAAGCAAGTAGTGTTGATAGAAAATATCAATGTAAATTTGAAGTTTTAAGTGTACCGAATATTTGCTCTGATATAAAACAGGTCCCATCTGGTCCGTGGATAAAAACACTCCAAAATCAAGGAGTTAAGATTTATGATTTAGAAAATACGCAACTAAAAGTAGAAAAAAGAATTGCATTATTGATAGGATCAGATATTTTGGGAAGATTGCTGACAGGGCGAATACTAAATTTGAAGAATACGAGCCTCACTGCACTTGAGAGTAGGTTGGGATGGTCTTTAATAGGCCCCATTAATTCGTTTCCAAGTGGTAGTGCGGAAAAGAAGGGAAATTTGGCGAGCCATCTGGTTAATACTTCCTTGTTGGCGAGGGGGAAATGTATCTCAGACTTATGGGCATTAGATACCATCCAGATCTCGGAATCTGCCATTAATCAATCTAAACAAGATTTAGAAGTTGAAACGCAAAAATATTTTAAAGAAACCATTGGCATTAATGATGAAGGGAGATACGAAATTTCACTTCCATGGGTTGTAGATAAAACACTTTTGCCAGATAATAAAGTATTGGCAGAAAAGAGCCTTTCTAGTACAAAAAGAAAATTAATAACTTTGAATAATTTTGATAATTATGGGAAAGTTTTTGTTGAATGGTTATCACTGGGTATCATTGAAAAGGTAAACAATGCAGGGGAGGGTCTTCATTATTTAGCCCACAGACCTGTTTATAAGGAAAATAGTCAGACGACAAAAATAAGACCAATTTATAATGCGTCTGCGCATTTAACAGGTTGCCCTTCGTTAAATGATTGCTTAGCTACTGGACCTAATTTAATAGAATTGATACCATCATTACTTAATAAGTTTCGAAAGTATAAAATTGGAGTTACGTCAGATGTAGAAAGGGCTTTTTTACAAATTTCTATTAAAGATAAGGATAGAGATTTTTTAAGATTTCTGTGGTTCGATAAAGATGACCCAGAAAAGATAGTAGAATTCAAACATAAGAGAGTAGTGTTCGGACTAACTTGTAGCCCGTTTTTATTGGCGTGACAATTCAATATCATTTAAGTCAAGTTCCAGGGAATTTAAGGGACACAGTAGAAGTCCTTAAGACAGCGTTTTACGTTTATAACTGTGTAACAAGTTTTAATTCTGAAATGGAAATTAAAAAATTCGTTCTGGAATCTCAAATAATTATGTCGTCAGGTCACTTTAATTTAAGGGGTTGGAAATCAAATCTACCAAACGCGGTTTTTGAGGAACAGCCTCCAATCGAAAATAAAATACCACTTCTAGGTTTGGAATGGGATACAGGTAAGGACAATTTGTCTTGTATCGTGAAACAATTTGACGAATCGGATGAGCTAATTACAAAAAGGATAGTGTTGGCTGTTGCCAATCAATTGTATGATATTATCGGATATGCAATTCCAGTGATGTTGTTACCTAAATTGATTTTACAAGAAACGTGGGATTTGAAACTTAAGTGGGATGAAGAAATTCCGAAACGTTTAAGCAATAAGTTTAAGGTATGGCGACAACAATTGCATTTGTTATCTGATATTAAAATTCCTAGATGGCTAGGTTTTACGGAAAATAATGACTCGATAAGTTTGCATTTGTTTTGTGATGCGAGTAAATTGGCCTATGGTGCCTGCGTGTATATAAGAGTGGTAAGTAAAGGTTTAGTAGATATTAGGTTAGTTAACGCAAGATCGAGAATAGCACCTTTAAAGCCTATCACTATACCTCGTTTAGAACTTCTCGCTTGTTGCATAGGGGCAAGGTTATTGTCTTCAATAATTAAGGATCTTAATATTTCTAACGCTAATGTGCATTGTTGGACTGATTCCACTACAGTTTTGTGTTGGCTACGAAGAGATCAAAATTGGGGGATATATGTCTTAAATCGCGTTAGAGAAATTCGTCTTTTGACTCCTACTGTAATATGGAATCATGTTCCGGGAGCTCTAAATCCTGCCGATTTAGCTTCTCGTGGATGTTCCGTAGAACAATTAATGATTAGTAAATGGTGGGAGGGACCGAATTGGTTACGTGAAAAGGAAGATAATTGGCCAAAATGCAATGACGAGCCAGATGAGGACCTGATTAATGCAGAGAAACGGAAAACTATTATTGTCACATTAACAAAAGATAATGAAAATAGCAATTGGTATTATAAATATTTCTCATCTTTTAAAAGGATTGTTAGAATGATTGCTTGGATATTAAGATTTTATAATAACTTGAGAAATGTAAATAACAACTTTTCTAAGGATTTATCGGTTGTAGAAATAGATAAAGCAGAAATATCTCTATTGTTATTAATTCAAAAAGAATCATTTACTAGTGAAAAAGATGAGAATCTTAAAAAACTTAGACCAATGGTCGATAGTAATGGATTAATTAGAGCTAAGACTAACGTCGCATATCGTGACGATACAAATGACTTTAAATTTCCAATTATTTTACCATCAAAACATCCTGTAGTAAAGTTGTTGATAATAAGCACACATAATGATTTATTGCATGGAGGTACGTCTATGCTGATGTCTCATTTAAGAGAAAAATATTGGATTTTGAAATCACGTAAAACTATAAGAAATTGTATTTTATCATGTATAAAGTGTCAAAGATTTAAGGCAACAAGGTGTGATGCTGCTCCGGGCATCTTGCCCAACGATAGAGTTCGTGATGCTGCAATTTTTGAAGTTGTAGGATGTGATTTGGCGGGACCCCTTTATTTGAAAGATGGGAGAAAATCCTACATAGTTTTATACACCTGTGCAGTCTATCGAGCAATACACCTGGAGTTAGTCACATCCTTGAGTACTGAAATCTTTTTTCAATCATTAAGACGTTTTGTTGCACGTAGAGGCCGGCCAACCACCATTTTCTCGGACAATGGAACGAATTTCCTTGGGGCAGAGAGAGCTCTTGAAGCCCTTGATTGGGATACTCTCTGTTCAAAAGCCGCTGAGCAAAAAATTTGTTGGAAATTTAACCCTCCGACAGCTGCTTGGTGGGGTGGTTGGTGGGAGCGGTTGATCCAAATGGTGAAACAAATTATCCGCAAGATTCTAGGTCGTGCTTCTCTCGATTACGAAGAGTTACTCACCGTGCTATGTGATTGCGAAAGAGTAATTAATTCGAGACCTCTCACTTATGTGTCGGAAGATGTGGAGGACGGTTCTACGTTAACTCCCGAAATGTTTCTGCGCGAAATAAAAGAATCTGGAGTGCCAGATATTGATAATGTAGACAAAGAAAAATTAAGTAAGAGAGCAAAGTATCTACAAAAAATTAGGGAATTATTAAGACGAAGATTTCGCTCAGAATATTTGGGGCAATTAAGGCAGCAGGCAATTAAAGATTCGAAATTTAAGCCTCTCAAAGTAGGAGAAATTGTTCTTCTCGAAGACTCTAATAGGAAACGCGCTTATTGGAATCTAGCACGTGTGATAAAACTCATTCCTGGTCGAGATGGGCACATAAGACTTGCACTTGTTAAAACTGAAAGTACCGAATTTTTAAGACCAGTTCAAAGGTTATACAGACTGGAAATGGATAACAACTTAGAGAATCAGGACACACAACCAATTCCTTTGACCACCAGTAGTGGTAGAGTTGTGAAAGTACCTGTACGAGTGTGAAAACAAATTCTATTCTTTTGTATTTTGAATATCAATGTTGATTTAAATTCTTTGTTTTATATTTGTATTGTGTTTTGTGTATAGATAATACATTAAGTAGTTTGTAATGAATATATGTGTATATTGTTTTGAGTGTTTTAGATTAAGGTACACTCAAAAGGTGGGAGTGTGTTGCAAATAGATTAATACTATTACATACTCTCTTTATATTAATGTATGCGCATGCGCGCCAAATGTATAAGAAGAAACACTGGATGAAAAGAAGAGGAGAAGAGATGTAACCTTGGCAGAGAGCAGATATCAGCTCTGCTGCTCTCAATGCATTTACGTATTAAAATTGTTATATAAAAATTCTCCCTTAGTCGATATCGTTATTTCCCCCGGACTTGTAAGATTTATTTAAGGTGAAGTTTTCTATTCACAACAACCAACTCTTTATTGATTATCACTCAAATTATCCATTAAATTTCATTATTTGGATTATTCAGTGATCAATGTTTTACTAAGGTAATCAAAAGCTACACTAAACTGCAAGACTATACATGGATTTTTCACCAGAAGAGAAAAATTGCCATTTAATGAACCATTCTGGACCATACACAGGGGGGGGGGGAGGGGGAGAGAGAGAGAGAGAGCAACCAAACTCCCCTTCCCCCAAACTTCCCCTTTTATTTTTTGTGTGTAACTTGTTATAAGTATTTACATTAAAAATTACTCAGGTTGTAGATGTAATATGAGTCTGATTCTCTTGATTCTGCAAAAATTACAAATGAAAATATCTGCTTTAAGTTAGTCAATTAAGTCTTCGACCATACCCCCTGCCCCGAAAAAAATCCTGGTTACGGGCTTGGTACCATGTGATGATAATAAGACGCAACACCCGTCCGAGGCTGGAGGAATGGACTCTCCATCACGGGAAACATAAGTGCTGAGTCAACATTGCGCTGAATAGAAAACCCAAACACTAGACAATAACTGAATGTAAACTAGGTGAGTTGAAAATCGCACAACTTTCAATTACACTATAATACTGGTCACTACATTTCAATTTGATGTGGAATAGTGTTGTTATCATTATCATTTATTTGAAAAAATTGCCAATTTAATGATATTTTTAGCGATAATTTTTACATGGACCAAAAAAAAAATATCGCCAGAATGACGAATGCGACAATATGCTATTTGATAATTATTACAATATCCTTTCTTGTAAGTGAGACAGAGGAGAGGAGAAAAACGGTCGTTGATGAGCGATGCTCAAGGGAAGAGAACTCTATGTTGAAGACACTCATTTTTCATCCTTTTACACCTTTAAAGCATTTTTACGGGAATTTTGGAGGTGAGGTTAGAGCCGTTTTTTAGCAATTGCTAAGAAAATGCTGTTGTTTTTCATGTTTTGCGCATGCGCAATATTGACGAAAACCTTAATAACAGGTTCCATGGCCCCAGCTAATTTGTACACCAAATTTGAACACCCTTTTTTTTCATTGATGTAGTGAGTCCAAACTTTTCGAAATTAACCCCTTCCATTCATCAACTCTAGTTACGCCTATGGCTATCTTTAATTCATTCAGTTGCCTGAAATATAAATTTATAAGGATAACAATAAACGAATTTTTTGTGGTACATTCCACAAGTAACACAAGGGCTCTGACTGAACAGTAAACAACCAAAATTTAAAAAAAAAAGTAAAAATATAAGATTGAAAATATTTTTCTGTTGAGTAATGAAATTTCGAACGGAAATATTAATGAATCAATATGCATTAATTTTACGTTTAAATGAATAATTTAAGATCCATACTTTTTCTGAACATCTCACCACTTTTATTCTCTTCATTTTTAAATTTTCGAACGCCATGAGCAGGGATGTAGTGGAGCCGGAACGTCGATCCTTTACCTTTTTCGAAGGCGAAAGGGCGTTCCCATGTCTAAATCATTTTTTACTTTCAATTACCCATATGTATACATAGGGTAATGAAAGTATAGCAATCGGTAAAAAAAAAAATCCTTTCCCCCCCCCCCCCTTCTTTATCCTTCAACGTTTTGGTACATCCTGATTTCAAAAAAGTTATCTACAAAAATCTCTCTGTGTGTGTATGTGTGTCAGTGGTCAGCATAACTCCCGAACAAATTGACCTACGATGTTCAAATTTGGTGTGCGTGTTGGTGGTGGCCATGGGTTATTAAGGTTTTCGTCAAAATCGCGCATGCGCGTAAGGTTGCTGCCATTGAAAAAATCATGTTTTTCAGTAATTTATAAAAAACGCCTCTAAAGATTTTGATAAAAATCGCTGTGCTATTGCCTCTTAAGATGTTCTAAACATCCGCAACTCCGAAATTCCCATAAAAATGTTTTAATGGTGTAAAAAGTTCAAAAACGAATGCCTTCAAATCCGAGTCATCTTTCCTTGAGCATACCTCATTATTAATCGTTTTTTCTTATCTAGTCAGTTTCCCCTATAATAAAGGATAATATAAGGATTATCGTGAAGAATATCGCCAAAATCACCATTTTGGAGAAAGTTTTTTTTTTTTTTTTTTTTTTTTTAAGACCCATATAAGAATTATGGCGAAATATATCGCTAAACTGGCAATTTTTTCTAAATGATTGATGAAAATATAATAATGATAAATGGCACAATTCCCCCTCAGTATTATAGTGTAATTGAAAGTTGTGCAATGTTCCACACCCCTAGTTTAAATTTGTATTTACAAAAAAAAAAAAAAATACTAAATGCAAAGCCAAGTAAAAAAACGAAAAAGTTCTTTCGTGTGAACTTTGCTTTCGTTTGTGATCTACAACTTCAGCATTCAAGTTCAAGTATTTGAAAACACTTGAAAGAGGAGCTTCAACATACACATTGCCATTTCTCCTTCATCAAAAATGAACTGATGTATGTTTATTGTGTTAATATATATATATTTTTTTTTCAACGAATGATCGGCATTTGTGGATGAATACAAGACGTCAAATTTCTATGGTTTGTCATGAATAAGAACTAAAACTTCTATACACAAATTCACGCTAACTATCTACATTTTTAAAGAACAAAACTGTGGTCTGGCACATAAAGTATTTGAACTCCTTCCTTGAGTGTTCTCCTACTCTAATTTTAACAGGAACGCTAACCGATTTATCAACAAAAGTGATGTAACGTTTTTTTTTTTTTTTCTTTTTTTATACCAGCCATTTAATAATTTATTTGTAAACTTCTCACCGTACCAAAGAAATGAATTTGTTCAAGAGGAAAAAACGAATGGACAGTAAAAGATGTTTTTTTGACATTCAAAAAAAATAAAGCAAACCTGCGATTCTGACAGAATAAAGTGGTTGGTGCTAAGAATCCAGATGGGTAAGTGCAGAATGTTGACATTTTGTATTAGCTTTTAAGGTGTTTTGAGATTACGGAATTATGAATTTATATTTTGCCATACATTGGGAAATATTTATTTTATTTCCAAATATTGGGAAAATCACACTCATACGTTATTTGAAAAAGACAAAATATATTCAAAACAGGGAATTGATTTTAAATCCTTTATATTAACTTCGATTTTATGTGACGAATGTGGTGAAATCCGCGGAGGCCTAACTATCTCCCTTGTTGTCATTCAATCGGGCTGAACTTGGCAGATAGATTCGATGCATTATCAAATTTTGAGGCTGTTACTGTCACTAAGAGGTCACTTTTACCGAATACTAATAAACCAACTTGCTGTCATCTAATCGTACAAAATAGCTTTTAACCGACCATTGAAGAAACTATTTTCTGTTCACATATTTTTTTAAATAAATAATAAATATTGTTTCAATCAGAATAGATAAATGATATTTGGAGGTTAGAGCATAAATTGATGTTTATTTTTAATAAATAAATTTTGAAATGTAGTTTGCCGCATATTTTGCTGATAGAAATCTTTTTGATATGCAGCCCATCGCAACCACGTAGTCGTTGCCGTGTACAACAATATACCTTAAATCAGCATTAGTCACTACTCGGTCCGCCGGCCAGATTTGGCCCACAACAGATTTTTCAGCGGCCCGCCGCAACCACAGAAGGTTAAAAAAATCAAATGTCAAGTGTTGACTTTTTTTTAACACAATTGTAATTTATCCAAAATAGTATGTGTTAACTATTTAGAACATAGTTCTCCACTACGTACCCAAAGAAACTATGTGAAGAAGCTTTCATCTAGGTGGTTTTCATTAAAAAAAATACAGGAATAGCTTTAACTGAATCTCGTTTGGACAATTTATTAAGATTGGCTGCTCTCACAATTGATATCGATTAAAACGGAATAATCTAAAAGAACAGTTTAAATATTTTTATTAGAAGTTAGGTCAAGCCGCATTGTCAAGTTGAAACAAAAGATTAACTTCTTTTTTAGATTATGATTTACTAATAATGAAAATTACTATTTTTCAATTATTTGAAAAAAGAATCAAATATTATTAACCTAAAGCAATCGAGAAATTTCGAGATGTTTCTTTTTCAACGAATTAGCTGGATATTTCGAGAATGTTGTCTCGCGCCTGTAAAAATAAGACTGGAGAACGGGAAAGTTTTCGGATTGACTTCGGACTTCGATGAAAGCTGATCGCTTTGTTTACCTATTGGAGTGAGCTTGTATAATTGCTGTATTCGAAGTTGTTTTTGTTGAAGCTTGTGTTGAAGCTTGAGAGTGATTACACAGTTGCCTTTGAATACATTTTGTGAGTTTTCTGAAGTGTATAAACAGTAGTTTTTATCTTAAAAACTGTGCCATCATTGCCTCAGTGGAAAAATTCATAACAATATCAAGTGTAAAGTGATTATTTAATTTTAATGGATGGAAATCTTCATCGTTAATCTGTAATTAATTCTTTATATTAACTTCTATTTTGTTTATATGTGTGTTTGTGGATGGCGAATGTTGGGAAGGTCCCACTTGTTATACCCCAATCGACCTGAGACTAGTTGTCGATGACAATGCATTTATAGCGGCACTACAATTCACGAAAAGTAAATAAAATAACTCACCGTTTTTAATTTCATGAAACGCCTTCAGGAAGTTCTACCGCAAAGCATGAACATGCAGAATTAAGTGCATGCTAAGCAAAGAACCACCTAAATCAAATCGTAAGGATTCTGCCCGTCAAAATGGAAGTCGCAACGCGGCATTCCTAGTGAAACACCCACCAAAGAAAGTGTTGCCACTCGAACGAAAGGAAGCTAGTGCGTTTGAGTTCGATCATCGTGATCTGTGCTACAGCGTTTCTCACCAGTGTGCCGTATGGGTCGTGTTAAAATATCGCGTGCCCAAATTTCGAGATATGTAAATGTGGAACTGCATAAAAGCCACCGCAGGAAACCAGATTCTTCAGATGCCATCGGTCTGATGCCCCAGCAGCAGCTTCAAGCATGCCTTTAAAAGCGATGCTGGTTGAACTGATTTAAATTGGACCGTTAATTGTAAATAGTTGTATATAAACTTGTAAATATAAAATTTAAGATTTAATTAAATTTCACGAATCAATTTAAACCTGTAGTAACTTTATTATGTAGACGTCCTCTTAACTACACATTCTATCAAGTTTTATGAGATGTCACTAAGAGGACACTTTCACACACGTTTCTATTGTCACTTAGGAGGACTAAGTAACTCACTTGCCGTTATCCAGTCGATCTAAAACTAGGCAGGTAGACTCGATGACACAGCATTCTTTGGAGTTTTGGCCGGAAAAAAAATGTTAGCAATTGGTTAATTTTTTATTCACCCAAAAATTTGACAACAGTTTCATGTTCTCAAAGTTAGGCAATCGATCCACAAAAAATAAAATTGAAAATGTATATATTTTTTTTCTTTATTGTTATACATAGCTTTGCTTACCATTACCATGGCAAGCATTCTCCATAACTATCATAAGAGATTAAGTGAAAACAATTTCTCAAGCTCCAAGAACTTTGTAAAATTACCTGGATTCCTTTCGGGACCCAATTTCGGTATTCAAGGACAGATATATTTCTAATTAATTCAAAACTGATTGAGCATTTTCAGACTTCCGGAAGATACAATTTCAGGGCGTTATAGATACTGTAAAAGACAAAAGCTATCGTCAATCCCTTCTTCAAGTTTTAATCTGCTTTGGCTTCAAGTCTTTCGAACCCATCCACGCAACAATATTTATTCGTATGTAAAAGCTGGTTATCCTCAATTTCGCATAAAAGCAAGTAATTTGTTTGTATGTTTTACTTACTTTATATAATTACTTATTTTTTTGTATATATTTGCAAGTTTTTTGTGCTCAAATTATAATAGATACATATTTTTGATTGTGAATTTTTTGTTGTGGTAAAGATTTCTTTTTAAAAGAAACGAAAAGGATTTGGATAGCAAACCTAAATCTCTACAATATTTAGTCATGATATTTATTGTTACTCTCACAACAAATAGTAGTATGTGAACTAATGGTGTTGCCACTTACGCCATTTTTTTCTTTTTAGAGCGACGATATGGTTATGCGCACTAAAATATCCATTGACCGTATTATACTCATTTAAAATATAACAAACGCAACCAAAAGAATTGATATCTCCCAAAAAACAACTCGACTTTGTAAAAAAAGCCCGCCAAGTAAAATAATCAGTCAGAAAAAGTTGTGAAATCTAATGATTGCCGCCAAGCAGCCGCGCTTAGTTTCTTTGGGGGTACTTTTACACAATAAACTAAATTGAGATTGTGTAGGACAACTTAATTCAAATTGAACACAGTTCTTCAATTAAGCAAGAGTCTTTAGCATCAAAATATGTTTAATAACAAATAAACCAGAAATAAAGTACATTTTGTGTAATTTCATTTCATCGTGTAGGACAACTTATAGTACAGGAGATATAGGTTTTGGGGTGGAACTAATTCCCACAGAAGCGGCGATTGAATTTTTTAGCTCGTGGAGGATATCTTTTTGACATACTAAAAGTCTAGAAAAATCTGAGCGTGCAAAATGCGTTTTTTGGCCGCCATCTTGGATTTTTTTTGTAAAAATCATAAAAAGTCATGTGTGGTATCAAATTACAGAAAATTTTATACTGAAAAAGATTATCATTTTAGTTTTAAAAAGTACAAATAATTAGCAAAATAGTGACCAAAAAACTAAAAGTTTATGCAGTGTTAAAAATCCTTTTTATTAATAAATAATAAAATAGTTTTATAATACGAATGCATCATGCATTTCGTCAACAACTTTCATCTTACATAAGAAAAAAGCTATATCTATTACTATTCTTCTGAAATACTTTCTTACAGTGCACTATTTGTGCAATCTCTACCAGTACATCTCATCTCAGTACATTCCACGCCATAACGTCGACACATACATCTACCACTACCCCCCGATTCATTTGTATCCGGTGCAGCGGATCTTGTTCAACAATAACTCTGGTGCAGGGCTCATTTCACACGTTATGGGCTGTAGTTGGTCTCCTACCTTTTCCAACCCCACACTTGGGACTATTAATGTTCATAGTTTTCCAAGGTTCTGTATCCGAGGGAAGAAGTTCTGGGTTGAGACGATCGTTAATCATGTAGTTGGGGAGGATTTTTCGATACGCTCCATTTAACCTCATTAGAACCCTGGTCACGTTGAAATACACTTTGTGTACGGTCCCTTTTCTGCGATCGCTCCAGGACTGTGCTTACTTTTCAATACAAAAAGAAAGGGGCTACTCGATTCTCTGCTTGACCGCACATAACATAGGACAAAGAGTAGCAATCTTAAAAGTTCGTCTTAGCTTTCTGTACTTATTTGTTCAGGGTTCGGACAAAGTTTTAGATTTTAAAAATAAATTTCTTTACAAGGACCTTCCAATTAAAAAAGTTCAGCGGTCGCCAGTTCAACTCATTTGCTTCTTTGTTGGACTTCTTTACCTTTTTCAGAAAGACGAAGAATTGAAACATAACATATTTTACATGCTATATCTCAATCCGTAAATTTCTGTGACTTCATATCTAATTAGCGAATGGAGGTTTTTTTTTTTTTATTGTCTTATAGTGCTATAAGAGTTTGTGTCTCAATTTGGTTCTTGTAAGGATAGCGTCAAAATAAGTGGAAAATTGAAGAAGACGTAAGTTTTCAAAGTGATTGTAATGGTATCAGTAGTATGCATATCAAATAGCTATTCTTATCATATTTCAGATTTTGCAATTAAATCGTAACAAAATGGCCTAGAAAGTGTAACAGAAAAATTTGTAATAAGGGACTACGGCATATATGTGGTCCTTATTTTTTTAACTTTCAGATTTCTTTTTTCCTCACCCTCCAATTCTTTTCCCTTTGGCAATAAAAATATTATTGTAAGCAATTTTTTGAAAATTTAAAGAGATTAAGCTGTGCCGTAAGGAAAATGGAAGTTCGCATCACATAACTGCATTTTACTGTACAGCGCAGGGTGTTCCTTATTTTCCAACTTACAAATTTTGTATTCTTACCCCCATTTTTTACCTTTGACTATAAAAAATATTATTGTGTTCATTTTTGTAAATGAAAAGTGATTAACGTGTGCAGCAACGATCAACGTGTGGACGATCACTGCAAGCAGTACTACACATATTTTAAAATATGAGGCATTACTAAAAAAAAAAAAATACCTCTAAAAATCTGACATTTTTGTTGTTTAAATGTTAGATTTTGTTAGTTAAATTGTATCAATATTTTGCAACTTTTTTAAATTTAGGAAATAAAACTTTTAGAATACGTTCGTTCATTTTTGTCAATTCTGTTTTTATTTTTATAAACTTCAATATCAATTTAGCAGGGTTAATACTAATTTATCATAATAAAACTTGGTTCTCTACAAAAATAGGTCAAAAGAAAAAATATTCGGGGGTATGAAATTGAAGCCGAAGAAATTTAATATTTTTTTTTTTTCAAACAATTTCAATTTTAGTAATCTTTTAACAACTTCAGGCTATTTGCGACACGGGTTAATATATTATTGAAATGAAATTTGGCACACTGTCAAGATAGACCAAAACGAAAGGAATGAAGGGGTGAGAGTTAAAATCAGATGAAATTTCGTTTTTGATGCCTTACATAGACCATCCTAATATATAGTTATAATTAGTCAATTAAAAGACTCAATACTCAGTTATACTACATATCATTACGTACCTACTTTGATTCATCGTAAGATCTCAACGAGGGATTTCAAACTCAAACAGAAATTTATATTTTACACAATTAATAATTTGCTTTAAAAATTGAAGTAATATATTTTCGATTAATTTGTTTTAAATGATAATTAAGACGGTAAAGGAAGTTTAATTTCACCAACAATAGAAGGTCACTTTTTCTTTAATAGCACAATTTAATAAGTTAAATTCTTAACTGATAAGTTGTCTTTGTAAAAAAAAAGGCTCTTCCTTTAAGTATGTACAATGTACATATTAAACAGTATTTTTAAACTTCAAATATTGTGTTTATTGATGGACAACCCAACTACGGATACGGACGATGACACTTCGTGTTTTTAAGACAACTGTATTTTAATGTTTCATAATGTGCAGTTTTGTTGAGTTTTAAAATTCGATTTATTTGACAGACCAATTGAAATAATTTCTTACAATATCTGTTCAGAACAAGTATCATTTTGTAAAAAGTGTATGCTTTCTCTCAAATGATTTTTACCAAAATTGTCTTACAAAAATTAATTAGTAGACAGATAGTATTGCGTTGATTGTCAGAGAGTTTTTCGGATTTTCTCCTTCTTGATGCGTAAATGCGCGACATTTTCCTTTTCAAAGACCAGGGGTTGAAAACTGTCAAAATGTCAAAAAGAGGAAAACATTCATAGCTTTGTTTTCAACTACAAAAATAGTTGAATAAAAATATAATGGTGTACTAATGTGTGCACAGAACAATGGTGGAGTTAGATTTTTTTTTAGGGGCTACAGTTTAGTTTAGTTTGATAAAGACCTATAAAGTCTAATTAAAAAAAAAAAAAATGTAGAACAAGCAGAACTTTTCAGAGTAAAAAAAAGTGGAAACCCCTGAAAGACACACCATTTCCAGACTGTGTACGGTTCACGTTGTTTTGGCGCATCAATGTCCTAGTGTAGTTTTTGCGTTTGATAACGTCTAAATGTATTATTGGATTCTACATAGATGCCTTAAAAGGGATTAAATATTTTTAGCCGACACAACTTTGAATTTGTATTTTTTCCGATTTTAATTTTGTTAACGCTTTAATTCTATCAGTAAACACTTACATAAACATTATATGGTAAAGAATACTCTAAAGTAATATTAAAAGAAATCAACTCATGAGGCCCTCTAAAAGGGAGGTTTTTTTTCCGCAACGATTACCAAAATATTTATCAAAATCAATAAATTTATTTTGCTTTTCTCTGGAAAAAGCAATTTGAACTTATAAATATAATATATAAGAAGGGTGAAAAATAAAAATAAAGAAAGTTTATATTTTCCATAAGTTCAGCTACACAATTCAATATTTGATTTTCATTTTTAGTAATCCATAATTGATTAGGATGTTAATAATCGCAGGAATGATTCTTTTGAAGCTCTTAACTGCTGACTACGAAAGTTAGAATCTTTTTCTAATGTAATCTTCCATTTTAACGTAATCAGGGTTTCCACGGTCATTGAAAGTTATTAAAAGAGCTTAATATTTTTGAACTTGTTTTCAAGGCCTTGAAAGTACTTGAAAATGCTTAGAGGTGCTTAAAAGTCCTTAATTTTTGCGGCTGTTGTGCCAACCGCAAATGTTATAATAGTACTACTCAGACTTGCTATCCCCGAGTGACCACCACTTGTCCGCACTGTTATCAGAATTCTGTGACATATTTTATTACGCATGCGCCAACTTGTAAACTTTCTGGTATAATATATTCTATTAAAAATTTATATATCGACATGATGCACGAAAACAAATTTTCAAAGGTCATTAAAAACATTATTTAGATCCATAAAAGTCATTGAAAAGCCAGTGATTTTCATTCTGTGATTTGAGTGTGAGCCCTGATAATATCAAATCCAGTAACATTTTCAGCCTAAAGTTCTTTAAGGGCGCTTACTACTAAAAACAGTTTTCGATTTTGCTTTGAGCTGATTTTGGTGGCAACGCAGGGGGAGGGTCCATATTCTCTGGGTAGTGATACTTGATTGGACAGCAGTGGATGATAGACAATGTCAGAAAAAGGGGAGCCTAGTGAAGAGATACTCCTCATATGACCCCAGAGGTCACACTGTCAAGAAGTTAATCACTTTCTTTAGCCCCGGTAAGAGGAACCTAGTTTGTTGAGGCTGTAGCAGGGCCTATTCTAACGGGCAGTCGTGGCCTATTTGGGCAGTCGTAAATTGTATTTGGGCAGTCGTAAATCAGATATTGGGCAGTCGTAAAAAATAGAAAAACAAGGAAATTAAAAATATGATTTTATTAAAGGAGTGCAATTATTATTCATCTTTTTGAATTCAAGTATAATAAAATTTAAAACGACTTTTTTATTTGTTTATGCAACCCTTCCTTCTTTGAAGTTTTAGCTTCAAGAAAAACTCTTACCAGGCAACCCAATAATTGGCATATTTGACATAATCGAAGCTATTCTGGCGGTTATTCGTTCCCTTAACGCCTCGAATTTAGTAGTGTTTTAAGTTAAATAATTAGGTTTAAATTTTAACAACTTTGTGTTAAATTTAAAAACTAGGAAGACCTGAAATTATAAACGTATAAATGGGGACTTATGGATCGACAACATGACGAATCACAATTTTAAATTCCATACATAGGAGGCGAAAATATCATTATGAGACTGCTTAATAGGCCTATTTTTTTAATTTTTTTATTCTCTGTTTAGTGTAATAATGTTTGTAATGTCGGGGGGGGGGGGGGGGACGGAAGTTTGGGCAGTCGTAAAAATTCCTTAGAATAGGCCTTGGGCTGTAGCCAGCCAAAGTTTGTAGGACGGGCAAAAATTTTCCCAGAAGGGGCAGAAATATAAATTATTTAATTGGTTTTCAATTAATTTTTACAATTGAAATTTTTACAATTATATTAATTACTACAAATTTATACAATTTTTACAATTCGTAAAAGAGTATTTATCAGAGAACTTTATGAAGTATATATACAAAAAAATATTTAAAAAAAAGAAACATTGTTAATGTATTTTTGATGTAATGTTATTTTTATTAATTCTTTTAAAGACCAGAAATTTTTTTGATAAAAACAAAACTTTCAATTTAAATTTTTTTAAAGTATATTTAATACAATTCTATTCCTTTATAATATTCTATGCATGTCCATCTCTTAATTTTTCACACATTTCAACTTAAGAATATCTATTTTAAAAATAATTACAAATATAAAAATTAGTATAAGTTACTTTTACATAAAAAGTTTTTTTAACACAAAAAGTTTTTTCGAAGTTCCGTTCTTACATTTCTATTTAAAAATATATATTGTTAAACAAATTACATTATCCTATCATTGGTCTTGTGGAACAGCTACATAACTCTTTAACAAACTTGTCATTTAAGAAATTCTTTAAGCATTAAAAAGTTATTTACATTTTTATATAAAAACTATAATATATATATATATATATATATATATATATATATATATATATATATATATATATATATATATATATATATATATATATATATATATATATATATATATATATATTTCACTAATAGAATTGCATTTTCCTTTATTTTCTCCTATCATTTTCAATACTCTGAAAAATTTATCAGAAACTATTAAAATATAAAAACCCTTTTTCTATTTCTTTGCATATATTATTAATTATAATATAAAATAATAGAAATTCATTTCCCTATTCTTGGTCTTATATTAAACATTTTGAAACTTTTTAAAATACATAGCATAAAAAAATCTAAAATAAAATGATAAATGTTAGTATAATTGCAATTTCCTATCTTTACACATATTAAACAATTTCAAAACTATCTCTACTTCAAATGCCAAAAACACTAGATTTGCCATCCTGTCGTGGCCCATTGACATTCTTTGGGGACTATTTATGGCCGTCAAAGTGGAAAAAGTAGATTCGCAAGTTGCTGTGCTACAATCGAAGGTATCTACAGCAGCAAAAAGTTCGTTTCTATTCAATCATAGATATAAAGGTTTACAAGTAAAAACAAATGATTGGGATAACATTTTCCAGGACGAGCGAAGATTTTTCCAGGTCTGGCAATGCCCGACCTCGCCCCCCTCTGGCTACATGCCTGGTTGTAGCCGATCTCGCTATCCTAATAAGTGGGCTGCGTGTATAGCTGTAATGCTACTTTAAAAAAAAAAAAAAAATTTTAAACTTATTTATATTTATATTTTTTTTTTATTAAAAATAAATATATTTAAGAGTAGAAATAGATTTGTACTGTTAATTAAGAAAAAAAGTTTAAATAGGGGTGCCAGACGAGTTGATAAAAAAAGTTATCCATGGTACCATAAGAACTTCATTATCCTGAAACTCATTACAACGTATCAATTTCAAGAGACATTTATATGGAATTTAATTCAATTGTGAATTCTGGATTGTAACGCAATAAAGTTATTTTTTAATAAATAAAACAAAGGTAATAGTTTTTTGTTTTTTTTTTAATTATGAATAGCTCAATATTTTAAGATTATTTGTATTGTAATTATGTCGTTACATAGAGAAATTATGGTAAACATAATTGAAAATAAAAACAGCGAATAATTTCGAAAGGGAACATTTATTCTTGTTTACATTTTCAGTGATTAGAAAGTTTTGGTGTTCTTTTACATTAAACATATGGCAATATTTCCTGGAAGAAAAAAAGTAATCCTTCAAATTCCTACACTCTACAAGCACATTTTAGGACATTGTCATCTATAAAATCATTAAAAAATATATATATACCTTAAAGGTACAATCATGTTTACTATTTCGTTATATTCATTTTGAAACAAAATTTCAATTTAATAGAGATCGATGCAAGTTGTTGCAATACTAATAATTCACAAATTCACATACTGATTCGTCAAAGTTCGTTGGAGTAATAACAAGTAATAAAAACTGTTTTTAGCACCTACATAAATTTTGTCAAATTATCCTCAATAAAATCGATAACTCTAAATCTTTATAAGGTATTTAAATATTCCTTCGGGACAGTTTTCAAACAAATTCAGTTTCAACAAATTTATTTTATTAAATTTGTTGAAACAGAAAAGAATGTTTTTAAACCCAGTTCAGCTATAATTAGTGACCAATGGGATAGTTTACAAAAAAAGCATGACGCATGTTTAAACAGTGTGCAAATCAAAATGGATTTAAGTTCTCAACGAAATTAGCATTTTAATGCATGCGATAAAAAAAAAAAAAAAACTTTATGGGATACAAGACGTTATTATGATGAACTATAATTGACGTCTATGTTTATTGTTGGTTTTAAAACCCTCTTATTTACTATATTCAATCATTCGTGTAATTCCTTAAATATTACAAATTGTTGATGTACCAGCGAAGTCTTAGGGACATTACGTAGTTCCATTATTTCCAAACTATGTAATAAAAAGCTTACAAACGGAAAAGGTGGTAAAATGTGAATGAACTTTGGAGGTTCAGCAATAATTATAGTGACCAATGGGACAGTTTACAAAAAGAACATGACTTATATTTAAAAAGTGTGCAAATCAAGATGGATTTAAGTTCTCAACTAGATTAGCATTTTAATGAATGCGAAAGAGACATTTTTTTTGCAAAAGGTTATGTAGCTCTGATTTTTTAATATGTAATAAAGGTCTGTCCCGTAGTTTATAAACCAAGTTTTTGCTAACCCTTGTGGTGCAGGGTGCAACAAAAACCAAGTCGTTTTTCAGTTTATCCGTCAAAACTGTTTGCCAATGCATCTTAGAAACAAACAGTATATTCAAAAGTTTTAGAGTATTAAATTTTCTATAACTTTTGAGCACGAAGTTTTTTTGTAGAACTATTATGTATATAGTTAAACCGCATGAAAGTCAACACTTTTTTGTAAAAATACTATTTTTTTAAGATTTGTGTCGAGTTTTTATATGTCTCCATAATGGTACGTCTTAGAGAAAAAATTTGTCAGTATAAGCTGTAGAACAATAAATTTCCTACAAGTTTTATACAACAAGTTATTTTCTAGGACTAATAACAAAAGAGCTACTCTGGTTTTTGCATTTTTCGTGGTACACCAAAAAAAAAAAAAAAAAATACGCTTTTCAGTTTATAGATCATAACTCTTATCCTAAACACAAATATTAAATTTAAAACTTGTAGAGTATTAAATTTGCTATAATTTTTGTACATAATTGGTTTTTGTAAAACTATTATGTAAAGAAAGAGTGTAGTAGCATCAAAATAAAAACTTTTTTGTTGATTTTACTTTCGAACTTTATAACTAGAAAAGAAATTTATACAATGTAGAAATAAGTACGAAATTTTTTAGAAAAACAGAGGGTTAAAACTCTAAAGAAGTTTAAAAAAAAAAAAAAAAAAAAAAAAAAAAGCGCACGGTCTTCACAGAACTGAAGTTATCTATTAATAAGGGTAAAATAATACCAAAAACCATCAGTGACTCATACAAAACTAGGGGTGTGGAACATCGCACAACTTTCAATTACACTATAATACTGCAGTATTATAGTGTAATTGAAAATTGTGCGATGTATACTTTCAAACCCTATGCATATACATATGGGTGATTGAATCTTAGTAATCCGCTTCTGAATCTTAGCAAAAATATTTCATCGGTTTTTTTTGGGGGGGGGGGGGGGGAAGTTAGGGGATTTATAATAAAAAAATTAACTTTGAAACAATCTAGTCATATGACGCATGTTTATAGAATAGTTTTTGATGCTGAATCGAATGAAAAGAAGGCAAGACGCTATTACCAATCAAGAAAAAGTTAGTTCTTATAAACGAAACAACATGTAAAAAGCGAGAAAAGGTAAAATTAGGCAAAGAAATAAAAAATTATTTAGCAGAGAAGTGTGTTTTTGAAGTGGGGGAGGGGGGGGGGGGAGAGGGAAAGGAATGACGAGTAAGTGTGGAGTATTTTTTGATGAAATTGACGATTTTTTTACTCGAATAAAAAAAAGGGAGAAAAAAAGACGATATAACTATCCTCCATAACAGTTATAGTCCATTTGTCCACTTTATAGACGAAAATACATGTAATATAAAAGTTCATGTAATGAACCAAAACTGAGTGGAAAAAATTAAAAAACAACCAAAATTTAATCGAAAAAGTACCAGTTAGCAATAAAATAAGTAAATAGTTATGAATAATTGAAATAGTAAGTTAGCAAAAACATTAGTGATAAAAAATAAGTAATGAAATAAAGTAGTTTTTACACAAGTAGTTTAGTTTATAAAAATGACTATGACTTTGTAAAATAGTCTACAATACACAAGTCTAACAGGCCTAGATTATACTAAAATTAATTTTCAGTTTAAAAAAAACCCGCCACCCCCTCAAAAAACGTCCTTCTATGCTATATAATTTCTTTATTCTCATGACAAAACGTTTTTGCCACTACCAAGTTTCATGAACGGACCAATTTTTTACTTCTTTATGTCGTATTTTACCTTTCCTCACTTTTTACATGTGCTTTCGTTTATGTACTGTAACTTCTTCTAGATTGTTTAACGACTTGCGTTTTTTTTTTCATTCGATTTATCATAAAAAAATACGCTAAAATCATAAGGCCAAATGCTTAGATAGTTTCAAAATTAGTTTTTCAGTTTTAAAAATCCCCTAATCCCCCACGCTCCCCCCAAAATAAACACCCTTCTTTGCTAGATATTTTTATACTCTTTTGATTCTTCATTTTCATGATAAATTAAATGTTTTTGTCAAGTTTCGTGAACGGAGCAATTTTTTGTTTTTTGTATCCTATTTTACTTGTACTATATTCGAACATTTTCCTAATTTAGGAGTTTTCAAAAAAAAAAAAAAAAAAAAAAAAATAATAATAATAATAATAATAATAATCGAAAACCGCAAACTTAAACTGTCCTTATATCAAATATATTCTCATTCCCTCTAAAATATTCAATCTTGGAAAATGAACTAACGTTTTCATGAAGGGCAAGTTTCAATATGCAATCAGCCACCTTTTACCACTGAGCTAAGAATATCTTTAGCTCAGTGCCTTTTACTGCACCACGTCAGAACACGGAATCTCACCCCATTCCATTTCCTAGAAAAGGGAAGCGATCCCCTCCCCTTCTCCCCTATCCAGTCCACAAAGTAAAAAAAAAAAGCAAAAAAAAGCCAGCTCTTCTCCGACAATTAAGGTGGAGCTTATAGGAGGCGTGGTTTTCACATTTTTGTCTTATAGTTAGCTTCAAAGTTTGTCTAAAATTGACAGTTTGAAAAATAAAATTGAAGTTTTGAAACTTGAACTAAACAGATAATAGTTCAATATTTATTTTTCAGTCGTCAGTTTTTAAATATCTCTATTCCTTTTCCTGTAAAATGAAGTTAAAGTAAAAAGGATTATATTTTTTCTATTTAAAAAAAATGTAACAAAATTTATGACAAAACTAAAAAGATTCAAAGAATCCTCAGAGATGTATCTATCCAACAGAACAAACCCTGCAGAAGTATTCTCAAAACTTCTTTAGCAAAATTCAAGCATTTGTTGCATATTTTCCCATTGCCTTAGCATTAGAGGGGATATTCAAGATGGACGGTATAGAGGAGCCTTAATTTACTCAAACAGCTTGCTCTCTCTTTAACCCTTTCTTCTCCCTATCGGATTCAAAAGAAAAAGTAAACCAAAGAAAATTCCATTGTCCTATATGGTGTTTACCCTTTAACACCATTCGGGACCAGAGGGTATGGATATTTATTTTAAGATTAACGATTCCGTTTTCTCACCAGCGGTTATTTGAAGCGTGAATTTCCACAACAAAAGGATTTTAGATTTTTAGGTGTGTTGACTGGAGTAATGACTTGCGCTTGACATTGAATTATGAAAGGTAAATACTATTGTAAGTTGTCCACTTTGGATCATTTATAAAATTGTCTCCCGAGAAAACCTGTGGAACAGTCCATTTCCAATTTTGACACATCACCTCGAGTAGAAGGTTTACCTAGCTGCGTAAGAACGTTGTGATAGATTTGCTTGTTAGACTTGACGAAGGCTAGCTGAAATCATTCTTCAAAACTCTGAAATTATATTCAAAGGCAATTGTTGTTTTAACTAGATCAAATATGAATTTATAGACAACCAGCTACAATTAGTGACATTAGGATGAATCATCTTGTAAATGCATATCCATCAAAAAGCAATTTCTTTGCTGGTATAAGCAAGAAGGGAGATTTGGAAATTACCAGTTAAAGAACATAAACCTTCCTATTCCGCAAAAGATATTATTAAAAAATAAAATTTTCTAGGAAAAAAAGCCTTTTGCGCTCTTTAAGTAAAAAGCGATTTTGCAACTAACACTTCACAAAAAAATCGTTTTTGACTGTAAAAATAATATAACCCATAAAAACAAAGTTCTTAATATAAATCCTTTGTATACATAAGTCAATTTTTATATTCATTAACATAGCACCGTTTCTGCTGCCAGCGTGTGCTTGTTTTAAAAATTTAAATTTAGATGCTAACACCATCTCTATCAGCAAAATATGTGGCAAACTACTTTTCAAAATTTATTCATTCAAAATGAATGTGAATTTATGCACTCAGATCCAAGTATCTTTTATTTCTTCTGATCAAAACAATTTTATTATTTATACTAAAATTATTTTGTCAACAGGAAAGAATTTCTTCAATGATTGGTTTAATGCTATTTCAATGCGATTGGATGACGGCAAGTTGGTTTATTAGCATTCCATAAAAATGATCTTTTAGTGACAGTGACAGCCTTCAAAATGGTACAGAATGCATTGTCACCAACATCGAATCTATCTGCTAAGTTTCAGCGCGATTTGATGATGTCAAAGAGTCTCACATAATTAGGCCTCCGTATATTTGCCTGCCATCGACAAACAAAACACATAAATATACACACAAAGTCGGAAGTTAATACAAGAATTTTAATAAATTAAAACTTCAAACTAAAGGAATGTACGTGTGATGAGAGGTTTGGAATGCAATTTTAACAAATACATGTTTAGAAATGTATGGATGTAATTGTTTAAAAGGTGCGTTGTATGTTAAACTCAAAATTCAAAAGTAACTGCACCCCTTTAAAAGAATTAACCGTTTTTTAAAAAGATTTTTCCGTATTAGAAATAACACTTTTGTAATATTTGAAATTATCTAGTAAATTACTTTTAAGATTGATTTATCAAAGACATTTAAATGATGTGTTGATAAATTATGCTCACTTCCAAAAGAATCGGAATCCAACACCATCAGCATCATTTGAAAGCAGCCATCTGAACTTACCTGGCTATTATTAACTCACCTTATATCTAAACTGTATTCATAGAATTTAAGTTTGAAACGATCAGAACTACTCAATCTCGTGAAATTATTCGAAATACGGCAAAATATGTTTCTGGCTTTGACATTAAGTTAAAATAGATCCGTTTTTAAATCCCTTATAATAACTTCGAATTTGTGTGTGAATGGTTGGCTGTGTATGTCGATGGCGGGCAAATCTGCGTATCATATCTTTACATAGAGTAATGAAAGTACAGTATTCGATTAATTTTTTTTTTTTTTTTTTTTTTTTTTTTTGGATCACCCAGATTTAAAAAAAAAGTGGTATAGAAAAAGAAATGCCTGTCTGTGTGCACGTGGTCAGAATAACTCCCGAACAAATTGACCTACACTCTTCAAATTTGGTACATGGGTTGGCGGTGGCCATGGGTCCTGCCATTTAGGTTTTCGTCAAAATCGCGCATGCTCATAAGATTGAAATAATGAAAAATCATGAAAAAATCTCGTTCTTCAATAATTTCTAAAAAACAGCCCTAACTATATTGATTAAAATCTCTCTGCTAATGTCTCTTACGTGTTCTAAACTTCCCCACCACCTAAATTCCCGTACAAATGCGATAAAAGCGTAAAAAGTTTTTTTAAAAGGGGGAAAAAATAAAAATAATCACGAATTACTTTAACACAGAGTTTTCTGCCCTTGAGCATCACCCACCAACAATTGATTTGTATCTGTTTCCCGCACAAGAAAGGACAATGTAATGTCTATCGAATATCTTCGCCAATTAGGTGGGTCTTTAAATAAGTGAAAATATGAAAATGGTAAATAACATCCCGTATCATATTTTAATGCAATGATCAGTATTATTTGGTGAATTTGAAAAATTGTGCGATGTTCCATACCCCTAGTTAAGGATTAAATGTTGAAAAGTAGTTTGCCGCATATTTTGCTTATAGAAATGTTCTGCGGAGGCCAATTTAACTCACTTGCAATAATCCAATCGATCTGAAACTTGGCAAATAGGATTTGATGCCGATGACATTTGTCACTAACAAATTTTGGGACTGTTATTCTCACTAAAAGATCGCTTTTACAATTACACATACTTCTATAATCGCTTCGGAATACTAATAAAATCCCATTTTAACCGATCATTTGTTGAAACTATTTCCTGGTGCCAAAATTTTTTAATCAAAATATATATAATATATGGGTTTTCATTAATTTACAACTGGTACCATTACAATCATTTTGAAAACTTACGTCTTCTTCAATTTGCCACTTATTATGCCGCTATTCTTACAAGAACCAAGCCGACCAAACGGTGTAGTGGTTAGCGTGCTAGCTTCTAGACCGCGAGGTTGCGTGTTCGAGTCCCGTGTTAGGCATGGGTGTCTGTAAATGTATGTTGGCTTGTCTAATGACGAATGTTTCGGCGCATTATAGCCCTCGTGTTGCTGACGGCACCAGATAATCTGAAAACAACCAACCAACTTACAAGAACCAAATTGAGACAAAAACTCTTATAGCACTATAAGACAATACAACAAAAATCTCCATTCGCTGATTAGATATGAAGTAGAAGAATATATAATCTAAAACTTTGTCCGAGTCCTGAACGAATAATTTCAGAAAGCAAAGACTAACTTTAAACTTTTAACATTGCTATCATTGTTCCTTTGTTCTGTGCGTCAAGCAGAGAATCGCCCCGCGCCTTTTCTTTGGTATTGGAACACATTTCTGGAGCGATCGGAGGAAGAGGGGATGTATACAAAACGCGTCTCTACATGACCAGGGTTCTAATGAGGTTAAATGGAGCGTATCGAAGGCTCCTCCCCAACTACCTGATTAATGATCGTCTCATCCCAGAACTTCTTCGCTCGGATCGGACACCATTGTAAGGGCTGTAAATATGCCCTATGGCTAAATAGGGGTGGGCTGACCATTTAAAAATCGAATAGATACTGACGTCAATAAAAGCTTGAAGTCGATGGAAATCGATTTGCACTGATAAGATTCATTGTGTGTGTGTGTGCTTTTTTGTCTAGATAATGACCAGGGATCTGAATGATGGCGGCTTTTTTCGTTATGAGATTGGGGGACTGGCTAATTGCTTAGAGCAGGAATAGTGGGTAGAGAGAGGGAAACCCTATTTTCCCTGTTCTCTAGTTGTAATCACGTGACTACCGTCAGTCTTCTGAGTCACCCCTTCCCCTTTTCCACTTCTTGTAATGCTATTTCAATGGCTGCCTTTCGTTCTACGAAGAACGTGCTGATATTCGACTTGTGTTTTAAGCTGCAAAATGGTTTCTGCATGTTGTGCCTTTGGCTGCTCCGAAAGACAAGTTAAAGGAGGACCAATTTCTTTTCATAGGTAAGTTCACTGATTATTATTTCAGTTTATATTTGAAGCTTTTTATGTCGTGTTATGTAAAGACTTACTGTAAAACTGTGTTATCACAAGAAAAAAGAGTCGATTTTTATGAAATCTCCGTTCAAACATTTTTATTATACATCATATCTACGTATTTCGTAATCGTTTGAAAAAAATATGTCAGAAATAATTCTTTTGCTTAAGTTTTAATCGGCATACGCCGTAATCTCTTGGCGATATTCAGTTTTCGCCAAATGGTAAAGCAGGTCAGCGAAACGAGCATGTCTGCTCTAAGTCGCGCGCGTAAGGAATATTTTTGAATTGCAAAATAAAACAAATTGTTAAATTTATTTGTTGGCCTTCCCAAATATTTTTCCAGTAAATCCTATACAACGAACCAATATACTAATATTTCTCAACTTTCGACGCTGATTACAAAACATTAATATGAATATTTTAAAATACTTTGACGCCTTAATGAAAAACATTTTTAGATTATCTTAAGTTTATTAAATTTACTTTAATTAAATATGTAACAAATTATTAAATAAATATATCGAATGAAGTTTAAAGAAAGTTAAAATTATAATATGTTTTTTTTTAATGTTTATTATTATTTGGATGAAAGTTTATTATTTATTGACCTTTTATTTTAGCTTTCCAAAAAATGAGAACCGAAGAAAATTATGGGAAATTAATATTCGCAGAGAAGGTTTTAAAGCTACAGACAGGTCTAAAATTTGTTCGAAACATTTTACACCTGATTGTTTTAATCAAGAGAAGTTTGGAGGTACGTGGCTTCATAAAGATGCTGTCCCAACAGTATTTAACTTCCCTGATCATTTGCAGAAGAAGAAAATTGAAAGGCCTACTAAAAGGATAAAGTTAGATGAGCCCCAAAATGAACCAAGCACAAGTATTACAGGTAAGTTGCACCTCATATCTGCAGAATTGTTTCCCAACAAGTATTTTTATTTGGAGCTCAAATGCAGTGGCTCAGTGGGTAAGGCACTTACTTGCCTTTGAAGCGAGAGAACCGTTTTCGAATCCGGATAGGCACACCTTACAACAACTGCTTCATAAACCAATAGACACAGCAACGATTATGACAGTCTCGCATTGATTATCAGGCTGCCTTATGGAAGTTTTTCGGGGTTTTCTCATATTAGAGATGCCAGTGTTGGACAGTTGCCCATTGAAAGTAATCCTCCCTTGTATATGGAAAGTTGTACAAACAATTGTTCCGGCGCAGAAAGCACTGCAGTAGTAGTTGCCCCAGTTAATCCAGTACAACCAATAACCTATATTTTTATTTAGACTATTTCAGTGCCTATAAAACACTTATTTTTTTTTTAACTACTTGCATGTTAAAAGAGTACAATACCTGTAATATTATATAAATTATAACTGTAATATTCTTTTCAGAATCCAAATCAAAAAGAAAACATTACTTTGGGGATTTTAAAGATGAAGACATGAAGTCTCCTACTAAAGCTACTAAACTTTTGGCAATAGCCCAAAATCAAGTTAAGCGGCAAGCTACAATAATAAAAGATTTAAAAAGAAAAAAGAAGAGATTAGAAAAAAAGATATGCTCCCTTCATGAGATCCTGGCAATTATGAGGAAAAAGCAACTTATCTCTGAAACTGCTTCTACTATGTTGGAGGTAAGTGATTTGATACTATATTACTTAAGGGGAGCTGAATAATTAAAATATTTCAGTCAAATATAAATGAGAAGTTCCAAAAAGAAAACTTTACTTGTAGAATGGCTACATAATTTTAAGAAATCAATTTTATTGAGTCTTTTGAAACTTGAGGTCTGTGTCCTAAACAGTGAGAGATTTAAGCTGGGCAGTTCTATCGATCAAAAAATCATAAATCGCCGCAATGGTGTTTTAAGTCAATTTTGTTTTATTTTATTTGGTGATAGTTTCTGATAAGTCAATCATATTCTTACTGAGTTATCTTACATTGTAATTATGAAAAAATTGTAGACTTTTTCATAACATTGAAATCATGATTTTTCCTATACTATGGACTCTGACCCCTACTTAAGCTTATCTACCCTGAAAAAGAAAATTAATTTAAAGACATACATTCTACATTTAAATTCTTTTATTCTGATTTAAATTTTCAAAACAAATAAAACTACAGTGATCGGTATACATAAACTATCTTATTTAAAGAAGGTATAAATTTCCATGTTTGTTTCTAATGTAGATTTTTTCCTTTTAGCTATCTTTACCAGGTCCAGCTGCAGAACTCATTAAAAGAGTACAAAAAAGATCTACTTCAGAGAAGTATTCACCAGAATTGAGGGCGTTCGCACTTACTCTTCAGTTTTATTCAACTAAAGCTTACAATTTTGTAAGAAAGAGTTTCAAAACTTGCCTGCCACATTTGTCGACCATTCGAAAATGGTATCAAGCCATAGATGGTTCCCCAGGATTTACCAAGGAAGCTTTGTCTGCTTTAAGAATTAAAGTACAAGAAAGCAAAGGCAAAGATGTAATTTGTGGATTGATGGTGGACGAGATGTCTATTCGAAAGCAACTGGAATGGGATGGAACTCGCTTTAGCGGCTATGTCGACCTGGGTACTGGCATTGATAACGACCAATTCCCGATAGCTAAAGAAGCTTATGTTTTTATGTTGAATGCCCTCAATTCCCATTGGAAAATTCCAGTGGGATACTTTCTCATTGATGGCCTTAGCGGCAAGGAACGTGCCAACTTAATAAAGGTATGCTTGAGGTGTGTACATGAAACTGGCGTTAAAACTGTGTCGCTAACATTTGATGGCACAAGTTCAAACTTTGCTTTTGCCAAGCACCTCGGAGCAGATACTGAGGTGTATAATTTAAAGCCCTTTTTTCAGCATCCAGTGACAAAAGAAAGTGTTTTTTTGATTCCGGATCCTAGTCACATGATCAAACTAGTAAGGAATACGTTGGCATGTAAAGGATCCATTTACCATGTAAAAGATGGATTCATTTTATGGAAGTACATTATATTGTTACAAGAATATCAAGAAAAAGAAGGTCTGCTAGCGGCAACTAAATTGAAAAAGAGGCATATAGACTGGCACCGAGAAAAAATGAAAGTTCGTCTTGCAGTACAGACACTAAGTAATAGTGTCGCAGATGCTCTTGAGTACCTTTCGAAGGATTTAAAAATTCCAGAGTTTCAGGGATCTGAAGCGACCATAAAATTCATTCGTGTCTTCAATAATTTGTTTGATGCCTTGAATAGCAGAAACTTGTTAAGTAAAGGTTTCAAAGCCCCCTTTACCGAACACACAAATGATTTTTTTTCTAATTTTTTTGAAGAAGCCGAAATTTATATTGAAGAGCTTCTAACTGCTCCAAAGGGACCTTCAATATTAGAGAGCAACAGGAAAACAGGCTTTCTGGGGTTCATGATGTGCATGAACACTGTTACATCATTGTACAAGTCCCTAGTAAAAAGCCCCAATCCTCAAATGCAGTTCCTCCTCACATACAAATTGTCCCAAGATCACTTGGAGATGTTTTTCAGTGCCATTAGAAGCAAAGGGGGCTTCAATAACAACCCTACTGCCCGGCAGTTTAAAGCTTCATACAAGCAATTGCTTACCCACCATCAAATTACAGCAGATACTGGCAATTGTGCTGTGTTAGATAACACAAATATTTTAAATGTTTCCTCTGCAATAAATCCACATGTTTTGATTATAAATGAAGGCAAGGAAAATGATGATTCTGAAGTTGAAAATACCAGTGTAGTTATGACAAGGTATGTGTCTGATGTTGTTGGCTACATAGCTGGTTTTGTAGTGAAAAAATTGAAAAACAAATTAAAATGTGAGGCCTGCCTAGAAGCGGTCATTTCTGCCAATCCACAAAACTTGTTAATCATAAGAAAAGACAAGGGAGGATTAACCAATCCAACCAAACATGTAATAAAGATTTGCGAAACTGCAGAAAGAAAGTTTCGAGAATTTCAAGCATGTGGGAAGCTTTCTTCTAAGAAAGTTATGCAAAGCATGACATCACACTGTCTTTCAGACATTGTATCACATTGCCCTTACTTATTTGATATGCTGATTTCCCATTCAATGGACCAATCCTCCTTAGAAGGACTCTACTAATGAAGTCCATTTTATTTGAATACTTAAAAATTCGACTTTGTCATTATGGCAAAACAGTAACTGAAAAAATACAGGCGAGCAGAATCCGCAGCAAAAATACCAAAAATGTTTTATTTCAAGGACAATAATGGTTAAAGTTCATTTCATATTTTATTTTGAATGGTATTTCATCATGTTAAATTGCTGTATGTTTCTAGTCTAGCATTTTACATCCTAAGAAAATTAATAAAAGAATCGTAAGAAATTGAAAATCAATTAAATTTTCGCTTTGTCATAAATTAGTCTTTTTTTTAATTAAAACAAGTGTGCAACAAAATTATTTTTATTAATACAGAAATTAAAATTATCTGTAATAATACAGTTATTTTCTATTTTTCTGGAAATGTACGAATACTTAATTCAAGTAGTATGCAATTTTTTACATACATGTGTTTATTTACAGTATATGAATTTGATATAAATATTTCTATTATTAAGAAATATTATTTTAAATGTTTATGGATAATTAAGTCAAGTAAATGGGTTAAATAAATATTTTCTATAAAATGCAATAAAAATTTCTTTGAATGAATATTTTCTGTGAAATGCAATAAAAATGTCTTTTTATAAGTGTTTTATGTTTAGTTTGTTAAATTAAAGTATGTATGGAAATAACTATTTACTAATTAAATGTAGTGTCATTTAAAGTACTATCCAAAGTTTATTGAAGTCATAAAAACATTACCCGCCAACATTTAAGAATAAAAATTATTTTAATGAATATTTAAAGAACAGGAACATTTTAAAGGTTTTCAAATACATACAAAATAGCCAAAAACACTAAGTTAATGGCTATTTAAAAAAAATCAAAAATTTATTTTTTGAAGTTTAGTTACACATTTTCTTCAGATTTATGTCTCAATCATTGCTATAAATTTAAAGGACAAATCTTAAGAAGTAATTTGGCATTTGTTTTATTCAAATATCTTCATTAGTTTAGAAGTTACGAGGGGAAAGTGCAACTATGAGCTTACCTTATGGCGGCTATCTTTGATCCGCCATTTTGAATGAAGCGTACGTCTGACTGATAACGACTTTTGATATTTTATTTCTAATGATATTTAGAAGCTATCCTCCAAAACTTAGCTAGTTTAGAATTATTCCGGTAAAAAAAACTTTATTTGCTGGGCTAATAAGGATCAAAATAAATTTATTAAAAATATTCCCTATTCAAATGATAATTCTAATAACTTCACTTGACATTTTTCTGCTTGTTAAGACAAAATAGTACATTTTAAAAAGCAAAATAACGAAACTTTTAAAGAAGTTATAAATTGCGTAAATTAAGGATACGAAATCGCCAAATAACAGCGAACAAAGATATCCCGCCAAATATAGCTGCTCTTTGACGGCAGTCACGTGGTACAGTCCTTGCACCAGGTCGGGGAGAAATTTCAATGGGACTGATCTCTCTACTTACTATTCCTGCTCTAAGGCTAATTGTGTCTACAAACTATTCCAAAAAAAAAAAAAAAAAAGCTTCAAGAAACGACTAGGGGGCTACAAACACCAGACAGTTGTGTGGATCTTTTCATCCATATTGCACTCGTTTCTTTGGATTCGGATTGAACTTATGTAGTGTGTAGTAGACAGTAGCATAATCTTTGCAGGTAATTAAAACGTTTGTTTTTTGTTTTGATGTTTTTACATTTACAAAAACGATGAGCAACGTTTGACAACGATTATGTTGGGAAACATATGAATTTGAAGCACTTGGATTACTTTAAAGAAAGTATAACTGTGCTAGTTATAGAAATAGGAATCTCTTCCAGAATCTTCCTAAAGCTAAGGTACATGTTTTTTATTTTAAACTGAATATTTTGGTCATAAAAGTTTTGCTTAGCAATACATCGACAAAATTTAAAAGTCGTATTTACATCCAAATTTAATATATCCTATTAAATTATTTAATTCTCAACATATAAATAAACTTTTTTCACAGAATTTGTTGTTAGATATTTATAAATCTATTAATTATGTAAAAATAATAATAAAAAATTAATACTCCGAGTTTATAAGCATTTTTTGAATGATGTAAATTTTTTCAAATGTAAAGCCTTGGTACTCTTTCTAGACAAATTAAATTATAAATCTTTATAAAACAATTACCAACGTTAACTAAACATTTTGATTCAAGCCGTTACCCTATTTCTAGACAATATTGTTGCTTTTAAAATTTATGGAAAAAAATTATGTTTTGCATGAATTAAAAGTAACTTTTTTTAAAGTTTTTAATCGAATTTTGAATGAAACATTTGGATTTAGAGAACAATGAACAAAAGTTATTTTCATTATTTTTCAATTTATTTTCATCCAACAGATTTTTCTCTTCAAATTAATAAGATATATATTAGTTTCTTAAAATTTAAAGTGCTTTCAAATGTAAAAATATTTCAATATTAGAAGTTTAGAATGAATTATTTGCTTTCCAGGCTGAAATTTTTGTTTCTTGCAAAGAATATTCGCTACAAGGTGAATTTTTTTTCCTTTTTTTTCCCCCTTTACTGAGTCAGAAATTTGAAATGTTGGATTCTATTTAACATAAATTAATGACATACAATGAATCCCATTTTGAGTTAAGCTTTGTTTTATTGCTATAAGTTTTATAATATAATATATAATAATTTTGAAAAAAGTTTTAGGCTTGATTGTTCTAGGATACATTACTTTGTTCCAATATGAATATTATAATTTCCATTTAATATGAAAAAATAAGATTTTTTTTTTTTTTTACAGAAATGTTTCCCAAAAAGTTTAATAATTTCAAATTCTGACTATAACTACCAATTTTTGATGAATTTAAATTTGCCTTCTTTTACTACAATATGAATGATTTGTTTTACATAACATTTTGTGTTACTAAAATCTTAACATGTTCTGATTACACTGTAATACTGCCATCGGCTTATAATTAATCTAATTTTAGTTTATTTTAAAATATTTAATTTTTTTCAAAAAATTCTTAGCCCCCCCTCGTCGGGCAATTCCTAGCGCCACCACTGCATCTAGGCAGACCCATCGCTATTCTGAGAGCTTGGTGGTAGAGTATTTCTAACTTTTGTAAGCCTGATTTACATGAGGAAGAAAAAATTTGGCAGCCATAATCAAGCGTGCTGCGGATTGATGAATTTACAATTTGAATCAGATGATGGGATCGAGCTCCCCAAGAATTAGAGGCAATCACTTTAACAAAGTTAAGTTTCTTTAAGATTTTCTTCTTGAGGTATTCAAAATGATATTTAAAAGTTAGATTGCTTGAGAAAAATAAACCAAGTATTTTAATATTATTTACAATAGGAATAAATTTTCCATTGAGATGAAATGGCCGATTATTGTTAGCTTTTAAATTTGAAAAATTTATACTTTCACATTTTTCTGGGCGAATGTCCATTTTCCACGTAGTACACCATGCGTTTATTTTATGTAGGGTTACTTGTAATTTGTCGACAAGTTTGTCCCGATCTTTTCCTTGCCCTCAGATGAATATGTCATCAGCATAGATAACACAATCTATGTTATTGGGAATGACATAAAAAATGTCCATCATGTAAATGGTAAATAGAAAGGGGCTCAAAACGCTCCCTTGTGGTACGCCCCGAGAAGATGAGAATAAGTTAGAAGAGCATTTTCTCCAATGAACGAAAAACTTTCTGTTGGTCAAGAATCTAAAGATCCAGTAAACCGCTTTTCCTGAGATGAATAATTGTAAAATTTTATAAATAAGGCCATCTCTCCAAACTGAGTCGTATGCAGCAGAAATGCCTAGTTTAATTAGGAAACAGTATTTTTTCTCATTCTTTGCTTGAATAATTTTGTGGTGAATAGTAGAGAGAGCATATATACAATCTTTATGAGGAATAAAACCGCAGTGATTAGAGTTAAATTTGCTAGAGGATGTAAATTTTATAATGCGATTAAGAATCATTTTTTCGAATAACTTGCATATAACTGATGTAAGAGCAATTGGCCTGTATGATGCTATGTCCAGAGGCGACTTTCCAGGTTTTAGGGTGGGTAAAATTTTAGATATACTCCACTCTTCTGGGAAGTGATCTGAGTTCCAAATGTGATTAAGAAGATTTTCTACTGTGTGAGGTTGCAGAAGTTTGAGAGCTTTAGAGCTAATTCCATCCGGACCAGGGGAGGTTGTCCTAAGGCCTTTGATACAATTCTGGATTTCCGAGAGGGAGAAATTTCTATTGTACGAAGAATCCTCATCTCCTGAGAAAATGAATGGGATGAATTCAAAAATACCTTCAGAAGCAAAGATCTATGCAAACAAATTAGCTTGCACGACTGGATCAGTTACCTTGTTAATTCCAACAGATAGAGTATTGTTACTTGTAGAGGGAGAAAAATTTCTATTATAAATACATTTAATAATTCTATAGATTTTGCCTGTACTAGCTCCATTTTCACATACATCACTCCAGTATTTTCTCTTAAGAGATTTCACCAAGTTTTTTAATTTCGTTGAGCATTTCTTGTACATAATCCAAGTGTTTAAGTCCTCAAATTTTCTGGATTTTCTTAGGTATTTTCTTTTCTGTCCTTGCCAGTAGCTGCATTTACTATTCCACCATGGGCCAAATTTTTTATTATTTATATTGATTTCCTTTGTTTTTTCTTTAATAAGGTTAGACACATAAAAATGGAGATCCTCGTATGATTTAAAGTGATTTGTTGAGAACGGGAGATTACTAAGAGCTTGTTCAATTTCCTTCCAAAAAACCTTTGATTCTTAGAAATGTTATCGTTTAAATCAATTGAAATTTGTATAGGGAAATGATCACTATCAAATTGATCAGGGCAGATCTTGAATGACAGAACAGGTCAGATGAAGTTAAACTGAGATCAATAAGAGAGGAGGAGGTTGCAGATATCCGAGTAGGAAAATGCGTGTTCAGAATATTGATATTATTTCCAATAATCCAGTATAAAACTTTTTCACTGTCACCTTGTTTACTTTGAGAACCCAAAGCAGGGTGTTTAATGTTAAAATCACCCACTATAACAAAAGGTTCTTCAATTTGGTCTATTAGATTAGACTTTCTTAACTCCATAGTATACGATTTAATTTTCATCTTCGTTTTTACCTTAGAGCAGGAATAGTAGGTAGAGAGATCAGTCCCATTGAGATTTCTCCCCGACCTGGTGCAAGGACTGTACCACGTGACTGCCGTCAAAGAGCAGCTATATTTGGCGGGATATCTTCGTTCGCTGTTATTTGGCGATTTCGTATCCTTAATTTACGCAATTTATAACTTCTTTAAAAATTTCGTTATTTTGCTTTTTAAAATGTACTATTTTGTCTTAACAAGCAGAAAAATGTCAAGTAAAGTTATTAGAATTATCATTTGAATAGGGAATATTTTTAATAAATTTATTTTGATCCTTATTAGCCCAGCAAATAAAGTTTTTTTTATCGGAATAATTCTAAACTAGCTAAATTTTGGAGGATAGCTTCTAAATATCATTAGAAATAAAATATCAAAAGTCGTCATCAGTCAGACGTACGCTTCATTCAAAATGGCGGATCAAAGATAGCCGCCATAAGGTAAGCCCATAGTTGCACTTTCCCCTCATAACTTCTAAACTAATGAAGATATTTGAATAAAACAAATGCCAAATTACTTCTTAAGATTTATCCCTTAAATTTATGGCAATGATTGAGACATAAATCTGAAGAAAATGTGTAACTAAACTTCAAAAAATAAATTTTTGATTTTTTTAAATAGCCATTAACTTAGTGTTTTTGGCTATTTTGTATGTATTTGAAAACCTTTAAAATGTTCCTGTTATTTAAATATTCATTAAAATAATTTTTATTCTTAAATGTTGGCGGGTGATGTTTTTATGACTTCAATAAACTTGGGATAGTACTTCAAATGACACTACATTTAATTAGTAAATAGTTATTTCTATACATGCTTTAATTTAACAAATTAAACCATAAAACACTTATAAAAAGAAATTTTTATTGCATTTCACAGAAAATATTCATTCAAAGAAATTTTTATTGCATTTTACAGAAAATATTTATTTAAATTGTATAATTTATTTATATGTTCTATTTGTTAATAAATATGACAAGCCATATGAACCCATTTACTTGACTTAATTAACCATAAACATTTAAAATAATATTTCTTAATAATAGAAATATTTATATCAAATTCATATATTGTAAATTAACACACATATGTAAAAAATTGCGTAATACTTGAATTAAGTATTAGTAAATTTCCAGAAAAATAGAAAATAACTGTATTATTACAGATAATTTTAATTTCTGTATTAATAAAAATAATTTTGTTGCATAAAAAGACATTTTTATTGCATTTTACAGAAAATATTCATTTAAATTGTATAATTTATTTATATGTTCTATTTGTTAATAAACATGACAAGCCATATGAACCCATTTACTTGACATAAACATTATAAACATTTAAAATAATATTTCTTAATAGAAATATTTATATCAAATTTATATACTGTAAATAAACACCTTCTCTGCGAATATTCCTTTCCCATAATTTTCTTCGGTTCTCATCTTTTGGAAAGCTAAAATAAAAGGTCAATAAATAATAAACTTTCATCCAAATAATAATAAACATTAAAAAAAACACATATTATAATTTTAACTTTTTTTAAACTTCATTCGATATATTTATTTAATAATTTGTTACATATTTAATTAAAGTAAATTTAATAAACTTAAGATAATCTAAAAATGTTTTTCATTAAGGTGTCAAAATGTTTTAAAATATTCATATTAATGTTTTGTAATCAGCGTCGAAAGTTGAGAAATATTAGCATATTGGTTGTTTTTATAGGATTTACTGGAAAAATATTTGGGAAGCTAACAAATAAATTTAACAATTTGTTTTATTTTGCAATTCAAAAATATTCCTTACGCGCGCGACTTAGAGCAGACATGCTCGTTTCGCTGACCTGCTTTACCATTTGGCGAAAACTGAATATCGCCAAGAGATTACGGCGTATGCCAATTAAAACTTAACTAAAAGAATTATTTCTGACATATTTTTTTCAAACGATTACGAAATACGTAGATATGATGATTAATAAAAATGTTTGAACGGAGATTTCATAAAAATCAACTCCTTTTTTTTGTGATAACACAGTTTTACCGTAGGTCTTTACATAACACGACATAAAAAGCTTCAAATATAAACTGAAATAATAATCAGTGAACTTACCTATGAAAGGAAATTAGTCCTCCTTTAACTTGTCTTTCGGAGCAGCCAAAGGCACAACATGCAGACACCATTTTGCAGCTTAAAACACTATTCGAATATCAGCACGTTCTTCGTAGAACGAAAGGCAGTCATTGAAATAACATTACAAGAAGTGGAAAGGGGGAAGGGGTGATTCAGAAGACTGACGGTAGTCACGTGATTACAACCAGAGAACAGGGAGAATGGGGTTTCCCTCTCTCTACCCACTATTCCTGCTCTAAGGTTTTTACTCTCTGAACTAGTTTGATTTTCTGAATCTTCTTGTTCATGCTTCCCCTCATTTTCGGATTTAGGTAACTGTTCAAACAGAAGTATTTCTACCGGATTTTCACAGTTTTTCAGTGGTTTCTCATGAAATACCACATCTCGAGAGCAGATAACTGTGTTTATTTCTCTTATCCAGATACAATATCTTTCATCTCCATCATATCCTAATAGGTAACCCTTTACTGCTTTTTTATCCATTTTCCTGCGTTTCTTATCAGGTATGTGAGCATAACATAGTGATCCGACTATACGCATATGTTTTACTCGAGGTTTTTGTCCTATCCAAGCTTCATAAGGACTTACATTTGATAATGAACTCTTTCCCGTTCTGTTCAAAATATACACAGATGTACTAATAAGCTCTGACCATAATGACGAAGGAAAGTTAATTTCTGAATTTGAATTTTTCAAAGTCCTTGCCATTTCTACCAACGTTCTGTTTTCACGCTCACTTCCACCATTTTGCTGTGGAGTGTAGGGGGCAGTTAATCTTTGAACTATTCCACTTTTCTTCAGGATACTTCTAACATTTTCATTATCAAATTCCCCGCCATTGTCACTTAAGAACTCTTTGATGTTGTGTCCTAAATTTTTAGCATGGGAGATCATATTTTCAATAGCTTCTGCAACTTCTGATTTTTGACGTAGAAAAAATACATATCTAAATATAGTGAAATGATCTTTAAAGACTACAAAGTAACGATATCTTCTAAAAGATTCATCAAACGGTCCACAAACATCAGCTGAGATAAGTTCTCCAGGTCTTGTGGTCTTCTCTCTAGTACCAAATTTCAAACGATGTGCTTTGCCGTATATACATGCTTCACATAGCTGATTGTCTAACTCAACTTTGAGATTCATTTGTTTTTCTAGAACATTCTTAATATCAGGGGTCAAAGTGACAAAATAAGAATATATAGGATTTTTTCAAAAAAAATATAGGACAATATAAAACATCAAATAACTGCACACAGTTGCTACTGAACTTCAAAATTAATTCGTTATACATTTATATACTCGTTATATTGAATTTAAGATAATAGAAAACACACCTTAAAAAAAAAGAAATCGCATGATCCTGAATACGTGATCCCCCCCCCCCCCGTTATTGCCTCAATATTCTATCCCTAAATCAAGTTTTATTAATTACATCATTTGCAATCATGAGTCTTTTGCTTCCAGAATTTTTAACTGTTCCAATTTCTTTAAGTATTTTCTTTTTATCCCTGTTTGCAGTCTTTTGTTGATTCAGATTTACTGTTCAGTGTCGGCTGGATTGGTGGCGAAAAGTGGGAGATTTATCGCCGAATGTGGCGAACCTGGAACTTGGTTTTAAAGCAACCCTAGTGATCGTTTGGATTTGACAACACAACGTATTGACGTAATTTTCAATTTTGTCGACTTTTATGAAAAATCGTGGCGAATATTCCGAATCCGGTACGAATTCTGCGCCAAGGCGATTTTTGCCAAAAAATGGCAGCCCTGCCATTTTTTAAGAGCAAGATAACTAACTGCCTATGGTTGCCATAATTTGGAGCGGTTTGATGTAAACAATTCGTGGCGCAGAATCCGTACAGGATTCGGAATAAAAAAAATCGCCATCCGACATCATACAGTAAATCTTAACCCTTTTGTTTCCTTCATCATCAATTATTGACTGAGCACTCAAAATGTTCTTTAGTAGTCCTGCAAGTTAATCCCAAGCTGTTTTTATCCGTTTTTCCCGAGGCAGAGTTCTGTTGTTGCATCTCTCTCTGCATTATGGGCAATTAATTTATTACGTTGGAGGAGAAATCATATCAGAAGTTCAAGACCGATTGTTATGGAAATGTTCACATATTTACAACTCCCGCCGGTCCAGTAGAGTTGAGTTGTACGTTATGCAGCACGTGACGTCACAAGAGATAAAACGCCGCGCCGCCGTTACAAACTTTTTGTCAGGTCTTTTTCACCCACGATCGCGCCAAAGAATCCGAAATATTAAAAAATGGCAACAAACGGCGCCGTTATTACGAATTCGAAAAAAATATAGATCGAATCAATGTAGAAATATAGGATATATAGGACAATTGTAAAATATAGGACAATATAGGACGTTTTTACCGATTTTTTAAAAAATATAGGATTTATAGGACGTCTGCGACCCCTGTAATATGCCTTTTATCTTGGTGACCCCAACCCTCGTGGTATAACTGCAGAACAGAATCGCCTGTAGTAGCTGTATTTACTTCCACTGGATTCTTCGGAATAAGTACTCTCATGTGAACTTTATATAGACCACCCCTTATGCTTCTTGTACCATAGAGTACAGTCTTGTTGTTGATTTTTAACCAACACTCTTCTGCGGTTGACTCAAATCTGCTATTTTTATTCTTATCTTGAGCTGCCAGTACTGAGAATAGGTTCTTACTAATACCTGGAACAAACCAGACTTCTTTAAGTTCTTTGAATTGCTTCTCTTGTCTTACTCTTGTTACAATTTTCAAAGTTCCTTTACCTACAGCTGGTAGTACTTCGCCATTTGCAGCAGTAACGCCATGTGGGGTGTCAAATTTTTTAAATTCTGTGAACTACTATTATTGGTGATATGTTTTGATGCTCCGTTATCCACAAACCAGTCATAACAGTTTTCTTCAGATGAAAATACTTCTTCGTCTAGAACTAACATGGATACATTTGCTATCACATCATCTTTTCTTGAGACTTTATCATTCTTATTAGGCTTTGCTGGTCTTCCATCAGCTATCCATTTTCGACAGAATTTTACCCAGTGTCCATCTTGATGACAATAATTGCATTTTCCTATCTGCTTTTTGCTCTTGAAAGCTGTCCTTATTCTACTTGCTTTAGCTTCTAATGCATCTTGATTTTGCACATCACCTTTTGACTTTTCTTCTTTAAATTCTCTTTCTTGAGAACACAACGGAGTAGTCAACTCATCAATTGTTCTTTTATCTTCATTCAAAAGTAGCCAACTTGACTTGAAAGAACGATACTCTTGAGGTAGTGTGTCTAAAATCTTGCAAACTAAAAACATCCGAGGCAATTTAGTTTCTTGCTTTCTTTCACGACCTAAATTTAATTCACTCCAGAGGTTCTTTAATTTTGATAAATGAGCAGCCATGCTGTCGTTCATTGTCCACTTACACTGGAAAAATTGTATACAAATGTTATACAGTTGGTTGTCAGATGTTGCTTCAAATAACTTATGAAGTTCTAATCATACTTTTCTAGCATTATCAAACCTCATTATTTTCTACTTTGTTTCTTCAGTCATGGAATTCGTTATTACCATCATGGCACAAGTGTTAGCCTTTTTATATTGTAAAAGATCTTCGTATTTCTTTAAAATTGCTTCATCAGCTCCTTTTAGAGGCTGATTTGGTTTAATTATTTTTCCTTCGATAACTTCTAAAGCATCGGCATAATAATTTTAAGCAAATTTTATTCTATACTTCCACATCGGCCAGTCAGCTTCTCCACATAAAGGTTTAGTCTGTAACTTTCCTATCTCCATAATTAGTGTTTCACTTTACGATATAGTAATCTTATAAACACTTCAATAACTAGTCCACTTGAATCATATAATTCCCTCAAGGGTTGTCTTTAAACAAAAGTGATTTCAGGACTTGAATAATTAGGAAGAAAAACTTACAGTTCTTGCCGTTAGTGAAAAACTATCCTGCTAACTTCGGAAACTTCAGCAAAATCAAGCATTACTTTAATCATAACAGAACATTTAAAGTGACTGTGATCCCATAACCTGTTAATTTTTAAGATTAAAGTATATATTAAATATAAAAAGCTTGCTAAATTGTGAATTACGTTTTCCATGAACTTTATTTCAAGTAAAACAAATCTGCTCAACTGAGCTTCTATCAATTTTGAATCCAAAGATATTCAGAAGTGTTGCCACATTACAAAAAACAATTACACTATTATTTTTCTTATAAATACAACTTAGAATACTAGAGTTTTTAGAGAACACTCCAGAGGGATCCATATTACTTATAGAAGCATCATCCGATTTAAGGTTGGAGGTTTTAGAATACTTTGCTCCACTTTGAGATATGGGCCAAATCTATCCAAGGTTTAATTTATAATAATAATAACAATAAATAAAAAATAAAAAAAAAAAGACAAGAGCTTGGAGCAGTCAAGCTTCAGCACGAAAAGAAAAAATATCACTTATCCGGTTCTTTAGGCTTTAATAAACAGAAAAATCCAGGAAAAGAATCTAAAAACTTGCGCTGTTGAAGTAGAAAAGACTTTATTCAAGAGCAGACAACAAATCTCCACGGAGAAAGAAACTTTTCGCAGTTAAAATTCAAACACGACAAAATGGCACCATCGAATCGAACAGTAACTCAGCGAAAACTCAATCGTTTTTCTCACCTATTTGTTATACCATATTTTTTTAAGTAAATACTTGAAATACTACAAGCTACAACATTATATAAAAAAAAGTAGGCTTCACAAGTAGAAGTGTGTATTCTGTCGTGAAACGTATAAAAAATAAAAGTTAAATTCGCGTCATATGATGACTAAAAAATGGCATATTGTGACCCAAAAATATTTGAGTCATTTAATAGGTACAAAAAGACGTCATTTTATGACCAAAAAATTTACGTGATTTTTTTACTGAATAACGTCAGTCGAGAAAAGGTGCCCTAAAAAACACGTCATTTATCACGTCATGCTACTACTTGGGCTGAAGCAAATGAAATGAAATTAATCCGAAATAACTCTAGTCTAAGTTTTGATTACCTATGGGTTCCCCCCCCCCCCCTCGTTCCCCTCTAAAAATAACAATTTAGTTCATTGTGCACAAGTACCCCAAAGAAACTAAACGCGGCCGCTTGGCAGCAAACATTAGGTTTCACAACTTTTTCTGAATGATTATTCTCGTCTTTTTTACAACGTCTAGCTGTTTTTTGGGAGATAGTTATTATACAATATCCTGGATGATTGGGACATGCCCCAGTCAACTATAGGATTGCAATATATTGTTTCATGAGATTTCGAAGACACAAGAAAAGTAAAAAACATTAAACTGGCAGAATATTTCATTTAGTATGCTAACATTAGTTTTAACTAATAGCGGGATCCACTCCTGGTCGTTAATGCTAACCAAACCTTGAGTATTGCTTTGCAATCAAGTACTTTGCAATGCTCGTCAATCCCAAGCTTGCTAAGCTTGTGGACTGCTACTAATATTAATAACAGAAAACCGTCTGTCAATAAGGACTTTGTAACATTATCCCTGAAAATCAATAAATTATGAATGGCTATCTTAAAAATATTAAACACATGACCTTTGCAAGCAATAGCATTCAAATTGGCAATCGAATTGAACTCAACTTTAAAAAACAAGGTTGCCAGATTTTGAACTACTCTGACAAAAAATATTTTGTATATTAAATAAGGACTATGCATGCGACGTCAAAGGTCAATTGTCATCCGACGTCATACAAGCACACTGTACTTAAATTCAAGTACGGGAAGAAATAAGCGTGAACCATTGGTCAAATCTTCTGTCAATCATCGTAAAGGGAGACGACGCAAGGACAGAATGCAGGGCCGTATTTCTAATTAGGCTAAGTAGGCTGCAGCCTAGAGCGGCAAATTTTCAGGGGGCGGCAGATTGGCAATTCATTCAAAAGTTAAAATGAAGTATTTCATACGTTAATAAAATTTTCCGTACGAATTTAAGAATACATGTAACTTAAAAATGTTTTTGTCCTCCTACATAGCCTACTTTCTAAAACTTTACCACAATACAAATTCACAGCACGCAATCTTGTATTATAACGTTCTTGTAGTGCAATCTAATTTGGTTTGAAAACACTGGCACAAGCACAGCGATTCGATCTGACCACACTGTAGCCGATCTGGCAAGATGGTTGGGGGAAGGTCGAGTTTCGCCTCTGTCAGTAGTGTAGTGTCAGTCTATACTGTCAGAGTCTGATGCTGTCACTCATGTCTATTGGTGTGCACAACGGGATTGTTGATGATTGTGTTGAGCGAGGCGTGTTCCTGTTTGTCACGATTTTGCTGAATAGTTTAAAGTATTCCAATACGTAACGTACATTTTTTAACAAGTAGTCTACTCCCTACTATGAGTGATGGTAGAAGACTCAATGGCACTGAATACAAAAAGCGAACAAAACTGAAATTTCAAAAACAAGAACGTGTTCTAAAAAAAAATTAAAATCTAGATTTGTTTTTTAAAATTAATAGTTTGCCAATGGAAGAAAAGATTGCGCGGGAGAACGCAGTTTTTCCCGCCTTAGAAGAGTTGGGAACTATTTGCGAACTTGTATTTCTGAAATACAGTTAAACTCACTTTCATTGTTTTGGTTTGAGGCAAATACAACAAAAACACTTTCAAATGAGGACATTATTAACAAGTTTGTCATTAAGAAATCTCGTAAGAAAGCAGTGTAAATTTGAACATGAAGATTACGTGGGGAGAGTTGTTTTAGAGAAGTTTGTATATTTTTTAACAAATAAACCAGAAATAAAGTACATTTTGTGTAATTTCATTTCATCGTGTAGGACAACTTAATTCAAATTGCAATTACGCAAAAGAGTCTTTAGCATCAAAATATAAAAATATGTTTAATAACGAATAAACCAGAAATAAAGTACATTTTGTGTAATTTCATTTCATCGTGTAGGACAACTTAATTCAAATTGAACACAGTTCTTCAATTACTCAAGTCTTTATTTTAAACATATTTTTATATTTTGATGCTAGAGATAACTGATCTCCAAGAACAAATTAAGTTCGAAACCCATTTCATTTTTAATGAATCTTAAAAGAAGTAAAAAAAAAAGTAGATAACTAATTTGATTATATAATTTATTATGATAACCATTAAAATTGTAGTTTTATCTAAACTAAATGAACTTTATGTTTAAAAAAGAAGACAACACCTATGAACTTCTCGCCTTTTGTTGTATAAAACAAATGTATTAAGCAAATATGAACTATAGAGGGAACAGCAAATGGACTTAAGCTCTTTAGCCAGCATACTTTTAAATTCGTCCCTGACAAAATCACAGTGAGAAAACGCATCAAAGGTTAAGTTGCAAGTTCTCAATAGATAATTCTCCTTATGTTTATGAAAATATAATTAGGAAAAATGAACATATAGTGAATTTTTTTTAAGAAACTTTAAATCAACGGATGAATGAAATAAATTCTTGACGAAGCGATCGTGACAAGTGCTGAAAAATTCTTTTCCTGTTAAGTTGTTTTTTCATTATTAAATTTATTTTATCTCTTTACTGAGGTGCACTGATTGTAAAGTTCCACTTAGTTTGGGATTGCGGAATTGTAATATAATATATCAATATTGTGTATAAGTAATTTTTAAGAAAAATAATGGAACAATAAATTTTAATAAATTTAGCTTGTGGCTCCATCTATCTGAGGATTTAACTACTCAAAATTCTTATATTTCATTGACATTAAATTATCATATTTTTATACAATGCAATAAATCAGTGTTGATATTTAGGGCGTTTCTCCAGTATGAGTGAGGAGGTGATTTCTGAGGTAAGACTTCAATGAAAATGATTTGGTGCACAAGAATGAGGCTTTACTCCAGTGTGGGTGAGGAGGTGATTTCTCAGGACATTTTTATGTGAAAATGATTTGTCACACATTTCACAAGAATGTGGCTTTTCTCCAGTGTGGGTGAGGAGGTGATTTCTCAAGACACTTTTTCGTGAAAATGATTTGTCACACATTTCACAAGAATGTGGCTTTTCTCCAGTGTGAGTGAGGAGGTGATTTCTGAGGTTAAACTTCAATGAAAATGATTTGGTACACATTTCACAAGAATGTGGCTTTTCTCCAGTGTGAGAGAGGAGGTGATTTCTCAGGACATTTTTATGTGAAAATGATTTGTCACACATTTCACAAGAATGTGGCTTTTCTCCAGTGTGGGTGAGGAGGTGATTTCTCAAGACACTTTTTCGTGAAAATGATTTGTCACACATTTCACAAGAATGCGGCTTTGCTCCAGTGTGAGTGAGGAGGTGATTTCTCAGGACATTTTTATGTGAAAATGATTTGTCACACATTTCACAAGAATGTGGCTTTTTTCCAGTGTGAGTGAGGAGGTGATTTCTGAGGTTAGACTTCAATGAAAATGATTTGGTGCATAAGTCGCAAGAATGCGGCTTTTCTCCAGTGTGAGTGAGGAGGTGATTTCTGAGGTTAAACTTCAATGAAAATGATTTGGCACACATTTCACAAGAATGTGGCTTTTTTCCAGTGTGAGTGAGGAGGTGATTTCTGAGGTTAGACTTCAATGAAAATGATTTGGTGCATAAGTCGCAAGAATGCGGCTTTTCTCCAGTGTGAGTGAGGAGGTGATTTCTCAAGAATATTTTATGTGAAAATGATTTGTCACACATTTCACAAGAATGTGGCTTTTCTCCAGTGTGAGTGAGTAGGTGCTGACTGAGTGCTCCCTTTTGCGAAAATGATTTAGTGCACATGTCACAAGAATGTGGTTTTTCCCCAGTGTGAGAGAAGAGGTGAATCCTCAATTGATCCTTTCGTGAAAATGACTTGGCACACATCTCACAAGAATGTGGCTTTACTCCAGTGTGGGTGAGGAGGTGATTTCTCAAGACACTTTTTCGTGAAAATGATTTGTCACACATTTCACAAGAATGTGGCTTTTCTCCAGTGTGAGAGAGGAGGTGCTTTCTGAAGTTAGACTTCAATGAAAATGATTTGTCACACATTTCACAAGAATGTGGCTTTTCTCCAGTGTGAGAGAGGAGGTGCTTTCTGAGGTTAGACTTCAATGAAAATGATTTGGCACACATTTCACAAGAATGTGGCTTTTCTCCAGTGTGAGAGAAGAGGTGACTCCTCAATTGATCCTTTCGTGAAAATGACTTGGCACACATCTCACAAGAATGTGGCTTTTCTTCTGTGTGGCTAAGGAGGTGCCTTTTGAAATTAGACTTCCATGAAAATGATTTGGTACACAAATCACAAGAATATGGCATTCCTCCAGCATGAGTGAGGAGGTGTTTTCTGAGGTTTCTCTTATTTTTAAATGATTTAGTGCTCATGTCCCAAGAACGTGACTTTCCTCCAGTGTGAGTGAGGGGGTGCTTTCTGATGTTTCTGATTTTGCTTTGTCACAAGAATTAGTCTTTTCTCGCGTTAGCAGATTAAAAATAAGCCTTGCTTTTTACACTTCAGTGAATTTGTTTCCACGTTTAGATTAAATGACAGAATTATATCTTTGAAAGTATGTTTATCTATTCCTTTTGCTTACGAGCAATTAATCATTGCTAATTTGCAGTAGGAACGTAATGATTATCAGGAACACAACTTCATAAAACATGATTTGTATTTCACCTTTCCTGTAATTAAAAAAAATAATAACTCATATGCAATATTTCAATACATGTTCAAATTTATGAAAAACGAACAATATACTTGGTCAAGAAGGAACTTCATTGGGAACATAATACATGCAATTGATAACACTGATTTTCATTTTATTTATCGTAGTAGATTTATAGTTATCAATTCTAAATTACATACATCTGTAGCTCTAATAGGATATTTTCTTACAATTGATCTAAATGACCTGATTTACATAACATAGGTCAGAACTTGGGTCAAATTGTCCTTTAAAAATATCCATGTCATGTTTTATTTATATTACTGTATCGTCAATTAAGTAGTAGTAAAAAACATGAAGTTGGAACTTATTTTAAAATATTACAAAATATGTTAAATACATTAATATTTCAATAAAAACTTAGAAAATATTAAATAATATAACAAATAAACAATTACCAATCATAGAGAAAATTAAGAGAAAAGGTTGAAATTTGCAATAACCAATCAGCAACCACTGACGCAATTGCCGTTTTAAAAATTGATTAGCTTACATTGCATATTAAACCTCTGCATTAAGTTTGCTTCAAAACCTAAGCAAACAATTATATATACATACTAGCTGAATACCCGTGATCTGCTACGAAATTTTCCCATGTGCATTTTAGCAATCAAAAAACATTCATGCATTCCACATTTTGAACGTTTGATCGCTTTTCCACCCCTGAAAATTGGTTTATCGAAATACCTTACTTTATATATACACTTTACCTATGCCCTTTGTTGACATTTGTTCCAAATTTTATAATTGTGACTATACTGAAAGTGGGGCATCGATATATTCTTCGTATGGAACGTTTCAACCCTTTGAAATTAGTTAATCGAGATCGGAATACCTTAGTTTATCCATGCTTGCCCTTGATAAAAATTTCAAGTTGTGACTGTATTGGAAGAGGGACAGTGAAGGGGAGACCTATGTACCTAGGGCACACAAAATGACCCACTGAGCTGTTTAAAAATGGTAAATTGATATGCATACATCGTTATAGAACTTACTTCCCATTGGGATTAATATAAACACTTAAAATAATAGATTCTGTCAAATAGGTGGTTTTTAAAGAAATTTCACACATGGCCCTAGGTACAAGACCTCGTTGTACATACGGCCATTTCTTTTTAAGTGAGGTTTCAGTCCATAATGAATAGAAACAAGCATACACAGACGAATTTTATCAAAAAAAAAAAAAAAAATATCAAGCAATTATCAGTTATTGGTTTATCATAAAATAACTATAATAAATTGCAATATGTCAAATTATTAGTGAATTACAAATACTTTCATAACTTGAAAAACTGATTACAAAAAAATTGGAGGCATGCATTATCACTTTGAAGCACCAACAAATTTTGGTTCTGATAATTTGAACACAATAAGCAACTATGCGTCCCTAGGTACACGACTTGGTAATTTCATATAAAATGTCTTCTACTAAAAATGCACATGGAGAAAAGACTTATTTAAACATCTAATTTAGTATTTAATGTTAAAACAAAATTATTTAAGAGAATTCAAAGAAAAGTATTTGACTTATCTTTGTAAAACAATAAAAGACATAAGCTGCAAAATGTTACAGCAGACCATATCAAAACGTTTTCCATTTATAACTTGGTACAGCTTTCTCTTCCAAGATTTCAAAATGGCCACCAAAAGAGCAATTGAGTGTTGCCACTTACCCAAATGGCCATATGTGCACAAGTCTCCCCTGATATTCCTCGTTAGGAACATTTCGACTCTTTAAAATTAGTTAATTAATATCGGAATAGTTGACTTTTTCTATGTTTGCTTTTGATGACATGCACCAAATATTAGAGTTGTGACTATATTAATAGTGAGTATATTTGAACAGTAGGGTGGTTCAAAAACAGAAAAATTTCAGCTACAGACCAAGACACCCCCAATTTTTTTACATTTACCCATAATATTATTTATCTAAAATTTTAGCTCCCTACTCCAATAAGAAGGTAGCGCTCAATAACCATTCATTTTTACACTTTTTTGTAATTTCGCATTATTTTCGAGTTTTATGCTGATAAGAACGCAAGTCTTCATTTTAAGAAAAAAAGTGTTATGGCTTTTTAATACATGCAATATAGTTTGGCAACAGTTATCTACTGTATCTTGCAACATCCATATGATCAAAAATACCGTCTGATCGGGATCGTGAAGCACTTCCTATTAATTGTTCCAGTAGTCGCAGCTTTGGGTATGTTCCTCGAACGTTTCCTCTTTAAAGAGGGGTCAAAAATCAAGAAAAAAAGCTAGAAAAGAATACGCTGACTCAAGCAATGAGTAAATTCAAATCTTACTCTCCTATAGCCCTTCATTGGAACGGCAAACTTCTGCCAAAATCTGTTGGATTAAGAGAGATTGATCGTTTACCTGTACATGTTTCGGGAAATGGTATCGAAAAACTTTTTAGTGTCTCAAAGTTGAGTGGTGGAAGAACTGCGAAATATATTTCAAAAACCGTTTTTATGCTAGGCAATGGCAAGTTGAGAATTAAATATGGACAAAGTTTTGATACTACGAGTATTAACTACTGGTTGTGTATAAGAGGCATGTATTAATTTGGAGAAAAAATCTGAAGTGAACTATTGTGGTTATCATGCCGGCACCATGTCATAGAACTACTATTGGCAAAGTTAATGAAGTTGTGCTATAGGCCATCATGTTCCCCAGAAGTTTCCCTCTTTAACAGACTTAATACTGTTTGAAAAAAAATTGCATACTTAAATTTTCAGGATTTAGAACTGAAAGAAGATGCTAAAGTGTTTAAAGTTTCAAATGTAGCCTTCCTTTCAACTGTGGATAAATCTATGATGATTAGAGATAATTATAAAAAAGTAATCTATCTGACATTTATTGTTTTGGGCAATCCACTACAGAAAATCCTTTGGGGAGCAGCAGGGGCTCTTCACCACCCACCGTGAATGGAGAAACTTCTATACATTTTTAAATCCTTCTATTCAGAGATCAGCAAGAGGTTTTCCATATAACTAATAGAGAAGAAATGCAGCTCCAGCGATTTGTACAGTTTAATGCTCTTTTGTATAGTAAAGACATGGATAGAAGCCCCACTTGCTTCTGGTGACCTGAACTTGTGGATTTTTCTTTGTGTTTTTCTAGATATTTTTATGAACCCTTTTGTTTCTTTGTTCTCATGACAAATAAAACTTTTTGCCAAGTTTCATGAAGGGACCAATTTTTAGTTTGTTTCGATTTCTACATGTGTCTATGTTTATAAAAAGGACTAACTTTTAACTTTTTTAACATTACTTAAATCATCTTGCTTTTTTTTTCATTCGATTCAGCATTAAAAAGTACTCAAAAAACATGTGTCAAGTGCCTAGATTGTTCCAAAATTAATTTTTCAGTTATAAACCCCCCTGACCCTCTAACTCTCCCCCCCCCCCTTCTTTGTCAGATATTATTATGGTCACTTTTGATTATTCATTTTCATGACAAATAGTACATTTCTGCCAAGTTTCATCAATGGACCAAGTTTTTTGTTATTCTTATGGTTTTTTTGTACTATTTTACCCGTACTATAAAGAGATAACACACCCTTTTTTTAAAAATAGTTTCGGTGGTAATGAAAAGTTTAAATTATTCTGTAACATTAAACTTGTAACAATTACCACAACAAATCTTCAGGTAAATGGAGCCGAAATACAGAAGAAAAGGAAAACATACATGAAAATTCCCCAATTTTCGAGAAATTTCAAAAGTTTCCTGACATTTCCCTGGCTTTTTCCAGAATCAGAAAGCTCCCTGACATTTCCAGGTTCTGTAGCCACTCTGCCTATATATATCATTATTGCAATTATTTCAAAACATGGGTGCGCTTATCTCCCCACAACCAAAAAATAATTCTGCTTATGTCCCTGTAAAGCATACATGATGAGAATCGAACTCCAGGGTTATCTGGCATACTCTTTAGTGATCATTTAGCCTGCGGACTGTAAGTTATCTTAGAAAGTAACAAAATCCTGTTTTATAAGAATAAGCACGTCCAAAATTTTAAGGCCTAACATCATAATTTTACAAACATGGTTAATTCATTCTAATATTTTCATCAGTTTAAATGTAACTCGCAGGAGTTAAATCTTGCGATTTTGTATGGTCTTGTATGGGATCTTGGTTGTCTTCAAGTAAAGTCGGTTACCCTCAAATTTTTCAATGTTACAGATAATAAATGTTTAGTCAATGGCAAGAAGAAAGAAATGAAGTTTCAGAATGTGCACTTAAACCTTTATTTCTGTCAATATGCTAATTGCCTAAAATACAAGATTTTTAATTTCACGTGATTGAGGGATATATTTTCTGTATTTCACCATGGATAAGTTAACTTTGTCAATGTGCTCACAAAACAAGCACTCGAAATCCAACTGATAAACAGAGCCTGACCATGACAAGTTGGGGCCCAAGGCCGGGACACATTCGGGGGCTCCTTTTGAAACGTGCGATTTATTGGAAATGGGCTTGACACAAAATCAAATGAAATAACATTAAATATAGAAAAGTTGATAAATTAATGCTAATATTGTTTTCTAAAAGTTTTTTTACTTATCACAAATAAAGAAACAAGAATTTCAAACAATCAAAGTTATAAAATAAAAGAGGACAAACTTTGTTATGTAGAGCATTGCATTTTACTATCACAACGTGTAGTAATTAATATCCATAACAACAATATTTGCAGCATTATTCACATTTTGGTTTTGCTATTCTCACAATAAATTCATCCTTTTCAATTTTTTTTTCTCTCCCTTTTAAGAAAGCTTTGTTTTTAATGCTTTTAAAGAATGGTTTGGTTTATTTGAATAAATACATTCTGGGATACTTAAGACGGTTCAAGGTCAATACAAAATGATTGACGTAAAAATTCTTTTACACACACTATAAAAGATATTCACATAGCTTTTGTGAGACAAAAGTTACAAGTTTACAGCCAATTTCGAGGCCCCCAAAATCATGGGCACAAGGCCCTGGCTTAGGCATTGATCAGGACCTGCTGATAAGTTTTATCATAATTGAAACAAAACATACATTTATTAAATAGAAATTAAATTTCTAGCTGCCTAAAAGACAACTGAAATTTTAATTTAAGTTGCTCTTTTAAAACTGAGGTTGACTTGGGTAACCGCAAATTTGAACCCCGGGTGACACTGCGTTTGTTTGAAATTGACTTCTTGATGACATGACTTTTCGAATGGAATGTTTGTTTTTTGTTATCAAGATTGGTTAACTTCATATTTCTGGTGAAATCATAACTTCAACAAGATATATTGCCCTAGATAACATAGGAAAGCAAAAAATATAAATATATATTTTTTGTGCTTAATATATTTTAACAGATTTTAGCTATATTTGGGGTGCTAAATCCAAATATGAAATCAGTTTTTCTTTATCAGCTCTACTTTTTTAGATCAGTGCTTTTTTTTATACGTGCAGTTCTACATGAAAAGCCCTATTTTAACTCCATTTTGTGAAGTTTTGAATTACATATACAAGTTTAGGCTATTTATTCTGTCTAGTAAATATTACTGGAATCAATCGAAACAACCATATTAAGAGGACTTATTCTAACTTAGTGTCTGCCAAGATGCCCGGTCTTTCACTCAGTGGAAGTGCCTTACCAACGTTTCCCCAGCTATCAAAGGATGAGTATTGCCCTTCTGATATTAATGAAGGTGATATAGTCCGAGAGGCGACTGCAATTTTTGGACCCCATCGAACATCATTCTGAATTTTTTATAGAAAATAGAGAAAAGTGAGTAGATTACGAATCCACTGGTCTGCCGGGGCAAAAATGGCCAAAACTGATCAATAATCGGCTTGGAATGAGTTGAACTAAAATCCGATTGCCAAATATGTCATAACTTGCCACAAATAGAACAAACTTATTCGTCAGGCAACCCACTTAATTTTGATTTTCAATGAGAAAAAGCGCAAACGATTTCTGATCTTTGGCTCGGAAAATTTATATCTTTTAAAAGTAAGACAAATTGGCGACATCAGTTATATCATAAGTAACGTAATATTTTTTGCCAACTTGGCTCCCTTTTAATAGATGCAAGTAGACCGTCGCCAGATATCTGAATCGTCTGCAACCTTAATTGAAAATTAAAGAGTGAGGGTTACCAAATAAAAAAAATGCTCATTATTTGGCAAGTTATGGCACATTTGGCAATTGGATTTAGTTCAACTTATTAAAAGTAGATTTTTGACCAGTTTCGGCCATTTTTGCCACGCAGACCAGTGGATTCGTAATTTACTCACTTTTCTCTAATTTCTATAAAAAATTCAGAATGAGGTTCGATGGGGTCCAAAAATTGCAGTCGCCTCTCAGTCTAATAGTGATTATGAGAGGATATCATCAATTCCTCAACATTTCAACATGGATGAATTACATGACCTCACCAGAGGTTTCAACTTTTCAAACGAAGATTCTCAATTACTGGCTTCCAGGATGATAAACTACTGGAATAAGGAAGGGAAATTACTTTTTACCGTATAAGAGAAAAATTATCAGCTAGACTTCTATCAAGAACACAATCTTGTATTTTGTCACTAAATTAGAAGACTCCTAGAAAAAATGGATCTCCTTTAATTTTTTCCAGATGATTGGTGCCTCTTTATCGACAGTTCAAAGCGAAGTTTGAATTGTGTCCATCTAACTATGGGAACATATGTGGTTCAATAACTAATTATTCACTTAACAAACACTATAGAACATAACACTATAGCTTTGATATTGAAGAAGATAAAGTATCATGAACATCAATGGGGGTGATTTGTGCGAATTTAAAAATAGTAAACTTTCTTCTTGAACAGCAAAGTGGGTACATAAAATTTTCTTTCTTATTGTGCCTCTGGAATAACAGAGGCCAATTACACCAGTGGGTTTAAACAGAGTGGCCAAAGAGACAAAATATGGATATTGGGGAAAAGACTGTCATGAACAAGCCTTTAGTTGTACAAGAGAAAATCCACTTTTCTCCACTACATATTAAGCTGGGCCTTTTTCAGCATTTTATAAAGGCTCTTGGGGGAGCAGAGAGGGGGGGGAGAGAAAATGTCTCATTTGAGTACCGAAAAAATTTAAGCAGGAATATTTGACGTCTCACAAATAAGACAACTCATTAAAGATCCTGCTTTGACTGAGCGAAAAACTTGGACTTCATTTCTTGCTGTTGATGGAAATTTTCAAGGAAAATGCAAAGCTGAAAACTACGTTGATGTGGTAAACAAGATGCTTAACAGTTTCAAATCCTTAGTTGTAACACGAGTATTAAGGTACGCTATTTACACAGTTACTTAAACTGTTTTCCTGTAAATTTATAAGATACTATTGAGGAACAAGGTAAAAGATTTCACCAACATATTTAAACTATAGAGGAATGCCACCAAGGAAGATTGGATACCCATATGTTAGCAGATTACAGCTGGAGCTCAAAAACAGACCGTTTCAAAATACATTCCAGAATGTTACGGAAAAGAAACTTCCGAAATGTTCAGTGACAATAGTTAGTTTCATCGGTTCTCATTTCGGTTAGTTCATTTCAGTTCTTATATTATAATTTTTCTCCTGAGATTTTATTCGTACGATATTGCAAGTTTGGAGTTTGGAAATGTTGTCATTGGCCACGGTTTTAAACTGTGAAAGCTGTTTCTGTAATTTTCGATGAGATAAATAGTGGTCATGGCATACATGCACATAATTTTACTTTAAATGTTTAGGAATCAATAAAATTCACTGTTTTTCCATTTAGTTATGGTAGGTATTTTGCTTAAAATTGTGACTTTCTATGACAAAATTTATCCAACGTCCAAATTCATGACTTTTCCTAACCTTCCACAAGCGCAGAAACCCTGCCTTCCTACCCTTGAACATAGGCCTCAACTACACGGAGGCAAAGGAGGAGATCACCCACGTGCTCCACTAAACAGCAGGGCAAAGGTATCATTATGCCCTGCTCCCCCCCCCCCCAAAAAAAGAAGGGGGGGAGGAAACCGGTACAGATATATCTTAGGACATTTCTTTTTCTCGATTTTTATTCAGCGTTTTTTCCAGATAAATGCAGTTTCTCAACATTAGTTTCTTTTTAATTTAATGTATCATCAATTAGTATTTTATTATAATTTAGTTTTTATTATAATTAATAGTTTAGTTTTTATTTCAATATCGTTTTATAGCTACAGTGCTTTGGCTTTTGTCAATTATTTTGGGTGTCAAATATCTTACAACTAGTTAAACAACAAGCTGAAGGGAAGAAAATACTCATTGGTTAATATTTGGCTAAAATAGCCTTTTATTTCAAGTTTGTTATGGTTTTTTATAGTGTCAATTATTACAACTCAATCAAATTCATTTAGTGTTTTGCTACCTATATTACAGCTTTAACACTGTTAAACTTATTTAACTGCATGCGAATGAAAAAAAAAAAAACATTCCAACAGATACGTATTGCTCAAATTGTATTATTTATTGTAAAAGTTAAATAACAATGCTTAGGAAGGAAATTGAAGGGTTATTTTGTCATAATAGGTTGGTTGTTTTCAGATTATCTGGCGCCATCAGCAACACGAGGGCTATATTGCGCCGAAACATTCGTCATTAGACAAGCCAACATACATTTACAAACACCCATGCCTAACACGGGACTCGAACCCGCAACCTCGCGGTCTAGAAGCTAGCACGCTAACCGCTACACCGTTTGTTTGTCATAATAGGACTCGTTTAATCCGAAAGAAAAATTCAGTAGAAGAAATTATTAACCTTTGAAAAAAGGATAAGTATACTTACTAAACTTTGCAGCTCAAGTACAGGGCTTCCAAAAGTAAAATAAAACTTTGTAAAAAAAAAAAAAACTTCCGAATTTTTTATGAATGCTACTAGAATACAAAAATCAAAAGATTTGTTTTGTTTCAAATTGCAAGGTACAGATGTAGTATTGTGGTATGGGTCATGGGTCATTCGTTTGCTAGCGCGATTTTATTTGGCGGGTTTTATGTTTCTCTCTTCATTTCAGTGTATATCGTTTGTCGAAAGTTAAAAGCACCTGAAAAACGATTGGTTTTATTTGGAATACGTCACAAATATGAATTATGTATGGGTACTTAATGAGTAAATATGAATTATGTATGGAATGTAGAAACCATGTTTTAAATCCTAGATTTTTAACAATGAGGGTTCTTTTAAAATATATGAGACTACTTGCGTTCAACTGCTCACGTAATAAATAAAAAGATATTTTGCTACTTTGGAAATTTTACCCGGGATAAATCCTTAGAATTTTAACCCATTCGCTACCGATCACGGATCAACGTGGAATGTCTTGTTACTCCCTAATAGTCTGTTCTGATCAGACTGTACCTGATCTGAGTGTCTGTTCATGCTGCAATTACCTAACCAATGGTGTCTGGTGCAGGGGGCCAAGGGCCCGGGCCCCCTTACTTTTTGGGACCTTTTGGTCCCACTTATATATACTTGATAAATTTTTTTAAGAATTTCTGTAAAATATTTTAAAAATCCAAGACAAATGAAAGCAGTTATTAACCTCACAATATTAACTATTGTGCGTGGAGCAATAGCTCTCTTGTCCCAAACTCGTGAAACTGTCTATCAACCGCAACCATTTAATAAAAACGCAATCCGTCCATCCCTTCTCTTAAAGACTCCATCATAATAATCTTAAAGTCTATCCTCGGGGCGCAATTCTTGAGGGATAAACGACCCCTTTCTCGGAGACCTTGAAAAGAACATCGATTTAAGCTTGTATAGCCAGGTCCTTCAGTTCCTGTATTTTTATGGGGGGGGGGGGGAGAACGGGTTTTTTTTCCCCTCCAAGGTACATTTACAAGAGTATCAATTTACTTCAATTCTATATGAAAAGGTCCACTTTGTGTGTTGGGCAAAAGTAGTCGAGCTCGAGCTTGTACTGTCGAAAAATGTGATGGAATTTTCTACAGCGCAAGCGTACACGGAAATGGCGGTGAATTAAATTGGGAGAGTCAGACAAAAAAGACAGAAAACTACAATTATAAGTGGTGAGATGGGAATTAATTTTTCAACAATCTTAATAAATAAATTTTTAAACAGAATCGTGATTTTTCAAAAAATATTTAGAGACGCATTTTGTCCGGGTAATCCTAGGTTCCTTCACATGGATGAGTTCAATTGATTAGGTATTTCTTTTTCTTAATTATCATAACAATGTCATTTTTCTTTTTAATTCATTCGATTTTAGAGGTGATTAGGTAAGTGAGTTAAACAGCAAGTAAAATTAGGCTGTCCTTATCTCCCTCCTCCCATCCTATTTCACCACCTAATTCCTGCTATAATAGACATCAATGAAGTTGAATATCGTGTAAATCCGCTTCTGAGTATGCAGACATAGGACCCACTATACTTGCAGCATCTTTTTACTTTGGTATAGCAATGAAACTTCATTTTATGGGTAGCAAAAAACATTTTTTTTTTTTTTTTTTCAATTGAAACGTTATTTTAATCCATATTAATGTGTTTGATATTCCCAACACAGAATATTAGCTATCTTCATAGGCGTAACGAGGTGAGAGGGGGGGGGGGTATGGGGGCTAACCCCCCCCCCCCCATTAGGTTGAGAAAAAAATTAAGCAAATATACTGCATTCTTTTTCCCTACCAACTCTTTATTGATTATCCCTCAAATTATCCATTAAATTTCATTATTGGGATTATTCAGTGATCAATGTTTTACTAAGGTAATCAAAAGCTACACTAAACTACAAGACTATACATGGATTTTTTACCAGAAGAGCAAACTTGCTATTTAATGTCCCATTCTGGACCATACACAGGGGGGGGGGAGACCAGCGAAACCCTCCTCCCCCTGAACTTCCCCTTCTATTTTTTGTGTAACTTGTTATAAGTATTTACATTAAAAATTATTCAGATTATAGATGTTTGGTGTTGGCAATTAGTTCCAATTCAAAGTGAAAACACAGTGCGTAAACACAACAACTTTTATTTACAACATGAGCGATTCGGAACGACCTCACTCTCTGATGGTCGAGCCGGGAATGATGACGTAATAAGAAATCAGAACGGCAATCGCAGCGGCGCATGCACAACACTCAGAGATCGCAGCGCCGCAAGTACAATACTACAGATGTAATATGAGTTTGATTCTCTTGATTCTGCAAAAATTACAAATGAAAATATCTGCTTTATGTTAGTCAATTAAGTCTTCGACCATACCCCCCCTGCCCCGAAAAAAATCCTGGCTACGGGCTTGGTACCATGTGTTGATAACTAAGGCGCTACACCCGTCCGAGGCTGGAGGAATGGACTCTCCATCACTGGAAACATAAGTGTTGAGTCAACATTGCGCTGAATAGAAAACCCAAACACTAGACAATAACTGAATGTAAACTAGGCGAGTTGAAAATCGCACAACTTTCAATTACACTATAATACTGGTCACTACATTTAAATTTGACATGGAATAGTGTTGTTATCCTTTTCATTTGTTTGAAAAAAATGCCAGTTCAGTGATATTTTTAACGATAATTCTTACATGGACCAAAAAAAAAAATCGACAGAATGACGAATGTGACAATATGCTCTTTGATAATTATTACAATATCCTTTCTTGTAAGTGAGACAGAGGGGAGGGGAAAAACGATAGTTGATGAGCGATGCTCAAAGGAAGAGAACTCTATGTAAAAGACACTCGTTTTTCATCCTTTTACACCTTTTAAGCCTTTTTACGGGAATTTTGGAGGTGAGGTTAGAGCCGTTTTTTAGCAATTGCTAAGAAAATGTTGTTGTTTTTCATGTTTTGCGCATGCGCAATATTGACGAAAACCTTAATAACAGTTCCATTGCCCCTACTAACTTGTATTTCAAATTTGAACCCCTTTTTTTTTTCATTGATGTAGTGAGTCCAAACTTTTCGAAATTAACCCCTTCCATTCATCAACTCTAGTTACACTTATGGCTATCTTTAACTCATTCAGTTGCCTAAAATATAAATTTATAAGGATAACAATAAACGAAAAAAACGTAAAAATATAAGATTGAAAATATTTTTCTGTTCAGTAATGAAATTTCGAACTGAAATATTAATGAATCAATATGCATTAATTTTACGTTTAAATGAATAATTTAAGATCCATACTTTTTCTAAACATCTCACCACTTTTATTCTAATCATTTTTAAATTTTCGAACGCCATGAGCAGGGATGTAGTGGATCCGGAACGTCGATCCTTTACCTTTTTCGAAGGCGAAAGGGCGTTCCCATGTCTAAATCATTTTTTACTTTCAATTACCCATATGTATACATAGGGTAATGAAATTATAGCATTCGGTTCCTTTTTTTTTTTTTTTTTTACAATTTCTTTACGTTTTGGAACATCCTGATTTCAAAAAAGTTATCTGCAAAAGTGTGTGTGTGTGTGTGGTCAGCATAACTCCCGAACAAATTGACCTACGATGTTCAAATGTGGTATGCGGGTTGCTGGTGACCATGGGACCTACCGTAAATATTTTCGTCAAAATCGTGCATGCGCGTAAGGTAGCTGCCATTGAAAAAATCATGTTTTTCAGTAATTGCTAAGAAACGGCTCTATCGATTTTGATAAAAATCGCTATGCTAGTGCCTCTTAAGGTGTTCTAAACATCCGCAACTCCAAAATTCCCGTAAAAATGTTTTAATGGTGTAAAAAGTTCAAAAACGAATGCCTTCAACTCCGAGTCTTCTTTCCTTGAGCATACCTCATTATTGATCGTTTTTTCTTATCTAGTCAGTTTCCCCTATAATAAAGGATAATATAAGGATTATCGAGAAGAATATCGCCAAAATCATCATTTTGGAGAAGGGTGTTTTTTTTTTTTTAAAGACCCATATAAGAATTATGGCGAAAAATATCGCTTAACTGGCCATTTTTTCTAAATGATTGCTGAAAATATAATAATGGTAAATGAGTTGAGGAAAAAATATTTTACATTTAATATTGACATAATAAAAGTGGTTGTAATGCGAAAATAAAATGTTAATTAAAATAATATAAGGTATATTAAGCAATTTGCAGGGATAGGAAGGGGGAGGGGAAAAACCGTATTCTTGGGCGTCGCCAAGGAGGTACAAAAGAGTGCACCCCCCTGGTTTTCGAAATTTTAAAATGATGTGGAGAAAAGTGGTACGATTAACTGGAAATAAAAGTATGCTATAGGTTTTTAAATATTCAACGGAAAGGAAATTTAATACAAAACAATTAATTAAAATTTCATTTCGTCATCCAACTTAAAAATCAAAGTTAAAGCAAAAAATGTAGGGGTGTGGCAGATCGTACAACTTTCAATTACACTATATTACTGATGTGGATTTGTGTCATTATATTTTTATCATTCATTGAGAAAATATGGCCAGTTTGGTGATATTTTTTTGTCGCGATAATTCTTATACGCATCTTTGAGAAAAAAAAAAGAAGAAAAAAAAAATTCGCCAAAATACACATTCTGGCGATATTTATTTCTATAATTCTTATGTAATCCTTTCTTATAAGTGAAACTGCGGAGAGGAGAAACAACGATCGCTGATGAGCTATGCTCAAGGAAAGAGAATTTTATGTTGAAGGCATTTGTTTTTCAACTTTGTACGCCATTAAAGCATTTTTACGGAAATTTCGGATGTGGAAATGTTTAGAACACATTAAGAGGCATTACCACAACGATTTTGAACAATATCGTTAGAGCGGCTCTTTAGCAATCATTGAAGAACATGATTTTTTTCAATGGCAGCTACCTTATGCGCATGCGCGATTTTTGAAGCAAACCTTAATGGTAGGTCCTTGTACCATCACCAGCCCTCACACCAAATTTGAACACCGTAAGCCAAATTGTCGAGAGTTTATGCTGACCACGTACACACAGAGAGACATTTTTTCCAGATCACTTTTTTGAGATCAGGATGTTCCAAAACGTGAAGAAATACAAAAAAAAAAAAAAAAAAAAAAAAAAAAAAAACTTTTTTTTTTTTTAGCGAACACTACACTTTTATTACCCTATGTATTACATATGGGTAATTGAAAGTAAAAAATAAAAAAATAACCACCTTGCATTCCCTTTAGTGGTAATTTACAATCCCGTGAAAATAATTCACATGGCCCCCCCGTGTCGCTAATGCATGTATGTTGTGCAGTTCCAATAACTGCTTCTACTACATAAATAGTGTTGTGTGGTTACCAATTTCCATGAATTTTCTACAAAATGGATAAATTTCGTTTAATTTCAAATCAGTGTATATTAATTATATAAGTTTGACAAAAGACTGGCGTAAGTTTTTTTAATTAATTTACTCAACTGCTAAGTACACAAATACTCATAGAAAAAAGTAACTGACAATATTAACTTATTATTCCAACTAATGGACAACTTTGACGTGTTACAGTTACAGTAAGTAAGGTGCTTGTAGTAAGTCAAGTAACATCTAAAAAATTATAACATACAAATTAAAATCATTTACACAGAAAAAAACTTGTTGTCGCCTTCTCTTAAATCGTCATGCAGAGTATGAAATAAACCTTTTGAGGGCCTTCTTGATAAGAAGGGACGCACTCCTACAGTTCTATTCTTTCTTCGTTTCTTAATAAGATAAGCATGCGCAATTCCTCATCCTCACTTGACGAAAACATTTTGAATACAGAAAGGGGAACGAAATCATAACAAACACGGACGCTAGGCCTGGCCACTGCAAACGCGTGGATGCGCCACTGCAGCGTCTAACGCGAACGCTCGAGTTAGCCACTCGATTGGCTCTGTGTAATAAGGCCCTTATTCAGTACTTATACTTGAAGACAATAGTCCGAGAGGCAACTGCAATATTTGGACCCCATCGAACATCATTCTGAATTTTTTATAGAAATTGGAGAAAAGTGGATTACGAATCCACAGGTCTGCCGTGGCAAAAATGGCCGGAACTGATCAAGAATCGTCTTGGAATGAGTTGAACTAAAATCCGATTGCCAAATATGTCATAACTTGCCGAAAAGATAACAAACTTTTTCGTCTGACAACCCACCGCATTTTGATTTTCAATGAGAAAAAGCGCAAACGATTTCTGATCTCTGGTTCGGAAAACTAGTATCTTTTAAAAGTAAACCAAATTGGCGACATCAGTTACGTCCTCAGTGACGTAATGTTTTTCGCTAATTTGGCTCATTTGTGAAAGATGCAAGTAAGCCATACCCACACATCCGAATCGTCTGCAACCTTCTTAATTGAAAATTAAAGAGTGAGGGTTACCAAATAAAAAAAAAAGCTCATTATCTGGCAAGTTATGGCGCATTTGGCAATCAGATTTTAGCTCAACTCATTCCAAGTCGATTTTTGATCAGTTTCGGCCATTTTTGCCACGGCAGACCAGTGGATTCGTTATCTACTGACTTTTCTCCAATTTCTATAAATAATTCAGATTGATGTTCGATGGGGTACAAAAATTGCAGTTGCCTCTCAGTCTACAAGGTACCCTGAGCTCACTGAATACACTGTTGGATGTATCCTTCCGCCGAAAAGAAATAGTTCCAAGCAAACCACAACTTATATGGTATTGTTGTTAACCTGTGCGGATAGTTTTGTACTAAACTTAAATATAAGTTGATAACAAAAAGAAATTAATCACTGTCAAGTTTAACTTTTAATTAATATTTTACTTTTCTCACCACGGATACTACAAGAGTTTTAACGAATCGACCACGCATAGTTCCGATCAGCCAATCAGGGCCTTGTAATACCGGTTCACTCATCGCTGTAGGGGATTCTGTGAGCTCAGGGTATACTGTCTTCTATACTCAGGGATGACAGTTTTCCTCCTTTTAGAGGATTTCCTCCTTTTTTTTCTTCTTATTTTTTATGTAACATTTTCCAGAGTGGCCACAGAACCGGGAAAACCTGGAAATCAGGGATATGTCAGGAAGCTTTCTGATTGTGGAAAAAATCAGGGAAATGTCAGGGAACTTTTTAAAATTTCATGAAAATCAGGGAAATTTTGTATTGTTGCACGTTCATCCATATTTTGGCTCTACTTACGAGGAGATATGTAGTGGTAAGCCATTGGAAGTTTAATGTTACGGAATAATTTAAGCTTTTCATTACCAGCAAAACTATTTTTTAAAAATTTGCATATTATCTCTTTAGAATACATGTTCTATTTGATCAGGGTGTCTAGACATCTGGAAATCCTAAGGAAATTGGGGAAATTTGAAAAAAAGTTTGTTCTAAAATCAGGGAATTTTTTAGAAATCTGTCAGAGAATTACCAGGGAACTTTTTTCCTTAATTTTGTTGCCACCCTGTTTCCCTTCTCTTTCGAGGATCTGCATTTTTCTTATCTGAACCAGTTTTTCCTCATGTCTAAACAAAAGATTTTCCCTCTTGGCTCCCCTTTCCTCACAGATTACTTCACTAACTTCTAATATTTGAAATGTAATTATTATATAGTAGGAGAAATTTCACTGTATCTTTAAAATTATTGAATCATCCTTCCTGCATACTTTTCTTGTGTATTCCTTCAGCGAGCTTTTTTAACGAATTTTTGGATTTCCTCCTTTTTGCTCTCTGATCACTCTCATCCCTGTCTACTAAACTCCACCTTAAATTAACATCACTTAGACGGTAGATCTTCACCGTGTTCATAGGAAATTCATCCATTTTGGCGGTGTGAAGGCACACTGTGAAGCTCAGTCCAGCAACAGAGAAGAAAAGGCTATACGGTTTGGCGAGCATTATGCCATCACGTCGCCAAAATGGAAGAACTTCCTATGAGCACGGTGAAGATCTACCGTCTAAGTAATCTTAAGTTAAGGCCGAGTTTAGTATAGTATCACAAGTGTAACTTCTAGGTAGTGTATGTTAGGTTATTAACTTAACCTATAAGTCTCGTCATTTTTCTCATGGTACTGTATTAATTTAAACACTGTGCGACCCATTGGAACTTTGATATTTACTTTTATGAATTTCGTTGTTTGATTGTTGGATGGCATTTATTTTTGTATGCAAACACATGGACGATTTTCAATCCTTTGTCATCCATCTTAGCCCTACTTCGTCTAATAAACTTGTCTCTAGCAAGCATCCAAAGAGAAATAAGCTACTACAGTGAAGGACGAACTTCATAAATGTGGATTTCATTAAAAAAAAAGCGTTTAAATTAATACAGTACCGTGAGAAAACAGACGGGATTCATTAAGTTCCGTTACTAAATAAAGGCTTAAGGCCGAAAAGGCTTGACAATCATCATGGAGACTTATATTGGTAAATTCCTAGTATATGTGGTAGTTTGGCACGATTTTGAAAAGTTGCCGACAAGGTAAAAATGGACAATTCCCGCATTTTTCTATTTTATTTATTCAATTCTAAATGTTTCGAAAAGGTCATAAACATAAAAATTTCTGCTCAATGCGCTTTTTCTTTTTTTTTTTAATTTGCGATCAGAATTACCTTGTTAGAGGTTGGCGAAAAAACAACTCATTCCGTTGGCATTGAATGTGACGTCACGGCTTCGCAAACATCTTGGCTTGAAATGCAGCAGCGGAAACCAGATTTGCAAGTTTCTCGCAAATCACGCCAACCTGTACGGAATGTGACAATAGTCTACCAACACCGACTTTTTTTAACGCCAACTATTTGGCACAAACCTCACGATAACCATAGAAACGATAGAGTCTCTTTACGTCACGGTTTTGTTGACTGTTTTGATCGGACTGGTTTTGGCTCGGTTTTTGTGCATTTTCTTTTCTTAATATTCAAATAACTAATTTTTTTAAACAACTTTTGTTGAAGCATTTGGAATCTGAAAGAAATTCTTCATAAATATGAACTGATTCCACTCGTTTTTAAAAAAAAAAATGTGGGAATTGTCCATTATGTGTTTGCTGTTGTTGCCAAATCAAAAAGATTCAAGTGGCTGTCAAAATCAAACGACGACTGAAAACATAACACGTTTACAATTAATAAAATACGTTATATTCGAAAATACGGTTAATAAAAAAGCACACGTTTCTTGAGCGACAAGCAGATTTCAGTTAAAGTTATCAAACAATCGCTGTTCCTCATACTTGTCAAGAAGTGGGTTGTTGTTGTTTTTTCAGATTATCTGGCGCCGTCAGCAACACGAGGGCTATAATGCGCCGAAACATTCGTCATTAGACAATCCAACATACATTTACAAACACCCATGCCAACACGGGACTCGAACCCGCAACCTCGCGGTTCAGAAGCTAGCACGCTAACCACTACACCGTTTGGTCGGCAATGTCAAGAAGTGGGATTATTACATTAAAAACTACTCCATCTACCAATTGGTGCCTTTATTAATTTGCGACTTCACCATTCACTACGGAAAGACCATCTGCATTAATAATTCTAGTTGGTTTCTGTTAGTTCCCAAGGTCAAAATATTTCACATAATTACGTCATACGGGAGTGGGGCGGGGCCAGCCCATAGCTTTAGTGACGTCACAACTTCAACTCTCTCTAATACTATTTCAGGCTGGATAGAATAGAGAGGGATGGGACTTTTTTTACAAAAATATTTCCTGTACATTATTTTCTACCATTACAGCATTGAAACATTATAAATAACATATTCAAACATTTTAACTCGCTTGAAAAATATAAATTTGATGGTAATTAATAATATATTATTTTATAGGTAAATTAAAATAGCAAGAAAAATGTCCTATCCCTTATGCGAGGGACGAAATAGACATTTTTATAAAGCTAAAATTCACAGATAATTTTTACAAATATGACAAATTATATTTCTGCCAAAATAATATGCCACGAATCCATGACTTTCCAAGACTGAATCATACAATTTTCCATGACTCAAGCAATCACACAACACAAAAAAGTGTATTTTATATGAATTTTACTCACAAACATTGTTAGTAAATTATTGCTCCACAAAATTATTTCCTCAAAGTTTTATACAAAGTATAAAAACCTTGTTTCAGTTACGAACATCCTTCGAAATTCGAAGAAAAATGACGAAACAATTTTCCATTCTTTGGTATTTACAGGGGCATAATCTGTCATTGGGTTGTCCTGTGTAACTAATTACCATACCGGTCAGTGTCTGTAAAGAATTAAGTTAGTCGGGAACGGATTTTTTTGTTTTTAATATTAGTAGTTGACTTGCTTAACGTTTTTGTATTAAGTCCAATGCTATAAAATCGTAATAGCTCAAACCAGGCCCATAACAAGTCCATTATTAAAATAATTTATATATAAAACTATTTAATTACTAAATTTATTACATATAAATGTTCAAATAGAAAAATATAGTAATTTTTAAAATTATTGCAAATATTTTTTACTAACAATAACAATTAAAATTTGATTAATCGTTTTACTGAAAGTTTGGGCTGGAATTTTTTCTAAAATTACCGGATCGATTTTTTCTCCCAGTGTGCCCCTGCAGGGTTACTACTCTCATTGAAGAAAAAAATTCAAGGAAATTTTTAAGAAAATTCAAGGTTCATTTTAGAAAATTCAAAAGGAAAATTTAAGGACCTTATCCTTTTTTCAAGGACCAAATTTTATAAAGAATAAAAAAAAAATCAAGGACTTTTCAGGAAGCCCTGGATATTTCAGTGTTAAAAAAGTTAATCTTTAACATTGAGGAAATATTTGAAGCTGGAATAAGCCAATAAAAAGAAATTAGTCATTATTTAATTTATTGTAGCCTTTTATTGAAGTATGATGAATGTATAGTTACACTTAGTTTGTGATTTCAATTGTAATATGCTTTCCTTGTAAAACTACACTTACTTCCAAAAGTTAAGCACAGAGAGGAAAATATTAATTTCCGTAAGCCAATCTGAATTAAAGAAGCAGAAATGTTCTGCAAAAGTAGAAAGAAGTATGCAAATATGTTAGGTAACAGCCAATCACGATTTTGTGTCAAGAAATATACAAAACAGGCAGTCGTATAAGAAGCCGGCATTGTGAAGAATTACAGGAGTTGCATGCAAGTGCCGATAAAAGGTGCTTAGAACATTCGTACGTTTTGTTTTCAAGCTAGACCTGTTTCAATGGTTTCCAGAAGACGAATGGAAGATTCTGAGCGCCGGCAGGCTGTCGGATGCAATGAAGCCGGAGAGTCTGTCACTCTATCACAGATATTGGTCTTTTTTTAGGCGTTCATTATTCCGTTATTTCAGGATTATGGAAACAATTCCAAACAGTTGTCCGAAGACATGTAGTCGGTTATCCAAAGGTTACGACTCCAGCGGAAGATCGATATTTTGCTCTTGAAGCCAAAAGAAATCGAAGATCACACATGTGACATCTATGGTTGCAGCGGCCATTGGTAAAATGATATCTGCCACTCCTATTCGTCGAAGGCTACACATGAATGGTCTGTACGCCTGGGGTACCACGATTTTGTGTTCCTTTATCCGTCCAAGGCTAAGGAACACAATTAAAGTGATGCCGCCAGCATGTGAATTGGACTGTGTCAGATTGGGGCAATGTTATGTTGACAAATTAGTCATAATTTGCCCTACAACCCTATGATAAGCTTGTAAGAATTTGGAGTGAACAAGGCACACGCAATTGGCCCCAGAACATCACAGATTCCGCGTGTGGGAGCATCATGGTCTGGGAAGGGATTTCATTGGGATATCGCACCAACTTGAACATCTTTCAGAGAGGTTCTATGACTGCTGTACGGTACCAAGAAAAAGTCTTGGAACCAATTGTGAAACTGTATGCTGCAGCAGTTGGTCTTTCTTTCATTTTAATGTACGATAATGCGCGTTGTTGCCAACTTACTGGAGAGTGAGGGGATTGCGCGTATGGAGTGGCCAGCTTACTCGCCGAACCTTATCTAAATTGAAATTTTTTGGAATGCCCTTGGCCGAGCTGTATGTAGACGTTTCCTACCTCCAGTAACTTCTAGATATTTAGAAACTGCTCTATAGGAGGAAGGGCGATCACATTGTAACAAGCATGATCACATGCCGTACACTTTGAATCCATGTGAGGGGTGCTCACATATCCTATTAATGTAATTTTTTGTTGTTTGTATTGAATTTAAACATCATATTGTTAATGATGTAAATATGATGTTATCTTATAATTTATGAAAATTCATTATTTTTTTTATTTCTAAAATTCTTTGTTTTGTTTCATGAGTAAACATAGAGCAACTTCCTTGCAGCTTTTTGTGTCAAATAAAACAGTACTTGTCCTTTTTTTCACTTTTTACCGCTCCGAGTTTAACTTTTGGAAGAGAATGTAAATTTAAAAAATGGAACTAAATATTTACAATTGACTTGTGTCGCCATCTATCTGAGAATTTAACAATTTCAAATTTTTATACTTGATAGACATAAATTAAAAAAATTTCATACAAAGAAAAATTTTACTTGCAAAATCAGTTTATATCTAGTGTAAGTAAAGAGGTATCTTCGGAAGTTTCCCTTTGTTGAAAATGATTTGACACACTTCTCACGAGAATGTGGCTTTTCTCCAGCATGAGTGAGAAGGTGTTTTCTGAGGGAAATCTTTTGTGAAAATAATTTAGTGTATGAGTATGTGAAAGGAATGTGTCTTTCTTCCACTTTGAGCGAGGCTGTGCTTTCTGAAGTCACCCTATAGAAAAAATGATTTGGTACACATCTTGCAAGAATGTGGCTTATCTCCAATGTGAGAGAGGAGGTGCCTTCTGAGGTGATGCTTTCACAAAAATGATTTGGTACACATGTTACGACAATGTGGCTTTTCTACAGTTTTTCTATGTGTTTTCCGAGGTCACCCTTTAGCGAAAATGATGTGGCACACGTCTCACAAGAATGTGGCATTTTACCAATGTGAGTGAAGAGGTGCCCTTTGAGGTTTCCCTTTCTTTAAAATGACTTGGTGCACATCTCGCAAGAATGTTGCTTTTCTCCAGTGTGAGTTAGGAGGTGCCCTTTGTTGAAAATGACTTGGTGCACATCTCGCAAGAATGCGATTTTTCTCTTCTGTGAGCGAGGAGATGCCTCCTGAGGTGTCCCATTCGCGAAAACGATTTTGTACACATTTCACAAGAATGTGGCTTTTCTCCAGTGTGTGTTAAGGTAAGTGTCCACGAGGGAGAAAACTCGCGCAAGTTCAATGCGAGGAACTTGCTGCACTGTTTCCACTGCATATGCAAGTTTACTCGCGGAGGGGTGGTTGCAATTTTCTCCCAGTAGAAATCTTGCATAGGTGTGTCCACGACGGCGGCGTGCAACTGCGAGAAGGAAATGGATTCTCGGGGGAAAATCGGCTGCAATTTTGCTTTTGCATAATAACGGCAATATTTGTTTTTCATTTATTCAGGATTTTTAGATGATTATGTTAGATGAAAATAATTTGTTTAGGAGACAAGATTTTAGGTAAAATAATACACCGTATAAAATTAATTGACAGCTCAACTATAAAAATGTTTATATTATCATTTAAATTATTAACCATGTATAATAAATAATTGTTAACATATTACAAGAAATAAAATTATTTCTTTGAGGAATAATAATTGTGAACAACAGGCAAATTTTAAAGACAATTATAGTTTTTTCTATGAATTTTTATCTAAAAAAAAGAATTTTAGGAAAAGAAAAGAATCATTATTTATAAATTTAATGGTATTGTATTATTATCTATTTTATATATAACAATTATTACGCAAATTATTTTTGAATATACATTATACTGATTTTAAGTACAGTTTTATGGGGTAAAGTTTTTTTTTTTTTCATTTTTGCTATAAGAAATATCACTTTTATGAAACAAATGCATGTTTTAAACAGATATTTTGTAAAATATTTTAATATCTGTTTTTCATAACAGTATGGAAACTCTTATGAAGAAGTAATTATCTGATTAAATAATGAATATGCATTTGAGAACGTTAAAAAAAAAATCAAAATAAGAATCAATAGTTATTTTGCATTTTATAGGTAATCTGAATAATACGATACATCGCATTACTATAAAAATAAAATTAATTTAATCCGCATAATAATAAAAAATTCCAAATTGAAAACTAAAAAAAAAAAAGTTAACGGGGATCGAACCAGGAATCTTTCGAGTGCAAAAGAAAACTCTACGCACCACGCCATCGGGCCCAACACAAATGCGCGTGAAGTATAAATCTTGTACAAATTCTTTTTTCAGTTTATTTAACTAAAATAAAATGGAGTTTTGCACAGGCAATAAACACTAATTTTCATTACATCTAGTCAAAAGATCTTCATGGTATATTTTCTAACACTGCAAAAAGAAAATTATAAACGATAACGCATGAAGGAAATTGTTTCGCTACATGAGAATGAATCATACTGTGCCTTTTCAAACCATATTTAAAATTATATTTGATACGAAAGGATTTTAGTATTTTTAATTAATCAAATCCATGCTATTTTTACTTAATCCAAAATAGTTTTTTTTTTTTATCAATTTCTTCCAAACTCTGAAACTTCCAAATGAATGTGTCATTCGGATCTTCAAAGGTAGAAAATCGACATGTGTTTGCATTTCAATCTTGTAATTTTTTTAAATGCTCGTCTTTTATCATATACAATAATGACAAGTCCTTTACAGTGCGAATAATTAAAAAGAATTATTTAATAAATCAGCAGCATCAAAATAAAATCAGCTTCACGATTGAGGATTCGACTGTCAACTTGCGGCGAGAAGCTGCGATATTTTCCAAACGGCTGGAATCAAGGAAGAAAACTTGCAGAACTAGTGTCCACGAGAGGATTTTCGGTCGGCGCAAGTCTTGCTGCAACTAACTGAAACTTCCCGATAGTGGACTCGCAAGGGTGTGTACATGAGCGAGAAGCCGTTTTCCATCGAACTCGCGCGCGTTTTCTCGCCCGTGGACACTTACCTTTAGGAGGTGCATTCTGAGGTTTGCCTTTGTTGAAAATAACTTGGTGCACATCTCACAAGAATATGGCTTTTCTCCAGTGTCTGTTAGGAGGTGCATTCTGTAGTCACTCTTTAGCAAAAATGATTTGGCACACATCCCACAAGAATGTAGCTTTTCTCCAGTGTGAGTGAGGAGGTGCACTTTGAGGTTTTTCTTTGTTGAAAATGACTAGGTGTATATCTCACAAGAATGTGGAGTTTCTCTTGTGTGAGTGAGGAGATGCCGTCTGAGGCTTTGCTTTAAAGAAAACGATTTGGTACACATCTCACAAGAATGTGGCTTTTCTCCAGTGTGAGTGAGGAGGTGCCTTCCGAGTTGTTGCTTTCGCGAAAATGATTTGGTACACATAACACAAGAATGTGGCTTTTCTACAGTGTGAGTTAGGAGGTGCTTTCTGAGGTGACACTTTAGCAAAAATGATTTGGTACACATCTCACAAGAATGTGGCTTTCTTCTAGTATGTGTGAGGAGGTGCACTTTGAGGTTTCCCTTTTGCAAAAATGATTTGGCACACATCTCACATGAATGTGGCTTTTCTCCAGTGTGTGTTAGGATGTGCTTTCTGAGGTCACTCTTTTGCGAAAATGATTTGGCACACATCTCACAAGAATGAGGCTTTTCTCCAGTGTGTGTGAGGAGGTGTTTTCTGAGGTTTCCCTTTGATGGAAATGACTTGGTGCACTTCTTACAAGAATGTGGCTTTTCTCCAGTGTGAGTTAGGAGGTGTAGTTTGAGGCTTCCCTTTATTGAAAATGACTTGGTGCACATCTCACAAGAATGTGGCTTTTCTCCAGTGTGAGTGAGGAGGTGCCTTCTGAGGAGTTGCTTTCGCGAAAACGATTTGGTACACATCTCACAAGAATGTGGCTTTTCTCCAGTGTGAGTGAGGAGGTGCATTCTGAGGTCACACTTTAGCAAAAATGATTTGGTACACATCTCACAAGAATGTGGCTTTTCTCCTGTGTGAGTGAGGAGGTGCCTTCTGAGGTATTGCTTTTGCGAAAAGGATTTGGTACACATCTCACAAGAATGTGGTTTTTCTCCAGTGTGAGTGAGGAGGTGCATTCTGAGGTCCCGCTTTAGAAAAAATGACTTGGTACACATCTCACAAGAATGTGGCTTTTCTCCAGTGTGAGTGAGGAGGTGCACTTTGAGGTTTACCTTTGTTGTAAATGACTTGGTGCACATCTCACAAGAATGTGGCTTTTCTCCTGTGTGAGTGAGGAGGTGCAGTTTGAGGCTTTGCTTTGTTGAAAATGACTTGGTGCACATCTCACAAGAATGTGGCTTTTCTCCTGTGTGAGTGAGGAGATGACTTCTGAGGTGACCCTTTTGCGAAAACGATTTCGTACACATTTCACAAGAATGTGGCTTTTCTCCAGTGTGAGTGAGGAGGTGCATCCTGAGGTCACCCTTTTGTGTAAATGACTTGGAACACATCTCACAAGAATGTGGCCTTTCTCCAGTGTGTGTGAGGAGGTGTTTTCTGAGGGTACCCTTTAGCGAAAATGATTTGGCACACATCTCACAAGAATGTGGCTTTTCTCCAGTGTGTGTGAGGAGGTGCATTCTGAGGAGTTGCTTTTGCGAAAACGATTTGGTACACATCTCACAAGAATGTGGCTTTTCTCCTGTGTGAGTGAGGAGGTGATTTCTTAGGTAACCCTTTTGTGAAAATGACTTGGAACACATCTCACAAGAATGTGGATTTTCTTAAGTGTGTGTAAGGAGGTGTTTTCTGAGGTTACCCTTTAGTGAAAATGATTTGGTATACATGTCACAACAATGTGGCTTTTCTCCAATGTCAGGATTGACGTGTGTTCTGAGATTTCTCTTGCCTGATTATACAAATATTCGAGCTTCTTCCTATGTTTAGATTTAAAATAAGCCTTGCTTTAGTACATACTTTTACATTCCAGTGAATTTGTTTCCAAATTCATTATGAAATGATCTCAGAATTATATATTTGGAGGTATGTTCATTTGTTTCTTTTGCCAACAAGCAATTAAACATTGTTAATATTTTGTAGGAACAGAATGATTATGAAGGAACACAACTTCAAAAGACATGCTTTTCATTCCTCTTTCCCTGCAATTAAAAAAATGATAATTACTCATGTGGAATATTTCAATACATGTTCCAATTTATGAAAAACATTTTTAATATACTTAGTCTAGTAAGAATTTCATTGAGATCATAAGCCCAGTGTTAGAAGTGTGGGTAGATGCGAGGAGAGGCGCACCCCACTTTTTTTTTAACTTTCAATTTTTAAATGCACGATACAATACTGGTATACACAATCAGTGACAAAAATCATCCTACTAGTTTTTCGAGTTATGCTCTATGCAAATAATTTCTTAAAAATAATAATTTATTTTTTTTTATTAATTTTCTATTTTTTTTTTTTTTTTTATCACTAAACTTTATTATTTAAATTTTCTATTATTTATTCAGTTTTTATAGCTAAATTTTATTTTTTTAAATTTCACAAAATATTAATCAATACTGAGTGTGGAATATTAGATTGGAAGTTTTCAAATGTAAATTTTTTTTATATATATATGTACTAGTTGAATACCAGTACTTTGTTACGAAATTTTACCATGTGCATTTTAGCAATCAAAAGACATTTATGCATTCCACACACCAGACGTTTGATCCCGTTACGATCCCAACAAACTGATTTATCAAAATAGGAATACCTTACTTTAGCTATGTTTGCTCTTGTTGACATTTTCCCAACATTTATAATAGGGAACATATAGGAAATGAGACAGTTGAATATCCCTCGTTTAGAACGCTTAACCATTTTTTCAAATTCTTTATATTAACTTTCCTTGCGTATGTTTGAATGTTTGTTTGTCGATGGGAGCGGAATCTACGGAGGCCTAAAGAACCCCCTTGTCATCATCCAACCGGGCAGAAACTTGGCAAATAAATTCGATGTCAACGACAATGCATTCTATCAAATTTTAAGGCTGTTACTAAAAGGTCGATTTTACGAAACACTAATAAACCAACTTGTCGTCATTCAATCGCATTTAACCCTTTAAATCCCATGGAGTCAGCGTTGTGGGTTTCACAAAACCCCGATGACTTTCCATTCATAAAAACTGGAAATGAACTCGCCCGACTCGTTCTCCTGTCTGCCACTCCTGGGATTGCTGTGGGGGGTCACTGTCGACCATTAAAAGATCATTACTATATGTATACAGCCTGCAATAGGGGTGTGAGTTGGGTCATCTGCTTGATACGTCAGAGAATTTAGTTGGCGTCTTATCAATGAAACAAACGCCACCGCTAAGTACATGACAAGATTCGCATAAAAGAAAAGTCCCTGACTATCTTACTCCATGTCCAAAGGGTGGGGCAGTTTGACATTGAGTACTTTAAATCCATGTCTCCCCTCTACATGCCCCACAATAGTCTATTGTTGAGGACCGTCACGCTTTAAACAACTAAGGCAGGGCAGTTCAACTCACTTGGAAATATACGTTTACCCCTGCAACCGCCCGAAAGGCGGTTAGCTGGGAAATTCTCTACAAGGCGGTATAGGGCGGGTTGGGATTTAAAGTGTTAACAGACCATTGTTGAAACTCTTACCTGTTGCCAAATTTTTTTAAATAGTAAAAAACAAAATTACTTCAATCAGAATAAATAAATGATATTTGGATGATGTTCACGTTTATTTTTAATAAATAAATTTTGAAACGTAGTTTGCAGCACATTTTGCCGATAGAAACTTTTTGATATCGGCTCTGTGCTAATGAATGACAATGCATAAAAGAAGATTTTTTAAAAACTGTGTTCTATGAGTTATAGTATTAATTACTTAATCGCGATTGCAATAGTTTGCGTTTATGTTTGCTCTTAGTTCTAAATTTCAAAGTTGTAACTGCACTTGAAGTGGGACATTAAGATATTCCTTGAGTATAGTTTCAATGTTACGTCCACTTTACGTACGACCCTTAAAAATTCATTAGTCGATATTGGAGTAATTTATTTTTCTATATTTGCCCTTCTGAACATTTGCACAAAACATCAGAAATGTAGCTACATTGGAAGTGGGACATTCGAATATACCTGGTTTGCAACGTTTAACCCTTTTACTACCCCTTAAAGTGTGTTGATCGAGTTAAAAATTTGTTGCGCCGTCAGCAACACGAGGGCTACAATGCTCCGAAACATTCGTCATCAGACAAGCCAACATACATTTACAAACACCCATGCCTTACACGGGACTCGAACCCGCAACCTAGCAGTCTAGAAGCTAGCATGCTAACCACTATACCGTTTGATCGTTGTGGGTTGATCGAGATCGGAATAGCTTACCTTTTCTACGTTTACCATTTTTGATATTTATGCCAATTTTCAGAGTTGTGACCATGGGAGAAGTGGGAGAATTAGTGATAAGTGAGGGCATTGCTTTATATAAACAGAGATATAAAATATAATACAAAAAAAATAAAACAAATTTAGTGGTTTTTTTTTTTTTTAAATACAGGAATTTATAAGGCTTTGTAAAACACTACAAGTAAAAGAATTAACACTTAATTTTTTTTAACTTCATTTTCATTGATAATTCACTTAATTCGATAAGTTGTGTTTTGATACGAGAACAAATCAAAATATTCATTTTTTTTTGTGTGATTACAGCATTTTAAACATTATAAAAGTGAATTTTTCTTAATTTTTTTGAAAATTTACATTTAAAAAGCCCATAAAACAAATTTAAATATAGCCATACAGCTTTGTTTTCTTTTCAAAACATGTGTATGGGTGTAACATACAGACATGTAGAGAACTAAAATAATAGATATACTTCTATAGACCACAGATCTCTTTTGTCTAGCGGATGAGTATCTGGCCGAGAGGGCAAAGTTCGCACAATCGATCCCCAGCAAACGCAAAAAACTACAACGCTTTAGGCACAACAAATTTCATGGCATTCCTTAAATAATATCTTGAGATATCATGTTTCCATTGTACAGTTGACACTTTTGCAACACATCTCATAACATATAACTATTTAAATAGTTGTATGTAAAATGTTTTAATGTAATGTTAGTAAAAATGTTTTAATGGCGTAAAAAGTTGAAAAACAAATGCTTTCCACACAGAGTTCTCTTTCCTTGAGCATACCTCATCAACGATCGTTTTTTCTTCTCCCCTCAGTTGCCCTAATAATAAAGGATAATATAAGGATTATCGAAAAGTATATCGCCAAAATCACCATTTTGGCGGATACTTTTTTTAGACCCATACAAGAATTATCGCAAAACCGGCCATTTCTTCTAAATGAATTATTCAAATATACAGACGGTAAATGACACAAATCCGCGTCCTGCGAGGTTGAGGGTTCGAGTCCCGTGTTGGCATGGGTGTTTGTAAATGTATGTTGGCTTGTCTAATGACGAAAGTTTCGGCGCATTATAGCCCTCGTGTTGCTGACGGCGCCAGATAATCTGAATACAACCAACCACAAATCCGCGTCAGTATTATATTGTAATTGAAAGTTGTGCGATGTTCCACACCCGTAGTTTTTACATAATTTTAATTTGTCTGAAATAGGACGTGTTAATTATGCAGAACAGAGTTCTGCACTATGCGTCCAAAGAAACTATACGAAGAAGCTTTCAGCAAGATAAATTTTCATCAAGAATAAATATAGAAACAACTTAACTGAATTTCATTTGAACAATTTATTAAGATTGGCTGTGACAAATAGTGACTCTTGAATAAAATAAATGGAGTGATTTCGACAGTCATCGTTTCATAATTGATATCGACAAAACACGGTAATCTGGATGTACAGTTTAAATACTTTAATTAAAAGTTAGGTCATCACGTATTGTCATGTTGAAAAAAAGATTCACTTCTTTTCAGACTTTGATTTATTAATTATGAAAATTATTATTTTTTAATTATTCGAAGAAAAAATAATCAAATATTAATTATAATTTTATTAAGATTAGAAAAATTTCAATTTTTTTTCAGTTTTCAGAAATGCTATACATTGTTAAATCAATAATAATTATAGACACAATATATAGGCGTATCCGGCCTGTGAAAAGCTCCAACATAAGTGATACGGCCCGCCTATAAAAGTTAGTGGCGAACGCTGATCGAGGAAGTTCAGTAATGGACAAGTTAGAAGGCCATCTCGTGAACATCCATGTCAAGTGACTTTCTGGAGCGCAGAGGAAGAAGTTAAGCAGGGCTCCAGAAAAATATTTTCTTCCTGCGTACACAAATGTCGTACCCAAAAATTTCCTGCAAGTCTGCGGGCTTTAAATTATACTGCTGAAGAAAATTAAATGTTACGTACTATTGAGAATTAAAAGTTGTTTAGTTCAAAATCTTCTTGCCATTAATTTTGGAAGCACCACTCTGCAGGATAAACATCGGTTTCCAATGGCACATTTCCAGTTGCAATATTAGGTCATTGGTTAAAGGTTAAGCTTGTGAAAAGATAACAAACACTGATGCTTGTCCAGCATGCCTCCTTTCATAACTATTTTCAATTTTGTGCTTTCCATTTAAATCAGGGTGCATACACTTTTTTGGAAGTGAAATTCAAGGACTTTCAAGGCCCTTTTCAAGGATATTTCAACAAAAATCAAGGCCCTATTTTATCGTTGCAGAGTCGATACCAAAATTGAATTTTTATATATTTTTTTTAATTAACGAAGTTGCAAAAAGAATTAAAATACTTATTACTTAACAACTAAGATGCAACCACATATATTTATTGATAATTATACCTCTTACCAGGATAAGGAAAAAACTAGGTTAAAAAAAAAAGAAGTTTTGTAGTGGTTTGTTTTCTAACACTCTCCATTGTCTAAATGGATTATAGAGGGTTCCCATGTGAAATCTCAAGGTCAATGGAAACAAAATGATCTTAAGTCTGTGGTTATTTGGTTAGTTTTTTTTTTTTTTTAAATATATGCCAAAAAAATAATCATGCACTCTTAAAGTACTAAGAAAAATATTTATTATTTTTACTTACAAACAGGCAAGAAAAAAATATCCAAATTGGATGCATAAAGATTGATTTCATGCCTTCTACAGTTTGAATTTAAAGCGCGAATCCCTGGTTGGTTGGTTGGTTGAAGTTTAACGGCGCAAGGGGCATACTGCCGTGAATCCCTGATCTTTCCTATCGCTAATTTAAAGGAACAAAAATTTGTAAATACAAGAAATCCTTACTTTTTTTAAAAATAGAGACATAGCTTAAATCCCCCCCCCCCCCTCCCCATTCAAGTTCTTCGTAGAATTTCTAGTCTACCTACGGTACGACTTGGCGCTTTTTCTGGGAATTGGCTACAATAAAAGAATGACGTAATATGCGTTTTCCCGTTCGTTGCTAAGTCAAAATCATGATCCAACATCCAGGGTTGCCAAAAAATCATTTACTAATAGTCACCAATCCTTCCAGATAATCAAAAAGGCAAGTTCAAAATTCAAATCCCGTTTTACCGATGACTTAGAAATTAAGCCTGGAAATGTTTGGGGAGGGGGGCTGTCAATTGGATTAAGTTTAGAAATTACAAAAAATATTCGCGATTTTTTTTAGCTTAAAGAAAGCTATATATTTCTTTATTAATGAAACCAGGCAAGAGTGCAAATCTAAACCAGATGCACTAAGATTGCTTGTGTGAAAAATACAACACTTGTATTCTATTTTTAGCACGGAGTCTCAGTAAAAAAAAATTTTAAAAAATCATGTATTCTATAAGTATAAAAAAAAAAGTATTGATTTTCTATACCTAAAATCAGCCAAGAAAACAGATTTAAATCAGATGCACACTGATTCATTTACTACTTCTTTATAGTTTGAAAAACCTACAACAAAACTGAGAGATTGTAATATGTATTTTCAAGTGCGAACCTTTTCCGGCACGTTAACTGACGAAAAACGCCCTTGAAGGGCAAAATACTCTTTATCGCTTTGTTGGTGATGTTTCATGATAATTTTGAAAAATTTCGAGACAAAATTCTCGCCAAGTAATTTTTCAAGTCAAAAAATGATTTTTTGGCGCAGTTCGGCGCAATCTTAACCAAAAAGAGGTTTTTGGCGCAGTTTGGAGCAGAGTAGTCAGTTTGGCGCACTTCGGATCAATTGGAACAGCTCTTACATCCCTGTAATTAGAATTTTTTTAATGAGCTCAAAATAAATTTAATAAAATTGGAAGGTTTTTTTCCAGCAACCTTAGTTAATAACTTTCACGGCTTTAAAGTAGGCCATTTTAGTAATTGATATAAAAAATTACATATCCTTCCCCTTCTACAGAAAAAGAAATTCTTCTTTCTTGAAATAGGAATCGACATAAATGAAAGAATGATATAAATCATAGTACAATACCGAAGCGTAACTGCTATTTTCTCTGTAGGTGATATACTCCTCCGATAGTTAGTGTCGGGTTTTTGCAGTCTGGAACATAATTTCTTCACCAACTCGTCGAAGCTCTCAATCGACATCCGGAAAAAGTTTAAAATTTTTACTTTGTCTTCTCTTAACTGCGGGTAAAGACAGAAGAACATACCGAATGTGGATCGGCTCTAAACAATGGAATGGGAGAGAGAGAGAAAAGCGAAAATATCCTGCATATCAAATTACACCCTCTTTCCACCGGATACTCATCGTGCAACTTTTTGTCCCGTTCGGGGAGAGGTCAAAGGTCATAGTGACCGTGCCGTTCCAGGGCCGCTCGGGAGGAACCGATTCAAGTGTGATTGACAGATCCGCCAAAAGTGAACCGGCTAGAAAGTGTGACGTCAGAATAATGGTAATACGGGAACGAGAATTTTATGGTTTTAGAATTGAAAAGGGGAAATTCCAGGACTTTCCAGGCTTTTTTAGAAATAATCCTATTTTTCCAGGCTATTCAAGGCCTTGAAAAAAAATAATGAAATTCAAGGACTTTCCAGGTTTTCCAGGCCGCGTACGCACCCTGTTAAATGCTGTGAATAGTTTTGCTCCAACATTTCTTGCAAATACAGCATTTCATCTTCATTGTCTTGCTTGGATTGCTCCTTATCATTTTAAAGAAAAATGTGGTTTCTTTTAAATTACAATGGAATAGCCAAGAATTCTTTCAAATTAAAAAGAAGAATGAAGGAAATAAACTCTCAGTGTAATTACATGTTTCAATAGGTTCAGATTCCTAGATCCGGAAATAAAACCCCCTTCTCCCCTTATGTAAACACTTCTACCTTCCCTGTCAAACCTAACTGGAATTTCTCCTTCCTATATCGAAGTAACAACCTCCCCCCCTCCCGGCGTTACAGGAGTCAGCGACTCCCCCTTTCTCAACCTGCCTAACTGGAATTTCTCCATTAAAAAAAAACAAAAAAACAGCACTTGACTTTAATTTCCTGCGGGATCCGAAGATTTCCTGCGTACATCGTACGCACGTCCATTTTATCGGACTCTGAAGTTAAGGAAGGTCCAAGCAGCCACCTTAAAAAACCAAAACATCCAGACCCAAGAGCTTGCTAGGGCAAGCACATCCAGGAGCAGCAAGCGGCTAGCTGCAAGTTAACTCCTGGGATTGCGCCTCCAAAAAGATGGCCATGGAGGATGAAACAGTGGTCACAGTTATAAACAAGCTGCTGCCACTAACATTTGTCTCCAAATTACTGTGGAGCGTAAGGAAAAGGCAGAACTCATGGATTTGCAGTGTCAAAATTTCATGGATGCTGTGTATAAAGCTTATCTTTTGAGTTTCCAGAAGAAGCCTCCATGCCAATCTTCTGCAGCACGAAAGTAAGAGGCCAATACCTTGTCATCTCTGCTGTGGATGAGGGACTGGCTTTTTGCTCTATGACCCAAAATCAGGCAGTGGGGCTCCACCCTACAGGCTTTTCCGACTAGTAAGACGCCTAAGCCATTCAAGGTAATCGTTCGGCTTCCAGGCCAGGAACACAAATCCGAAACTTCTTCAGAGGCAAAACAAGGGTCTTGAAGTAATAAAGTGGAGAATCCTAAACTCAGAGATGAGAGTGATCAAAGAGCAAAATGGAGGAAATTCAAAAATTCATTAAAATAGCAAGCAGAAGAGATGATACCCAAAAGTTTCCTCAAAAAAGGAATACACAAAAATTCAAAACAAAAATATGCAGGAAGGATGATTTAATAATTTTAAAGACACAATGAAATTTCTTATACTTGTGGCGACCTCAAATACCAGATAATGCTTCTGTGCAGAGGAGAACTCTTTTGCACAGAGGTAAAGTATCAGTCTCCAGACACCATGGTCCTCGGTTCAAATCACGCCGTCGCCCACAACGAAAGCATAACGCTTCAATGGTGACAAGGACTAAAACGAATTATGCTGCCATCTATCGGCGCTTCTGAAAGGAGAAAACTACATCGCAACATGCGATCACAAACGCAACTCGCGTCCAAGACATCACCGCAACGAGCGGATACAACGATGCAACAAGCATCCAAAAACCTCCAACTCCGATCAGACGTTGATCAGAACAACAGCATCGCTCCTTCGTCGCTGGGAGGAGGCTGTGTGGCGACCTCAAATATCAGATAATGCTTCTGTGCAGAGGAGTACTCTTTTGCACAGAGGTAAAGTATCAGTCTCCAGACACCATGGTCCTCGGTTCAAATCACGCCGTCGCCCACGCTTCATACTAATTACATTTCAAATATTAGGAGCTTGTGAAGTAATCTGAGAGGAAAGGGGAGCTAAGAGGGAAAATATTTTGTTTGGACATAAGAAAAAGTATACTTTCTGCAGGGAAAACTGGTTCAGATCAGAAAAATGCAGATCCATAAAACAGTGACAAAGGGAAGGAAATTGTTACATAAAAAACCAAAACGGGGGAAATCCTCCAAAAGGTGAAAAACTCTCATCCCTGTTAGTAACTAGGCCTCAGAAACCATTATTTTTCTCCCAATTAATTTATGCTCACCATGTCATTCTATGTAAAAATTTTTTTTACTATGCCTTCTTATTAAGTGTTATACACAGGGATGAGAGTGATCAGAGAGCAAAAAGGAGGATGTCTAAAAATTCGTTAAAAAAAGGCAAGCGGAAAGGATGATACTCAAAGTTTCATCAAAAAAGCTCGCGGAAAGAATACACAAACATTCAACAGAAAAGTATGCAGGAAGGACGATTCAATAATTTTAAAGATACAATGAACTTTCTAATACTATATAATGATTGCATTTCAAATATTATGAGCTTGTGAAGTAATCTGTGAGGAAAGGGAAGCTATAAGGGAAAATCTTTTGTTTAGACATGAGGAAAAGTATACTTTCGGCAGGAAAAACTGGTTCAAATCAGAAAAATGTGGATCCTTGAAACGGGGATAAAGAGAAGGTCGGTTGGTTGAAATTTACTGGCGTAAGGGCAACGCTAGAGCCAAGCTGCGCTGGACAAGGAGAAGGAAAATGTCACATAAAAAACCGAAAAGGAGAAAATCCACCAAAAGGAAGAAAACTGTCATCCCTGTAAACTCCAAGCAGGAGAAGAACGGCCTCCACATGATTGTAGGTATGGAGGAACTGTCCTTAGTTTTACTGTGTGCGTGTAATTTTCAGCCCTTCTACCAAACAGATATTGCCAGGATTACCTTGCTTGGGGTCAAAAAGACCAGCAAGGATTCACACTCAGCAGAAGGAAAAAAAATTGTGAATACAACTGGCACAGAGGATGCTAGAAGAGCCAGAAACACCCATAAAGAAGGAAAGTTCTGAGGAGCAAGAGGGCATGAAAACATGTCCAGCTGCCTCCAAGGACTAATCTTTCTCAACGGGTGGGGATGATGGTGTCTTAAAATATCGCCACCCCTTAAATGTCATCCTCACATTATACAGGTAAAAAAAAATATATTTCCTTAGAAATCATTTTCCTATGCATTTACTGTCATTATATATATTAGATTAATTATATGGGCAGCCATATTTTTGTTCAAATAAATTTACAACATAGCTTGGACTCAGTCTACTTGTTCTAGCCGGCTGAACATGTTCGTAAAGAATAATGTAAAACCACGCCCTCTGAAGGCGACTTGTAAAAAGGGGAGAAGGATGTTAGCCACATTAGGAACAAGACGGTCCGAGTGCAATAAACCTGAGCCGAAAGATAATAAATCTTGCATTCTTCCAACACACAAAAAATAACAGCAAGTTCATAATAAGCAGTTCAACCTGAAGAAAAATTAAATACACACTAAAACATCCAATTTCAGCAAATACATGGGTATATAACCAGGATAAGGACCAGCAAAAATAAATTTACCCAAATATTTTACATAACTGATCAGTTTTAAATCTTGTACATTTACACTCCAATAATATTCAATTTTGCATACTTGCTAAAAATATTAAGACAAAAAAAAAAAAACTTTCTTCATACCTACCTACTCTGATATTTTTGCCTCTGTTACAGGAAGCAAACCTTATTTTTTTTTTACCTCATGCTAGATATGTATTCTGACTCTAAACCATTAGCATTATGTAAAAGTCAACACAATGCAAAAGCGATTCCAAAATGAACAGTGCAAAAGAGGACAAATACATATTTCAACCCTTGAAAAAATTATTTGTTTTGGCACTGTGTAATAATTCTTTGCTGCAGTGTTATTTATTCATAAATCCATAGCAGTAGCACAATATTCTTTCGAGCCCATCCCAAATGCTAACTGAATTCTTATTTGTTTTTGTAATTTAAAACTGCTTTTTGAAAAATGGAAGTTTAAATATTGTTTCATACATAAAGCAGTCTATAAGAAAATAAAACATGTTTCTTGAATGCTAAAATTAATTATGATTTAGCATTTTTGCTAAAATATTTATGTAGAGAATTCGAAAACAAGTTGTTGCTTTTTTCTATCTTAATATTAGTTAATGATTTTAAAAAAATGGTATAGATATATTATAGCTGACACTTCTTTGACCAATACTTATTTGGCACTTTTTCCCAGGAAAATCCAGTTTTTGAAAACAAGTTTCATTTTAAGTTACATTTTAAATTAATTTTTTTTATCATTATTACAATTTCAATTTTTATTTTAATTTCATTTTGGCTCAGGTTTACTGTAAGGTTTCAGATGGCGACTTCTGAAAAGTACCAAAAATTAAAATGATGTCAAAAAGTTGTGTTGCCAACTCCAAGATGGTGATGTGTTGCCTAAGGGTTTCTGTAAAACCAAGTCAACGGGTTGCCACAAACAGTACTAAATCGCCAAATTTTCACCACTAATTTATCCATCACCTTACAGTAAATCTTAACCTACATTTTAGGTATCGCGTTTTGACTTTTGGCAGCTAGTATGAGTGCCAAAAGTCCTACTATGACCCAGAAAATACTACTCATCTATTAATATTTGTTTAGAACAGCTTTTATTAAATTCCTATTGTACGTGTCAGGGTTGGCGCGATTCCAAAAGTTTTTCGACAAAGTTTTCGATTATCGCCAACTCAAGATGGCGGCTGATTTGAACCAAACAAGATGGTGGTTAATTGGAAATGGCCGTTAATATTAAACAACCACTAAAACAGAAGGAATATGAATGTAAACAATAAAATACCACTTATTATTCTAGTAAATTACAAAAAATTTTGGATTAAAAAGGTGTATGTTTATGGAGTAATTGTAATACGGCCAAGGTAAATTGCAGCAGAGATGCGAAATACAAATCGCTGTATTCAAAACAAACGGCTCTTCGGCCAAAGATCCTCTCACAATGGTACTTCCGGCTTTCAAAATGATCGTTAAAACAAAAAAAACGACTGAAAACATAACGAATATGCAATTAAACAATAATATATGTTAGTTAATAACAAAAAATATTTATAAAAAAATAAAGAGAATAGACACCAGATTCAAATTGCAGCCTTCAAAGCAAACGGCTCTTAAATAGGATACCCTCGCAAAACGGAAAATATAACAAACATACAAACAGCCGGAACATCCATGCAGTAAATTCCTAGTTCACGTTTATGGGTTGGCGCCTTTTTGAAAAGTTGGCGACAAAGCCAGAATGTCGCCAATTCGGAATTCCAATATGAAAAAGTGAGAAATGAACCAGCTCCATGATTTGTGGTATAGAAAGGTTGAAACTAAAGCACGTCAATAAAAAAAATGGGGTTGCCAAATTTAGAACTTTATCGCCTACAAAACAGCGCCAAATCGGCTTGGCGATATTTTAACGTCAACTAGGAATAGACCCATCCATGCCATTCACACATACAAAATAGGGTTACGATAAAGTCGCTGTTGCAAATCTATTTGGCGACGTGACACGCATAATAGGAATAAACCCAGAAACTTTTTATTTCAAGTTTATGACGATTTTATAGTGCCAATTGTTGATTATTTTTTAATAAACATCGAGAATGATGCATCTGAATTAAATTCATTTAGTGTTGTATTGTTGCAGCTTTAACAATGTTATACTTCCTATTTAAAAGCCAACAACAAAAAAACAATCCAACAAATACATATAACTCAAAAATACATATCTCAAATTGTATTGTTTATTGTAGAAGCTAAATAACAAATTCGTTGGAAGGAAATTGAAGGGTTAATATGTCACAAGAGAACTCGTTTAATCAGAAAGATATATCAGAATAAGAAGTTATTTACCTTTGAAACAAGGATAAGTAAATTTACCAAACTTCACTTTTCTCCAAGCAGAATGAGATTTGCAAATGTAGCATTAAACTTAATTTTGAAAAAAAACAGAATATTTATCTAACAACAGTACGCACGCTTCGCTGACCTGACGTTCGCGTGATTGCAGTTACAGTGAGCAGCAGTGTGGCCAGACTGAAATTTACAAATTACCCTCCAACCCATACAAAATACCCTCAAATACCCACAAACCCATGTTTCATAGTGGCACCACCTAGTGAGATTAATTAGCATTAAATATTTCAAGTATATAATATATTTCTTATTAAAGTAATAATATTAATTATTAATTTAATAATTTTTCATTGTTTTTTAAGGTTAATTATTAATGTAATAATTTATGAATTATTTTTTACGTTAATTATTAATTAACTAATTATTACTTTAAACGTAAAATTAATTGCCATTAATAAAATATTATTTGAATTTGTTTGAATAAAAAACAAAAAGAAACTAAAGCTTACTTTAAATCAAATGCGCCATTAGCAATTTCTTTAACATACACGATTCATGTATTATAAGTCGAATTGTAGCAAAATAAAATTTAGCAAATCTTAAAAATATGTTATTTTATTAAAATATTTGTTACTTTTAATTTGTCTTCTGTCAGCTCTGTAAATTTATACAATTACAAACTTACAGAGTTTTCGGTTTTTATTGAAACTATTAAATATCAAACAGAATTCGGTAAATATATGTGATGCGATAATGACAGAAGTTAGAAAAAAATTACAAATATAGTAAAGAAATTATTCGATTGCATCATGCTTCTTATGTCGTTACTGAAATAATAAAGGGAAATAATGTTCACTTCCGAATCAAGTTATTAAAGCATTTTAAACGTCAATATGTATTTTTCTTGCATTCTTAAGTTACAACACTTTTTAAAAATAATAATCTTGCGGTTAAAATTGCATTATTTTTGTATTTGTCTACCTTTTCAACATCATTTCCAGATTAGTTGGTGCCTAACTGATGGCTATGTGGTTAGCGCTCTGGTCATGCATGCCAAAATTTGCGGGGCTCGAATTCCGGATTAAGCATGATTCATTGTGGTTCGGAATCCACGTTAAGCTGTTGGTTCCGGCCTGATTGCATAAAAATAGGTCATTGTGCATAAAAATAGGTCGTTGAGCGTATAAACCAACCAAATTGGTTGCATTTCTTCTATTTGTACAGCTTCCTTTGAACAAAATCAATTTGAAAGTAAATAATAATTTGCAGTCTTTTATCATTCATATAGTTAAGTTTAAATGACAAACGTAAGCAAATAACCATTACCAGAATATCTAAGAAAAAAATTTCAATATTTTTTGGAAAGCAACTAATAATGTGTCGATGCATGTTTAAATAATTTTCTTGGCTATCTGTACATAATAATGAAAAAGTACATTTAATCTTACAATAATTTTATGAATAAAACAAGATGACAAAAAGTTTTTGCATACTCTCTGAAAGTCAACAAAATCAAATTGAAAATAAATCATTATTTGCAGTAATTTATTATTCATTCTGTTAAGTTTTAAATGACAAGCGTTAGCAAATAACCAAAGAATGACTAAGGAAGAATTTTCAATATTATTTGAAAAGTTAGCCCAATTATTCGATAAAAATGGAAAGGAAAAGAGCCGAGCCTAACAAATCATGTAAAAAATAAAGAATCGGTTTTCATCCCCCCTCCCCCCCCCCCCCCTTCGACGACGCGACCAGTATTTTGACAAACGAAACAGTTGTACAAGCTAATACCCTCCCGTGGTTCTTTGTCCTGTTCCTCGAATTTTGCATGCGAGACAAAAAAAGAAGGGAGCGAGGGTCTAGGGGCCAGAAGCCAAACTGACCTAAAGTGACCCCCTTACCATTTCAGTTACGTTAATTTTTAGCCCGCGAATCTATTCAAGTATCGGCGCCAATGTCTCTTTGTGAAAAAACTCCCGAGGGTAAATAAGAAGGGAGAGGAAACGTAAAAATGGATGTAACCTAGCTAAAACGAATACTGCTGGGTAGGGGGTAAATTGAATTAATCTCGTGTTTCGTCGCCTGCTGGTGTTGTAATGAATTTTGTCTCTTCAACACAAGTTTCACATTATCAGATTACCCGAAAAAATACTTCCTCCATAGTAAAACAAAAAAGTAGGACATTCGAATATATCGCTCGTTTGGAACGTTTAACCCCTTTTTGACCTCTTAAAGTGGGTTAATCGAGATCGGAATAGCTTACTTTTTCTATGTTTACCTTTGTTGACATTTGTACCAATTTTTAGAGTTGTGACCATATGGGAAGTGGTACATTCGAATATCCCTCGTTTGGAACGTTTAACCCCTTTTTGACCTCTTAGAGTGGGTAAATAGAGATCGGAATAGCTTACTTTTTATACGTTTGTTTTTGTTGATACTTGCACCAGATTTCAGAGTTGTGACGAAAGGAGAAGTAGGAGATTCGAATATCCCTCGTTTGGAACGTTTAACCCCTGTTACACCCCTTAAAGTGGGTTAATCGAGATCGGAATAACTTACTTTTTCTTCGTTTGTCTTTATTGATATTCTCACCAATTTTTAGAGTTATGACGAAATGAGAAGTAGGACATTCGAATATTCCTCGTTTGGAACGTTTAACCTCTTTTCGAGCCCTTAAAGTGGGTTAATCGAGATCGGAATAGCTTACTTTTTCTATGTTTACTATTGTTAATATTTGTACCAATTTTTAGAGTTGTGACCAAATGGGAAGAAGGATATTCGAATGTCCCTCGTTTGGAACGTTTAACCCCTTTTTGACCCCTTAAAGTGGGTTAATTGAGATCGGAATAGTTTACTTTTTCTATTTTTACCATTGTTGATATTTGTGCCAATTTTCAGAGTTGTGACTATGTGGGAAGTATTATTTTCGAATGTCCCCCGTTTCGAACGTTTAACCCCTTTTCGACCCCTTAAAGTGGGTTAATCGAGATCGGAATAGTTTACTTTTTCTATTTTTACCATTGTTGATATTTGTGCCGATTTTCAGAGTTGTGACTATGTGGGAAGTAGGATTTTCGAATGTCCCCCGTTTGGAACGTTTAACCCCTTTTCGACCCCTTAAAGTGGGTTAATCGAGATCGGAATAGTTTACTTTTTCTATTTTTACCATTGTTGATATTTGTGCCGATTTTCAGAGTTGTGACTATGTGGGAAGTACGATTTTCGAATGTCCCCCGTTTGGAACGTTTAACCCCTTTTCGACCCCTTAAAGTGGGTTAATCGAGATCGGAATAGTTTACTTTTTCTATTTTTACCATTGTTGATATTTGTGCCGATTTTCAGAGTTATGACTATGTGGGAAGTGGGAGAATTAGTGATGAGTGAGTCAGTGAGTGAGGGCTTTGCCTTATACAGGGTGTCACAAAAGGTCATGTCCAAACGGCACACATGGTTGTGTCAGGTCATGAGGAAGCAGAATTACATAGGAAAGGGGGGTCAGAAACGCAATTTTGACAGTGAAATTTCATCGTAACCGTCACGCAAAGAAAAGATAACAAACGGTGTAAAAAATCTTTATTTTACAACAAAACAGTACCAAATAAAAAGAAAAATGCTACAAATCATAGTAAGTGCTCAAAATTGGCCCCATCAGCTGCGATGCATGCTTCACATCTGCGACGCATGGAATAGCGAACTCGTTCGAATTGGCCAGTAGTCTTCCGGACACGTGCCGCCGCTTCAACGATACGTGCGATGAGGTCCATGTCCGATGGAACGGGTGTACACCAGACACTTCAGGTATCCCCAGAGTTAAAAATCCAGGGGGGTTAGGTCCGGGGATCGTGGTGGCCACGGTAATGTGCCGGCTCTCTGCAACGTCCGCGCTTCGATTAATTCGACTGCCAGCGCTTTCGTCTGCTAGCGCTTATTGCCCTCTAGCGGATTACAATCGCGTTTCCGACCCCCCTTTCCTATGCAATTCTGCTTCCTCATGACCTGACACAACCATGTGTGCCGTTTGGACATGACCTTTTGTGACACCCTGTATATATAGAGATTTGGTACTGTTATGAATTTTTCCACTGAGGCAATGATGGCACAGTTTTCACGGTTTAAAAGTATTTATTCTCTCTTCAGAAAACTCACAAAAATTTATTCACAGGCAACAGTTTAATTACTCTCAAGCTTCAACACAAGCTTCAACAAAAACAACTTCGAATTCAGCGATTATTCAAGCTCACTCCAATAGGTAAACAAAGCGATAAGCTTTCATCGAAATCCAAAGTCAATCTGAAAACTTTCCCGTTCTCCAGTCTTTTTATATACAAGCGCGTGAGACATTCTCGAAATTTCCAGCCAATTCATCGGAAAGAAATTTCTCGAAACTTCTCGATTACTTCAGGTGTTGCCACCTTTTTCTAACTTGTATAATCGCTATTAATTACTAAATAAAATTTGGATAAAAATAAATTACAATAGAATTTTGAAATAATACGTCACTATTTACAATATATACAGACAATTTGTGCAACATTTCCCCCTTCTTAAAGACTGCACGTCCCGGGCAGTGAAGTCCTTAAGAGGAAAGGCAATTCAATCACTTCTACTATAATATGGGGCTAGTCTATTGTTATGTACAACTCTAGGTTTACAGGAGGGTGTCCGTTGAATCCTTACCACGACGTCGTTGATCTTCTTAAGGACCACATACGGCCCTTCCCAGTTCGTCTGGAGCTTAGGGGAGAGTCCTTTCCGCCGTTTAGGATTCCATAACCACACCTTGTCACCTTCCTGGAATGAACGTTCCGTGGCCTTGGCATCGTAGCGGACCTTCATGCGCTCTGTCATGATGTTGATTCTTTCTCTGGCGAACCGATGTACGGCTTCCAAACGTGCCTGGAGATCATCTAGATACTGGACAGGCGAGGAAGGGGTGTCCGGTGGTCGTCCAAAGAGGAGGTCGCAGGGTAGTCTAAGGTCTCTTCCGAAAATCATTTGAGATGGTGTATATCCGGTGGTCTCGTGAGTAGCACTTCTGTAGGCCAAAAGAAACAATGGAAATTTCTGATCCCAATCTTGCTGGTTCTTGGAAACAAACAAGGAGAGATGATTCAGAATCGTTCTATTAAATCGTTCAACCATTCCATCGGATTGTGGGTGCAGGGGAGTTGTACGAGTCTTTTCCATGTCGAGCAAGTCACACAGCCCAGTGAAGACGGCAGAGTTGAAGTTCGTCCCCTGATCGGAATGTATCAGCAGGGGTACGCCAAATCGGGAGATCCAATTCCGTACGAGGACTTCTGCTACGGTTGTGGCTTCCTGATCCGGAATCGCGTATGCTTCTGGCCACTTGCTAAAGTAGTCCATGACAACTAGGATGTATTTGTTGCCATTAGTTGTGTGAGGTAGGGGGCCTAAGACGTCTAAAGCAATTCTTTCGAATGGTGCTCCTACGTTGTAACGTTGCAACTTTCCACGAGTTCGGGTCTTCGGTCCCTTTCGTGAATTGCATGCATCACAGGACTTGCACCACTTCTGAACGTCGGATTTTACTTTGTCCCAGAAGAATCTCTCCCTGACTTTCTGAAGAGTTTTCGTGACACCAAAATGTCCTCCAGTAGAACTGCTGTGAAGTTCTTCCAGAACGTTGGTAACTCTAGAACTTGGAAGGATTAATTGCCACCGGAAGCTTTTGCCATCATCGGACTCCCATCGACGGTAGAGTACTCCATTCTTCAAGTGCAAAGAGTCCCACATAGCCCAATATCTCTTCATTGTTGGGCTATAGCATGCAATTTCCTGCCAACTGGGTTTTCCGGTAGCCGCTTCCAGGAATTCAATGAGAGGTTTCAAGTCCTGATCTTCGACCTGACTTTTTCGAACATTCTGGTCACTCCAAGGGTCCAAGTCTGAAGTAATTGAGTTGGTAGTAATTTTCCGAACGGCCGATGTGTTAACCCCAAACTTAGACTCGGCATTGGAACAAAATCGACAATTCTCCAGACATGGTCTTCTAGAAAGAGCGTCTGCATTTCCATGGAACGTTCCTTTTCTGTGATGGATATCCATGTCGTATTCCTGCAGGCGCTGGATCCACCTTGCTATTTGTCCCTCTGTATTCTTGAAATTTAGCAACCAAGTCAGAGACGCATGATCAGTTCTTAAAAGGAATTTTCGGCCGTACAAGTAATGATGAAAGTGTTCAACGGCCTTTACTATTGCAAGTAACTCCTTTCTTGTGACGCAGTAGTTCCGCTCTGATCTTGACAGGCTCTTACTAAAATAAGCGATGACTTTCTCCTGTCCTTCAATTTCCTGGGAAAGAACGGCGCCCACTCCCTCATTGCTGGCGTCTGTATCCAGAATAAAGTCCTTGTTAACATCGGGAAAAGCCAAAACAGGCGCGGATGTTAAAGCGTTCTTCAGTTGATTGAAGGAGTCGTCACAGTCGGCAGTCCACAGGAACTTCTGCTTGCTCTGTTAGTCGATGCAAAGGTCTGGCGATCTTGGAGAATCCCTTCACAAATCTACGGTAATACGTGCACAGGCCTAGGAAGCTTCGCAATTGATGAACGTCTTGCGGTCGAGACCAAATTTGCACAGCATGGATCTTGGCTGGATCTGTGCTTACTCCATCGGATGAGATGATGTGTCCGAGATAATTGACTTTCCGCCTAAAGAGCTTACATTTTGATGGGCTAAGTTTCAAGTGGGCTTCCCTAAGCTTCAAGAACACGTTCTTCACATTTTGCAAGTGTTGATCAAAACTCCGTCCGGTGATAATGATATCGTCCAAATATACCAGACAGGTCTCGTAGGAAAGTCCTCTAAGCACAGTCTCCATTAGTCGCTCGAACGTAGCCGGTGCATTACACAAGCCAAACGGCATAACTTGAAACTGCCATAATCCTTGGCCGGTAGTGAAGGCAATCTTCTCACGATCGTCGGGATGTATCTCCACTTGCCAGTATCCACTCTTCAAATCCAAAGTCGAAAATCACTGGTTCCCTGATAGAGTGTCCAAAGTGTCATCAATTCTTGGCAGAGGGTAGCTGTCCTTTTTCGTAATTTCGTTCAGCTTCCGGTAATCCACACAAAACCTGGTGGAACCATCCTTCTTTCGAACGAGTACGATTGGAGAGGCCCATGGACTTGAGGAGGGTTCGATAACTCTATTATCTTCCATTTCATGTAACAATCTCCCGACCTCCTCTTGTTTTGCAAATGGAAGTCTTCGAGGATGTTGTTTAATCGGTAAATGGGTCCCAGTGTCAATTCGATGTTGTGTAAGCTTCGTTCTTCCTACATCTTTCGATGACATGGAGAAAACGTCCTGAAATTCTTTTATAAGGTTTCCGACAATCTTCTCTTGCCTTCTTTCCAACCGAGAGTCCTCGAGAAGTTGGTCCACTAAATCCACGGGTGGTGCGGTCGGAAGCTCCTTCGATCCTCGTTCGATGCTTGTAACGGGTGTGCAAGTGGCAATTTCTTCTCCTTTCTTGATAACTCTCTTAGAATCACCGATGTTGGCCATTCTCACATGCACCACCTTTTGAGAGAGATCCACAAGCGTCGCTCCTACAAGCACTCCTTTCGGGACGCTATTCGATGATGGGAAGTCCGTTACTCCGAATCGGAAGGCCTTCGGGAGCTCTGTTGAACCTTTTACAACCAAATCTGTCATGGAGGGGATGGTGATGTCTTCAAGAGCTACTATTCGATATGCACACGGCTCTTCCGAGTCCAAACCGAACAATGGAACTTCTTCTTTCCCTGTTTGAAGCTCGCCTTTCTCGAAATTCAAAGTAATTCCATTTTTCTTTAAAAAGTCCAATCCAAGAATACATGGGTCAATAATTTCAGCGACGTAAACGGTGTGAGTGTAGATGTGAAATCCAAAAGAGATGTTGACATTTAATTTCCCATGCACAGAAATTTTGTCACCAGTCACAGTTTGTAGTGAAATTGAAGGCGCCGTGTAAAGAGGTTGGCTGTCCAGGCGCCGGGCTACATCCGTCCGTAAGATGGTTACATTTGCCCCTGAGTCAACTATTAGACGACAGGGAGTTCCATTGATCTTGCCCTCCACGAATAAACCATGGTTTCCTCCTTGAAGGGATGAGATGTGATAGAGGCTGAGTGGGGCACCACCTGCTCTACACGGCGACCTCCGCCTCGCGAGATAGCCGCTCTTTAGTTTAACTGCTGAGGTTCGGACGAGGGTCTGTCCCCTCTCCTGTCCAATTCAGGGCAATCACGTCTGAAATGTCCTTCCTGGTTGCAGAGCCAACAAACCACTCTAGTTTTTCGATCCCTTGAGCCAGGAATATTTCTCATAATTCGCTCCATCTTGTTTTCCAGTTCTTGAAACTTCTTCGTGAAAAGTTCAGAGGAATCGTCTGCCAATGTTCCACGTACGAAACGCCGGTCTTTTCTAGAAGCTTGCTGTGCGGCTTCTACTCTCATGGCATAGACGAGGGTGGACTTCAGATCTTTGCTGTCTGACATCCTGGTAGCTTGCTGTATGTCGGGATCTTTGATGGCATCCACGAAATACTGAAGAGACAGGTTATCTCGTACGTCCGAGGGACAGTCTGGGAAAGCGAGGAGCGACAGTCTTTCTATATCCGATGCCAGTTCTTGAAGAGTTTCATTGGCCTTCTGCTGTCTCACTTTCAATTGCAGTCTGTTGTAATCCTTTAGATGCTGCTCCCCAAACCTTAACTCCAACGCACTTGCCAGCACCACGAATTCTCCCCGCTTCTCTTCAGGTAGTGTCTGTAAAATGTCAGCAGCTTCACCTCGAAGAGATGCTGCGAGATGGAATGCCTTCGAAGTATCGTCCCAACCATTCGCAGAAGCAATAATTTCAAACTGCGTTTGATAAACGCGCCAGGAAGACTTTCCATCAAAAGTGGCCACTTTGATGTTGGAACGTGGTGCTAAAACTGCAGTGGAAACCTCCTCCCAGTTCGGTGATGCAGCTGCCACAGTACCGCGAATTTCCAGTTTTCGAAGTTTCTCTTCCATAGCGTCAATAAACCTTCCCTGCTCTTTTTTCAGGGTGGAAACTTCTTCTTTCATTTCATTTCTAGCAGTCGTGATTTCTCTTTTTATGGTAGATACCTTTTCTTCCATTTCATCCCTTACAGCAATGAGAACGTCTTCTTTCACGGAATGCAGGACCGATGATGTTGTCTCCATAATTGTAGATTCTACCATTGAGGCTAGCTCGGTTTTCATCTCTTCTTTAATCCCAATTATAGCTGCTGATGTGGATTCTCGGCAGGTGGCGATTGCAGCGGCGAGTTCGGCATTTGTCGTTTCTTGACGGGCTTGACCAGCGGCGATTGTAGCGGCGAGTTCGGCATTTGTCGTTTCTTGGCGGGCTTGACCAGCGGCGATTGTAGCGGCGAGTTCGGCTTTTATTTCAACAGCGGTTGATTCTTGTCCAGCTTTTATTTCGGCGGCGGTGGTTTCCTGTTGGGCCTTCATTCCAACAATCATTTCCATCAACTGCTTCATTTGGTCTTCCATCATTCCTCTAGTTGTCGGCATTCAAAACTACGAGACCCCACTTCTGACACCACTGTTATGAATTTTTCCACTGAGGCAATGATGGCACAGTTTTCACGGTTTAAAAGTATTTATTCTCTCTTCAGAAAACTCACAAAAATTTATTTACAGGCAACAGTTTAATTACTCTCAAGCTTCAACACAAGCTTCAACAAAAACAACTTCGAATTCAGCGATTATTCAAGCTCACTCCAATAGGTAAACAAAGCGATAAGCTTTCATCGAAATCCAAAGTCAATCTGAAAACTTTCCCGTTCTCCAGTCTTTTTATATACAAGCGCGTGAGACATTCTCGAAATTTCCAGCCAATTCATCGGAAAGAAATTTCTCGAAACTTCTCGATTACTTCAGGTGTTGCCACCTTTTTCTAACTTGTATAATCGCTATTAATTACTAAATAAAATTGGATAAAAATAAATTACAATAGAATTTTGAAATAATACGTCACTATTTACAATATATACAGACAATTTGTGCAACAGTACTTATGTCTGGGCACACAAGGGATATAGTAATGAGTGATGATGACAAATTAAGGTACTACAGGCTAGATCTGGTCATAGCCTAAGCTGGTTGCCAGTGGAGTTGCTATGCCAGTTTATGTGCCAGTCATGACGGTCACTGGAGGAAATCTGTGACACCTTCAATATGTGTGGGGTTGCCTTGTGACTGCTTTGTAATGTTGCAGTATGTCCATGAAGGGTAGGCCAGCATAAAACTGATGAGGTATCTTCACAAGTGCAAATTAGCCCCCCCTACAAAAATAAAAATTGCAATTCAGTAACCTAAATTATGTACATTAATATTTAAATTGGCTTTTGTCGGCATAGATGCCAGTCACCAGGAGGTTAACTTATTTCATAACACTGAACAGGGGTTTATTTTTTAATCCAGGTGTCAGCCACTTCCCTGACTCGTATGCAACAAAACCAAGATATATTGATAAATTTAAATTTTTTACCTGTATAAATACTTACAATATCAACAGTAAAGTATCCGATGACTTGATTAAAAACACAATTAGTTCATTATTCAGGGTGGCCGCGAATTCAGAGCAAAAAAGTTACCGACAGATTTCTAAAAAATTCCCCGATCTTACGGCAAACTTTTATTTAAAGCTCCCCGACATTACCCTAATTTCCAGGTTCTGTGGTCACTGTTATTAAGTAGATAATAATAAATAGCATTATATTAAAGCAGCATTACTTACAAAGCTTGAAATATAGATCGAGACAGTCGGGAACTGAATCTCGTTAACAGCCAAACACAAGAATTAAAATTACACGAACTCCAAGTATAAACATCTTATTACGTTTTTTTTTACTATACATATTCTGTCAATCTTTTATACCTCTCCCCCTAAAACAATGTATGCTAAACTTATTGGTTAATGAATTACTCAATATTCTTTGTTGGGCATAATAACAAATAAATAAACTACAATTACAACAATCCATTTGTTGCACACGAGGAGGAGTCTCAATTGAACATTTAGAAGAACTATTTAACAATTCATTAAGCAATAATACACAGTTTTGAATGGTCTTCTGAAACTTTGGACTAATATGATTATTTAGTGGGTCATAAAATTCAAATCTATGTTCCTGTAAAAAGGCCAAATGTAACACCCAATGAGAATTTTAATTGGAATTATTAAAAGTTTGGATTTCCCCAAATCTTTGCCTAAAATATGACTTTTAAAGGCTGATTTGTTAGGCATTGATGCCGAAATTATAGATTTAATTAATTGTATTCTAGGATTGTGTCTAATTATTGTATAAATTAATACATCAATTATTGAAGTGTACAGCCAACCCCGTTTGAAGCAAGGTGAAGCCATTTTTAAAATTATTACATCAGAAGTAGGATTTGGATCTAAAGATTTTAACATGAATAGATTAACTTTAGTACCATTAATGGTAACTACATCATTCAAAACATTGTTTTGATCTATTTTGGGAAACTGAAGAATAGACGAGTCATTATGTAGATCATTGGTAAAAACAAGATTGTGTTGATTACTATTGCAAATCATATTATCCTTATCATTACAAAACTTTAGCAGAACTGCACTTAACAAAGCATGGTACATATATGGCCTAAAATGACTCGGACTAAAGTTTGTCGATGCATTATGCTCATGTATAATTTGATGCACATAAAACATAAATAATATCGTGTATAATTTGATGCACATTTAAACAAATACACCACAACTGTTGGATTGGTTGAATGTTTTCCGATTATCTGGCACTGTCAGCAACACGAGGGCTATAATGCGCCGAAACATTTGCCATTTGACAAGCCAACATACATTTACAAACACCCATGCCTAACACAGGTAGGACTCGAACCCGCAACCTTACAGTCTAGAAGCTAGCACGCTAACCACTATACTGTTTGGTCGGCCACAACTGATGGAATCCTGTTGCAGTGTAAGAGGTGGGAAAGTTATTCTCCATTCATGCAAATTACTTATGCCGCCTCTTTCCAAAGAAGTTTTAAAATTATTTCAATCATTTTGGTAATTAGTATCTGGCTTTGGATCATACACTTCAATTACTTTATTTCATTCACAACTAATAAAATCCAGTGATCATTGATTTAAACAGGAAAAAATATAACTGTTGTATGAAGATCAATATCAAATGAACTTTCACCTAAACAAAGGATTAAGGAAATACTTGAGCTCATGGATGAAAAGTTAACTTTGTTGTTACATAACATATATATAAATGAATCAATAATTTCATCATACAACCATCCTAAAACAAACTGAGGATCTTTTAATTTTAATAAATTCAAATTTTTAGTATCAATACAATGATCAAGAGATTTAAGAGAAATATAACTCAGGTTGTAAATACCTAAAAATTTTGGACAATCACATTTTTTAACTCTATATAGAAAAAAATATAGCAATTTTTTTCTGTATGGTTTGGTGGGTGATTGAATTTTATCAATAGTTGAAACATTTAAATCGATTAATAGGAGGCATAATACACTTAGCAGCCTGATCAATGTTTTCTAAATTTAAACACCTTTTTGAATTATTTTTTAAGAAACCTGCTTGGCGAGCAAAATTTTGATTAGGAGCAACTTAAGAATGTGGGATTCCTTCATTCATAGTACCTTTTAAATTTGCAACACCTCTGCAACTAGAAATTAACGATCTTAATGATGTGCGGTTTTAGCATAACAACTCGCACTAGTGGAATCCTCATATAGCCTGCTAATTCACCAAACAGTTTGTCAAACTCGACTGATATTTGTTCGTTAGTCCTAGCAGATGACACACCAACATGTTCCATTAGAATACAATGGTATATTATTTTGTTTAATTATTTCTGATAGTTCCATAAGCAACAAAGTATTTGTGGTGTTTTCTGGATGTTTGACATGGAGTGAACTTTGTGGATATGTTTGCATAAATTGCTATCAGCTGGACAAGTACAAGTATACAAATCGCAGCATAAAGATTTGCAAGTCACCGCATTACACATAAAATAACAGTGATAAATTATTGGGCACTCTGTACAAATTTGTTTAATTATGTAGTGTTTGTTTTTGGTTGGCTGAGAACTAACCAACCAGGAATCGTTTTGATGCGCAACTTTTTCACCACAAAATAAGTAAAAAAAGCACAAAATACTAAAACAAGTAATGGCAAATCACACATATATAAAAGCTAATAATATAAGTATTTACTCAAATAAAAAGGCAGCACAAAGAATGTCTCTTTGAAAAACCACGTTTATCTACAGACGTGATCAAAAAGATAACTAACAATGAACACAATAGTCAAGTAGGCGCCATTAAAGCATTTTTAACTATTTACGTTACCATCGTATCCATCTCCATCACATCCAGATTCAAGGAGCAGGAAGTTAACATGTCACGTGACTAGATGCGCGCTCAAGTCGTCTCCAAACAGGGTAACATGTCACATGACCATGCGTAAAATTAGATTTGGCGGGTTTTATGTTTCTCTCTTCATTTCAGTTTCTCGTCTGTCGATCTTCGTTTGTCGAAAGTTAAAATCACCTGAAAAACGATTGGTTTTATTTTGGTTACGTCACAAATATGAATTAAGTATGGGTACTTAATGGGTAAATATGAATTATGTATGGAATGTAGAAACCATGTTTTGAATCCTAGATTTTTAACAATGAGGGTTCTTTTAAAATATATGAGACTACTTGCGTTCAACTGCTCACGTAATAAATAAAAAGATATTTTGCTACTTTGGAAATTTTACCCGGGATAAATCCTTAGAATTTTAACCCATTCGCTACCGATCACGGATCAGCGTGGAATGTCTTGTTACTCCCTAATAGTCTGTTCTGATCAGACTGTTCCTGATCTGAGTGTCCGTTCATGCTGCAATTACCTAACCAATGATGTCTGGTGCAGGGGGCCAAGGGCCCGGGCCCCCTTACTTTTTGGGACCTTTTGGTCCCACTTATATATACTTGATAAATTTTTTAAAGAATTTCTGTAAAATATTTTAAAAATCCAAGACAAATGAAAGCAGTTATTAACCTCACAATATTAACTATTGTGCGTGGAGCAATAGCTCTCTTGTCCCAAACTCGTGAAACTGTCTATCAACCGCAACCATTTAATAAAAACGCAATCCGTCCATCCCTTCTCTTAAAGACTCCATCATAATAATCTTAAAGTCTATCCTCGGGGCGCAATTCTTGAGGGATAAACGACCCCTTTCTCGGAGACCTTGAAAAGAACATCGATTTAAGCTTGTATAGCCAGGTCCTTCAGTTCCTGTATTTTTATGGGGGAGGGGGGAGAGAACGGTTTTTTCCCCCTCCAAGGTACATTTACAAGAGTATCAATTTACTTCAATTCTATATGGAATGGTCCACTTTGTGTGTTGGGCAAAAGTAATCGAGCTCGAGATTGAACTGTCAAAAAATGTGATGGAATTTTCTACAGCGCAAGCGTACACGGAAATGACGGTGAATTAAATTGGGAGAGTCAGACAAAATAGACAGAAAACTACAATTATAAGCGGTGAGATGGGAATTAATTTTTCAACAATCTTAATAAATAAATTTTTAAACAGAATAGTGATTTTTCAAAAAATATTTAGAGACGCATTTTGTCCGGGTGATCCTAGGTTCCTTCACATGGATGAGTTCAATTGATTAGGTATTTCTTTTTCTTAATTATCATAACAATGTCATTTTTCTTTTTAATTCATTCGATTTTAGAGGTGATTAGGTAAGTGAGTTAAACAGCAAGTAAAATTAGGCTGTCCTTATCTCCCTCCTCCCATCCTATTTCACCACCTAATTCCTGCTATAATAGACATCAATGAAATTAAATATCGTGTAAATCCGCTTCTGAGTATGCAGACATAGGACCCACTATACTTGCAGCATCTTTTTACTTTGGTATAGCAATGAAACTTCATTTTATGGGTAGCAAAAAACATTTTTTTTTTAATTTTTTTTTTTATTTAATTGAAACGTTATTTTAATCCATATTAATATGTTTGATATTCCCAACACAGAATATTAGCTATCTTCATAGGCGTAACGAGGTGAGAGGGGGGGGGGGGTATGGGGGCTCAACCCCCCCCCCCCATTAGGTTGAGAAAAAAATTAAGCAAATATACTGCATTCTTTTTCCCTACCAACTCTTTATTGATTATCCCTCAAATTATCCATTAAATTTCATTATTGGGATTATTCAGTGATCAATGTTTTACTAAGGTAATCAAAAGCTACACTAAACTACAAGACTATACATGGATTTTTTACCAGAAGAGCAAACTTGCTATTTAATGTCCCATTCTGGACCATACACAGGGGGGAGACCAGCGAAACCCTCCTCCCCCTGAACTTCCCCTGCTATTTTTTGTGTAACTTGTTATAAGTATTTACATTAAAAATTATTCAGGTTATAGATGTTTGGTGTTGGCAATTAGTTCCAATTCAAAGTGAAAACACAGTGCGTAAACACAACAACTTTTATTTACAACATGAGCGATTCGGAACGACCTCACTCTCTGATGGTCGAGCCGGGAATGATGACGTATTAAGAAATCAGAACGGCGATCGCAGCGCCGCATGCACAACACTCAGAGATCGCAGCGCCGCAAGTACAATACTACAGATGTAATATGAGTTTGATTCTCTTGATTCTGCAAAAATTACAAATGAAAATATCTGCTTTATGTTAGTCAATTAAGTCTTCGACCATACCCCCTCTGCCCCCAAAAAAATCCTGGCTTGGATACCTTGGAAAACCATGTGATGATAACTAGACGCTACACCCGTCCGTGGCTGGAGGAATGGACTCTCCATCACGGGAAACATACATAAGTGTTGAGTCAACATTGCGCTGAATAGAAAACCCAAACACTAGACAATAACTGAAAGTAAACTAGGCGAGTTGAAAATCGCACAACTTTCAATTACACTATAATACTGGTCACTACATTTAAATTTGACATGGAATAGTGTTGTTATCCTTTTCATTTGTTTGAAAAAAATGCCAGTTTAGTGATATTTTTAACGATAATTCTTACATGGACCAAAAAAAAAATCGACAGCATGACGAATGTGACAATATGCTATTTGATAATTATTACAATATCCTTTCTTGTAAGTGAGACAGAGGGGAGGGGAAAAACGGTAGTTGATGAGCGATGCTCAAAGGAAGAGAACTCTATGTAAAAGACACTCGTTTTTCATCCTTTTACACCTTTTAAGCCTTTTTACGGGAATTTTGGAGGTGAGGTTAGAGCCGTTTTTTAGCAATTGCTAAGAAAATGTTGTTGTTTTTCATGTTTTGCGCATGCGCAATATTGACGAAAACCTTAATAACAGTTCCATTGCCCCTACTAACTTGTATTTCAAATTTGAACCCCTTTTTTTTTTCATTGATGTAGTGAGTCCAAACTTTTCGAAATTAACCCCTTCCATTCATCAACTCTAGTTACACTTATGGCTATCTTTAACTCATTCAGTTGCCTGAAATATAAATTTATAAGGATAACAATAAACGAAAAAAACGTAAAAATATAAGATTGAAAATATTTTTCTGTTCAGTAATGAAATTTCGAACTGAAATATTAATGAATCAATATGCATTAATTTTACGTTTAAATGAATAATTTAAGATCCATACTTTTTCTGAACATCTCACCACTTTTATTCTAATCATTTTTAAATTTTCGAACGCCATGAGCAGGGATGTAGTGGAGCCGGAACGTCGATCCTTTACCTTTTTCGATGGCGAAAGGGCGTTTCTTCGCCTAAATTATTTTTTACTTTCAATTACCCATATGTATACATAGGGTAATGAAAGTATAGCATTCGGTTCCTTTTTTTTTTTTTTTTCAATTTCTTTACGTTTTGGAACATCCTGATTTCAAAAAAGTGATCTGCAAAAGTGTGTGTGTGTGTGGTCAGCATAACTCCCGAACAAATTGACCTACGATGTTCAAATGTGATATGCGGGTTGCTGGTGACCATGGGACCTACCGTAAATATTTCCGTCAAAATCGTGCATGCGCGTAAGGTAGCTGCCATTGAAAAAATCATGTTTTTCAGTAATTGCTAAAAAACGGCTCTATCGATTTTGATAAAAATCGCTATGCTAGTTCCTCTTAAGGTGTTCTAAACATCCGCAACTCCAAAATTCCCGTAAAAATGTTTTAATGGTGTAAAAAGTTCAAAAACGAATGCCTTCAACTCCGAGTCTTCTTTCCTTCAGCATACCTCATTAATGATCGTTTTTTCTTATCTAGTCAGTTTCCCCTATAATAAAGGATAATATAAGGATTATCGAGAAGAATATCGCCAAAATCATCATTTTGGAGAAGGGTGTTTTTTTTTTTTTAAAGACCCATATAAGAATTATGGCGAAAAATATCGCTAAACTGGCCATTTTTTCTAAATGATTGGTGAAAATATAATAATGGTAAATGAGTTGAGGAAAAAATATTTTACATTTAATATTGACATAATAAAAGTGGTTGTAATGCGAAAATAAAAAGTTAATTAAAATAATATAAGGTATAATAAGCAATTTGCAGGGAAAGGAAGGGGGAGGGGAAAAACCGTATTCATGGGCGTCGCCAAGGAGGTACAAAAGAGTGCACCCCCCTGGTTTTCGAAATTTTAAAATGAAGTGGAGAAAAGTGGTACGATTAACTGGAAATAAAAGTATGCTATAGGTTTTTAAATATTCAACGGAAAGGAAATTTAATACAAAACAATTAATTAAAATTTCATTTCGTCATCCTAATATAATTACTGCTATATTTGCAAGTTTAAATCGGCTAGAAATATAAATAGTTCATTGAAGGAACGAAAAGAATACTTTAGTGCAGTTATCACATTCACATAACATACGGTAACAAAATGGCAAGAAAAAGAACAGTGAAGAAGTTGCAGTGCTTACAGATTCAAAAGAAACAAAAGATATTACAGTTGAAGTTACATGGATATTTTGATATATTCAACACTTCCTCTCAAAATATACTGTGCACATGAGAAGAAACAAATACATCATTTAGAATTTACATGCATTCCCATCATATCTCTTAAAGTTCCAAAAGATGAACGTGCCAGCGGCTTGGTCATAATGTCTGCAATCTGATGCTGTCCATCAATGTGTTCAATATTCAGCACATTTTCACGAAACTGCTCACGAATAAAGTGAAACCTGACTTCAATGTGCTTGGATCGCTTGTGAAACTCTGGGTTTTTCGCAAGCTTAATGGCACTCGCATTATCCACTAGAAGAGTTGGCGGGTGCTTCAACTGAGTAATCTCTCCCAACAGTCGTTTCAGCCATATGACTTCTTTGGTAGCTTCACTGGCTGCCACATATTCTGCTTCTGTTGTTGATAGCACCACACTTTTCTGTTTCTGGCTACTCCATGTAATAGCTGCACCAGCATATTTATACAAAGTACCAGAACGTGAGCGTCGAGTCTTCACATCACCAGCATAGTCGGCATCACTGTAGGCTTCAAGTTCTCCTGGACGGTAATCACAGCGATACAACAGTCCCTGAGAAATTGTCCCTTTGAGATATCTGAAGATTCTCTTTACTGCCTGCCAATGACAAAGCAATGGATTCTCCAAATTCTCAGACACAACACTTACAGCGTATGCTATATCTGGACGCGTTGCTGTGGCAAGGTACATCAGACTGCCTACAGCCTCTCGATAGGGTACTTTTTCATTTAGTTGTGTATCATTTATCTCAGATTTTTCACTAGGAGTTGCAACCGAATTCACATCAGTCATTCCAAATCTGTCAAGGATTTTCCTCGTATAACTACTTTGAGCAACAAAGATTGAACCATCATTCAATTTTTCTATGTGCATACCGAGGAAACAGTCCAATGATCCAACTGTTATCTGGAACTCAGTTTTCAGCTTTTGAATAAATTCGATAATTTCAATATCATCAGTACCAGCTACTAGTCCATCGTCTACATATATTGCAATAAGAAGCTTCTTACCACTTCTAATTCTGTAGAACAAACACGGGTCAGCAGTGCTGCAGGTCATACCTTGATTTTGAATAAAGTCCACAAAACGTTTATTCCAACATCTCGGAGCTTGTTTTAAGCCATAAAGACTTCGTTCAAGTCTGCAAACCCGCCCTGATCCATCGCTGTAGCCTTCAGGTTGTTTCATGTAAACTTCCTCTTGAAGTTCACCATATAAGAAAGCAGTTTTAACGTCGAATTGGTGGAGGTGCAGGTTTTCAGATGCTGCAACACTCAAAACAGTCCTGATGGTGTCAAACCTGGCAACAGGACTAAACGTTTCATCATAGTCAATGCCTTGCTTTTGATTATAACCTCTCGCCACAAGTCTGGCTTTGTATCTGTCGACAGTACCATCACCTTTTGTTTTGACTTTTAATACCCAACGATTTGATATCAGCTTCTTTCCAGGAGGCAGGTCCACTAGATGCCATACTTTGTTTTCAGCCAAAGATTCCATTTCTTCATTCATGGCGCATTGCCAATGTTCTGCATCCTCAGATGCCATAGCCGTAGCATAGGAATCAGGAACACCACATTCAGCTAGAAGAACATAATCTTTCAAATATGCTGGCATTTTGACCTGACGCTTGGTACTCACTTGCTCGCTGGATTCAGTATCTTCATCTGTATCCTCTGCGTTTTCTAACACATCTTCACTAGAGGTGGAGTTAACATCTGGATTACTCTCAAAATTTCCTTGTCGAACAGTCAATTGTACTGTTTTCTCCAGTGTTTCTTCCCTCTTGAAGATAACATCTCGACTGAGAATAACTTTATTTTCATTTGGCAGCCACACACGATAACCATCTCGATCACCACAATAGCCAACACAATATCCTTCGACACTCTTTTTGTCCCATTTCCGTCTTCTTTGCTTAGGCACATGGACAAAACACTTAGTTCCAAAGATTCGTAAGTGATCAATGTTTACAATATCTTTGCCAAACCACAATTCTGAAGGTGCTTTGCCTTCAACTGTTGTAGGTCCAGTCCTATTCAAAGTGTAAACTACAGTATTAACTGCTTCAGCCCAGAGCTTGATAGGTAACTCCTTGGTATGCAACATGGATCTAGCACTTTCAACCAAGGTTCGGTTCTCCCTTTCAATTGCGCCGTTTTGCTCGGGGGAGTATGGCATAGTAACCCGAATGTTGATTCCTCTGTCATGCAGAACTTTTTGAACTCCTGTGTTGTCAAACTCTTTTCCACCATCACTTAAGAACTCTTTAATAGTGATTCCAGATATTTGTGCTTCATTCAGGAAGATGTTTAGACAGTCTTTGACTTCATCCTTTCTACGAATAAAAAATACTCGTCGAAACTTGGAGAAATCATCTTTAAAGCACAGGAAGTACTTGGAACCACCCACTGAAGTTTCTTGCATGGGACCACATAAGTCAGCATGAATTAATGCTCCTGCTTCTGTAGGTCGATTTGGTCTGACTCCAAAACTGGCACGATGCTGTTTCCCAAACATGCAGCCTGTACACATTTCATTTGTGACATCCACATTTATGCCAAATTTCTTCAAGGTTTTCTGAACATGTCTTTTATTCTGGTGACACAGTCGTTCATGCCACAGCTGTGCAGTTTCATCCTTCGTGGCAATATATACTTCAGCAGCTACTTCAGGTAAACACACTCTCAATTGCAAAGCATAAAGGCCTTTGAGAGTTCTTTTCCCCACAAGACGGACATCATTGTCCTTGGTGAACATGCACTTCATGTTGTCTGCTTGAAAATTGTAGCCCTTGTCAATAGTTTGGCCAATGGAAAATAAATTTCTTCCAACTTCAGGGACATACCAAACATCAGAGAGATGATTCTTTTCCTATTTGCCATTAATTTTCATTTCAACATTAACAACACCCTGCCCATAGGCTAAAATTGTGCTATTGTTCCCTACCTGAACTTGTTTTGGTGAAGCAAATGACTCGTAGCTTACGAAGTAATTCTTAAATCTTGTCATGTGTGCAGAGGCCCCAGAATCTGCTAGCCAAACTTCCTCCTCTGAAACGCCTTCCACTGTGCAGACAAAAGCATTTCCTTGTTTTGAATATTTTCTTGTTGCATCTGTGGGTTTTTCAATCACTTTGGTGCAGATTCTAGCAAAATGTCCCTTTTGATTGCATTTGAAACACCTTTTATTGTGCTTTCCACCTTTTGGATGACTGGATTTCGGAGCAATCTTGGCGACAAATGCGGTGCATTCCTTTGGATTTCCAGGAAGTCTCATTTCGATTAATCGTAATCTCTCAGTCAGTTTGTTGACAGTACGATCTTCAATGGAAATAGATTCCCATACACTCTTGAATTCAAAATACTCCGGCGGAAGTGTAGACATAATCCTGCTCATAAGCAGCAATTCAGGAAGTTCAGTTTCTACTAGCCTCTTTAGCTCGTCATTCAGCTCACAAAAGTTTCTTTGCAGCCGTGCAATATGAGTGGCCATATCTTCTGTTGAGATCTTCTCGCTGCTAAAAAACTTCTCCATCAAGCGATCAACCCGCTGACCCGAACTCTGTTCGTAAATGGATAACAGCTTCTTCCATATTTTATGTGCAGTATCGCAAGTGGACGTCAGTTCGCAGTTCGAATCGTCCATACTTCCAGCAAGAATAAGCTGGGCCAGAGCGTCTTTTTTCTTGAACGCACTAATCATCTCGGTAGTTGTGTTTTCTCCCTCTGGCTGCTTCTTTTCGCCCTTGGCGATGTCAAGCACATCATGATGCCGCAATAGAAGTTCTACTTGTCGTCTCCATTTCGTCCAATTTCTCAAACCCTCCAGTTTCTCTATCTGAGCCTTAAAATCCATTTCTTATTTCCCGTTGATGATAGCAATCACTCAATGCAAATAAAAAAATTCGTTAAACGATTTCGTAGACTTCAAACCAAAACTGAATCTTCACAATGAACAAAGCCTAATTACACTATAACAGCCGTTAAAGTTTACGCAAAAGTTTCCGTACAGTAAAAACGTGATAAGCCCATAACCTAATATAATCACTGCTATATTTGCAAGTTTAAATCGGCTAGAAATATAAATAGTTCATTGAAGGAACGAAAAGAATACTTTAATGCAGTTATCACATTCACATAACATACGGTAACAAAATGGCAAGAAAAAGAACAGTGAAGAAGTTGCAGTGCTTACAGATTCAAAAGAAACAAAAGATATTACAGTTGAAGTTACATGGATATTTTGATATATTCAACACATCCAACTTAAAAATCAAAGTTAAAGCAAAAAATCTAGGGGTGTGGCAGATCGTACAACTTTCAATTACACTATATTACTGATGTGGATTTGTGTCATTATATTTTTATCATTCATTGAGAAAATATGGCCAGTTTGGTGATATTTTTTTGTCGCGATAATTCTTATACGCATCTTTGAGAAGAAAAAAAAAAAGAAGAAAAAAAAAAAAAAATTGGCCAAAATACCCATTCTGGCGATATTTATTTCTATAATTCTTATGTAATCCTTTCTTATAAGTGAAACTGCGGAGAGGAGAAACAACGATCGCTGATGAGCTATGCTCAAGGAAAGAGAATTTTATGTTGAAGGCATTTGTTTTTCAACTTTGTACGCCATTAAAGCATTTTTACGGAAATTTCGGATGTGGAAATGTTTAGAACACATTAAGAGGCATTACCACAACGATTTTGAACAATATCGTTAGAGCGGCTCTTTAGCAATCATTGAAGAACATGATTTTTTTCAATGGCAGCTACCTTATGCGCATGCGCGATTTTTGAAGCAAACCTTAATGGTAGGTCCTTGTACCATCACCAACCCTCACACCAAATTTGAACACCGTAAGCCAAATTGTCGAGAGTTTATGCTGACCACGTACACACAGACAGACATTTTTTCCAGATCACTTTTTTGAGATCAGGATGTTCCAAAACGTGAAGAAATACAAAAAAAAAAAAAAAAAAAAAAACTTTTTTTTTTTTTTATAGCGAACACTACACTTTTATTACCCTATGTATTACATATGGGTAATTGAAAGTAAAAAATAAAAAAATAACCACCTTGCATTCCCTTTAGTGGTAATTTACAATCCCGTGAAAATAATTCACATGGCCCCCCCGTGTCGCTAATGCATGTATGTTGTGCAGTTCCAATAACTGCTTCTACTACATAAATAGTGTTGTGTGGTTACCAATTTCCATGAATTTTCTACAAAATGGATAAATTTCGTTTAATTTCAAATCAGTGTATATTAATTATATAAGTTTGACAAAAGACTGGCGTAAGTTTTTTTAATTAATTTACTCAACTGCTAAGTACACAAATACTCATAGAAAAAAATAACTGACAATATTAACTTATTATTCCAACTAATGGACAACTTTGACGCGTTACAGTTACAGTAAGTAAGGTGCTTGTAGTAAGTCAAGTAACATCTAAAAAATTATAACATACAAATTAAAATCATTTACACAGAAAAAAACTTGTTGTCGCCTTCTCTTAAATCGTCATGCAGAGTATGAAATAAATCTTTCGAGGGCCTTCTTGATAAGAAGGGACGCACTCCTAAAGTTCTATTCTTTCTTCGTTTCTTAATAAGATAAGCATGCGCAATTCATCATCCTCACTTGACGAAAACATTTTGAATACAGAAAGGGGAACGAAATCATAACAAACACGGACGCTAGGCCTGGCCACTGCAAACGCGTGGATGCGCCACTGCAGCGTCTAACGCGAACGCTCGCGTTAGCCACTCGAGTGGCTATGTATAATAAGGCCCTAACGCGAACGTGCGCGTTAGCCATTCGAGTGGCTCTGTATAATAAGGCCCTTACTCAGTACTTATACTTGAAGACAATAGTCCGAGAGGCAACTGCAATATTTGGACCCCATCGAACATCATTCTGAATTTTTTATAGAAATTGGAGAAAAGTGGATTACGAATCCACAGGTCTGCCGTGGCAAAAATGGCCGGAACTGATCAAGAATCGTCTTGGAATGAGTTGAACTAAAATCCGATTGCCAAATATGTCATAACTTGCCGAAAAGATAACAAACTTTTTCGTCTGACAACCCATCGCATTTTGATTTTCAATGAGAAAAAGCGCAAACGATTTCTGATCTCTGGTTCGGAAAACTAGTATCTTTTAAAAGTAAACCAAATTGGCGACATCAGTTACGTCCTCAGTGACGTAATGTTTATCGCTAATTTGGCTCATTTGTGAAAGATGCAAGTAAGCCATACCCACACATCCGAATCGTCTGCAACCTTCTTAATTGAAAATTAAAGAGTGAGGGTTACCAAATAAAAATAAAAAATGCTCATTATCTGGCAAGTTATGGCGCATTTGGCAATCGGATTTTAGTTCAACTCATTCCAAGTCGATTTTTGATCAGTTTCGGAAATTTTTGCCACGGCAGACCAGTGGATTCGTAATCTACTGACTTTTCTCCAATTTCTATAAATAATTCAGATTGATGTTCGATGGGGTACAAAAATTGCAATCTCCTCTCAGTCTACAAGATACCCTGAGCTCACTGAATACACTGTTGGATGTATCCCTCCGCCGAAAAGAAATAGTTCCAAGCAAACCACAACTTATATGTTAATATTGTTAACCTGTGCGCGTAGTTTTGTACTAAACTTAAATATAAGTTGATAGCAAAAAGAAAATAAGTGCTTTTTAATTTTAACTTTTAATTAATATTTTACCTTTCTAACCACGGATACTACTAAAGTTTTAACGAATCGACCACACATAGTTCCGATCAGCCAATCAGGGCCTTGTAAAACCGGTTCACTCATCGTTATAGGGGATTCTGTGAGCTCAGGGTATACTATCTTCTATACTCAGGGATGACAGTTTTCCTCCTTTTTGTTTTTTTTATGCAATGTTTTTCTTTTCTTTGTCCCTGTTTCGAGGATCTGCATTTTTCTGATCAGAACCAGTTTTTCCTCATGTCTAAACAAAAGATTTTCCCTCTTGGCTCCCCTTTCCTCACAGATTACCTCACTAACTTTTAATATTTGAAATGCAATTATTATATAATATGAGAAATTTCATTGTATCTTTTAAATTATTGAATCACCCTTCCTGCATACTTTTCTTGTGTATTCCTTCAGCGAGCTTTTTTAACGAATTTTTGGATTTCCTCCTTTTTGCTCTCTGATCACTCTCATCCCTGTCTACTAAACTCCACCTTAAATTAACATCACTTAGACGGTAGATCTTCACCGTGTTCATAGGAAATTCATCCATTTTGGCGGCGTGAAGGCACACTGTGAAGCTCAGTCCAGCAACAGAGAATGAAAAGGCTATACGGTTTGGCGAGCATTATGCCATCACGTCACCAAAATGGAAGAATTTCCTATGAGCACGGTGAAGATCTACCGTCTAAGTGATGTTAAGTTAAGGCCGAGTTTAATATAGTATCACACATGTAACTTCTAGGTAGTGTATGTTAGGTTATTAACTTAACCTATAAGTCTCGTCATTTTTCTCATGGTACTGTATTAATTTAAACACTGTGCGACCCATTGGAACTTTGAAATTTACTTTTATGAATTTCGTTGTTTGATTGTTGGATGGCATTTATTTTTATATGCAAACACATGGACGATTTTCAATCCTTTGTCATCCATCTTTGCCCTACTTCGTCTTATAAACTTGTCTCCAGCAAGCATCCAAAGAGAAATAAGCTACTACAGTGAAGGACGAACTTCATAAATGTGGATTTCATTAAAAAAAAGCGTTTAAATTAATACAGGACCGTGAGAAAACAGACGGGATTCATTAAGTTCCGTTACTAAATAAAGGCTTAAGGCCGAAAAGGCTTGACAATCACCATGGAGACTTATATTGGTAAATTCCTAGTATATGTGGTAGTTTGGCACGATTTTGAAAAGTTGGCGATTAGGTAAAAATGGACAATTCCCGCATTTTTCTATTTTATTTATTCAATTCTAAATGTTTCGAAAAGGTCATAGACATAAAAATTTCTGCTCAATGCGCTTTTTCTTTTTTTTTTTTAATTTGCGAACAGAATTACCTGGTTAGAGGTTTTCGAGAAAACGACTCATTCCGTTGGCATTGAATGTGACGTCACGGCTTCGCAAACATCTTGGCTTGAAATGCAGCAGTGGAAACCAGATTTGCAAGTTTCTCGCAAATCACGCCAACCTGTACGGAATGTGGCAATGGTCTACCAACGTCGACTTTTTTTAACGCCAACTATTTGGCAGAAACCTCACGATAACCATAGAAATGATAGGGTCTCTTTACGTCACTGATTTCATTGACTGTTTTGATCTGACTGGTTTTGGCTCGGTTTTGGTGCATTTTTTTTTCTTAATATTCAAATAACTAATTTTTTTTAAACAACTTTTGTTGAAACCATTTGGAATCTGAAAGAAATTCTTCATAAATATGAACTGATTTCACTCGTTTTTAAAAAAATGTGGGAATTGTCCATTATGTGTTTGCTGTTGTCACCAAATCAAAACGATTCCAGTGGCTGTCAAACTCAAACGACGACTGAAAACGTAACACGTTTACGATTAATAAAATACGTTATATTCGAAAATACGGTTAATAAAAAAGCACACGTTTCTTGAGCGACAAGCAGATTTCAGTTAAAGTTATCAAACAATCGCTGTTGCTCATACTTGTCAAGAAGTGGGATTATTACATTAATAACTACACCATCTACCAATTGGTGCCTTTATTAATTTGCGACTTCACTATTCACTAAGGATAGACCATCTACATTAATAATTCTAGTTGGTTTCTGTTAGTTCCCAAGGTCAAAATAATACACATAATTACGTCATACGGGAGTGGGGCGGGGCCAGCCCATAGCTTTAGTGACGTCACAACTTCAACTCTCTCTAATACTATTTCAGATATTCAGAGAGGGATGGGACTTTTTTTACAAAAATATTTCCTGTACATTATTTTCTACCATTACAGCAGTGAAACATTAAGAATAACAGATACGAACATTTTAACTCGCTTGAAAAATATAAATTTGATGGTAATTAATAATATATTATTTTTACAGGTAAATTAAAATAGCAAGAAAAATGTCCTATCCCTTATGCGAGGGACGAATTGGACATTTTTATAAAGCTAAAATTCACAGATAATTTTTACAAATATGACAAATTATATTTCTGCCAAAATAATATGCCACGAATCCATGACTTTCCAAGACTGAATCATACAATTTTCCATGACTCAAGCAATCACACAACACAAAAAAGTGTATTTTATATGAATTTTACTCACAAACATTGTTAGTAAATTATTGCTCCACAAAATTATTTCCTCAAAGTTTTATACAAAGTATAAAAACCTTGTTTCAGTTACGAACATCCTTCGAAATTCGAAGAAAAATGAGGAAACAATTTTCCATTCTTTGGTATTTACAGGGGCATAATCTGTCATTGGGTTGTCCTGTGTAACTAATTACCATACCGGTCAGTGTCTGTAAAGAAGTAAGTTAGTCGGGAACGGATTTTTTTGTTTTTAATATTAGTAGTTGACTTGCTTAACGTTTTTGTATTAAGTCCAATGCTATAAAATCGTAATAGCTCAAACCAGGCCCATAACAAGTCCATTATTAAAATAATTTATATATAAAACTATTTAATTACTAAATTTATTACATATAAATGTTCAAATAGAAAAATATAGTAATTTTTAAAATTATTGCAAATACTTTTTACTAACAATAACATTTAAAATTTGATTAATCGTTTTACTGAAAGTTTGGGCTGGAATTTTTTCTAAAATTACCGGATCGATTTTTTCTCCCAGTGTGCCACTACAGGGTTACTACTCTCATTGAAGAAAAAATACAAGGACATTTTTAAGAAAATTCAAGGTTCTTTTTAGAAAATTCAAAAGGAAAATTTAAGGACCTTATCCTTTTTTCAAGGACCAAATTTTATAAAGAAAAAAAAAATCAAGGACTTTTCAGGAAGCCCTGGATATTTCAGTGTTAAAAAAGTTAATCTTTAACATTGAGGAAATATTTGAAGCAGGAATAAGCCAATAAAAAGAAATGAGTCATTATTTAATTTATTGTAGCCTTTTATTGAAGTATGATGAATGTATAGTTACACTTAGTTTGTGATTTCAATTGTAATATGCTTTTCTTGTAAAACTACACTTACTTCCAAAAGTTAAGCACGGAGAGGAAAATATTAATTTCCGTAAGCCAATCTGAATTAAAGAAGCAGAAATGTTCTGCAAAAGTAGAAAGAAGTATGCAAATATGTTAGGTAACAGCCAATCACGATTTTGCGTCAAGAAATATACAAAACAGGCAGTCGTATAAGAAGCCAGCATTGTGAAGGATTACAGGAGTTGCATGCAAGTGCCGATAAAAGGTGCTTAGAACATTCGTACGTTTTGTTTTCAAGCTAGACCTGTTTCAATGGTTTTCAGAAGACGAATGGAAGATTCTGAGCGCCTGCAGGCTGTCGGATGCAATGAAGCAGGAGAGTCTGTCACACTATCACAGATATTGGTCTTTTTTTAGGCGTTCATTATTCCGTTATTTCAGGATTATGGAAACCATTCCAAACAGTTGTCCGAAGACATGTAGTCGGTTATCCAAAGGTTACGACTCCAGAGGAAGATAGATATTTTGCTCTTGAAGCCAAGAGAAATCGAAAATCACACATGTGACATCTATGGTTGCAGCGGCTATTGGTAAAATGATATCTGCGACTCCTATTCGTCAAAGGCTACACATGAATGGTCTGTACGCCTGGGTACCACGATTTTGTGTTCCTTTATCCGTCCAAAGCTAAGGAACACGATTAAAGTGATGCCGCCAGCATGTGAATTGGACTGTGTCAGATTGGAGCAATGTTATGTTCACAAATGAGTCATAATTTGCCCTACAACCCTATGATAAGCGTGTAAGAATTTGGAGTGAACAAGGCACAAGCAATTGGCCCCAGAACATCACAGATTCCGCGTGTGGGAGCATCATGGTCTGGGCAGGGATTTCATTGGGATATCGCACCGACTTGAACATCTTTCAGAGAGGTTCTATGACTGCTGTACGGTACCAAGAAAAAGTCTTGGAACCAATTGTGAAACTGTATGCTGCAGCAGTTGGTCTTCCTTTCATTTTAATGTACGATAATGCGCGTTGTTGCCAACTTTCTGGAGAGTGAGGGGATTGCGGGTATGGAGTGGCCAGCTTACTCGCCGAACCTTATCTAAATTGAAATTTTTTGGAATGCCCTTGGCCGAGCTGTATGTAGACGTTTCCTACCTCCAGTAACTGCTAGATATTTAGAAACTGCTCTATAAGAGGAAGGGCGATCACATTGTAACAAGCATGATCACATGCCGTACACTTTGAATCCATATATCCTATTAATGTAATTTCTTGTTGCTTGTTTTGAATTTAAACATCATATTGTTAATGACATAAATATGATGTTATCTTAAAATTTATGAAAATTAATTATTTTTTTATTTCTGTAATTCTTTGTTTTGTTTCATGAATAAACATAGAGCAACTTACTTGCAGCTTCTTCTGTCCAACAAAACAGTACTTGTCAATTTTTTCACATTTTAGCGCTCCGAGCTTAACTTTTGGAAGAGAATATAATTTTAAAAAATGGAACTAAATATTTACAATTGACTTATGTCGCCATCTATCTGAGAATTTAACAATTTCAAACTTTTATACTTGATAGACATAAATTAAAAAGTGTCATGCAAAGAAAAATTTTATTTGCAAAATCAGTTTATCTCCAGTGTGAGTAAAGAGGTATCTTCGGAAGTTTCCCTTTCTTGAAAATGATTTGACACACATCTCACTAGAATGTGGCTTTTCTCCAACATGAGTGAGAAGGTATTTTCCGAGGGAAATCTTTCGTGAAAAAAATTTCGTGTACGAGTATGTCAAAGGAATGCGTCTATCCTCCATTTTGAGCGAGGATGTGCTTTCTGAAGTCACCCTTTAGAAAAAATGATTTGGTACCCATCTCGCAAGAATGTGGCTTTTCTCCAGTGTGAGAGAGGAGGTGCATTCTAAGGTTGCACTTTTGGGAAAATGACTTGGTACACATCTTGCAAAAATGTGGCTTTTCTCCAGTGTGAGTGAGGAGGTGCTATCTGAGGTCACCCTTTTGCAAAAATGATTTGGTACACATGTTACGACAATGTGGCTTTTCTACAGTTTTTCTATGTGTTTTCCAAGATCATGCTTTAGCAAAAATGATGTGGCACACATCTCACAAGAATGTGGCTTTTCTCCAGTGTGAGTGAGGAGGTGCATTCTGAGGTTTGTCTTTGTTGAAAATAACTTGGTGCACATCTCACAAGACTTTGGCTTTTCTCCAGTGTGAGTTGGGAGGTGCCCCTTTGTTGAAAATGACTTGGTGCACATCTCGCAAGAATGCGGCTTTTATCCAGTGTGGGTTAGGAGGTGCATTCTGAGGTTTCCCTTTGTTGAAAATGACTTGGTGCACATCTCACAAGAATGCGGCTTTTATCTAGTGTGTGTTAGGAGGTGCATTCTGAGGCTTCCCTTTCTTGAAAATGACTTGGTGCACATCTCACAAGAATGTGGTTTTTCTCCAGTGTGAGTGAGGAGGTGCATTCTGAGGTCACCCTTTGTTGAAAATGACTTGATGCACATCTCGCAAGAATGCGGCTTTTCTCCTGTGTGAGTGAGGAGATGACTTCTGAGGTGACCCTTTCGCGAAAACGATTTCGTACACATTTCACAAGAATGTGGCTTTTCTCCCGTGTGAGTGAGGAGGTGCATTCTGAGGTGTTGCTTTAAAGAAAACGATTTGGTACACATATCGCAGGAATGTGGCTTTTCTCCAGTGTGTGTTAGGAGGTGCATTCTGAGGCTTGAATTTGTTGAAAATGACTTGATGCACATCTCACAAGAATATGGCTTTTCTCCAGTGTGAGTGAGGAGGTGCCTTCTGTAGTCACCCTTTAGCAAAAATGATTTGGCACACATCTCACAAGAATGTGGCTTTTTTCCAGTGTGAGTGAGGAGGTGCTTTCTGAGGTCACACTTTAGCAAAAATGATTTGGCACACATCTCACAAGAATGCGGCTTTTCTCCAGTGTGAGTGAGGAGATGCCTTCTGAAGTGAACCTTTCGCGAAAACGATTTCGCACACATTTCACAAGAATGTGGCTTTTCTCCCGTGTGAGTGAGGAGGTGCATTCTGAGGTGTTGCTTTAAAGAAAACGATTTGGTACACATATCGCAGGAATGTGGCTTTTCTCCAGTGTGTGTTAGGAGGTGCATTCTGAGGTTTGTCTTTGTTGAAAACGATTTGGTACACATATCGCAGGAATGTGGCTTTTCTCCAGAGTGTATTAGGAGGTGCATTCTGAGGTTTGCCTTTGTTGAAAATAACTTGGTGCACATATCGCAAGAATGTGGCTTTTCTCCTGTGTGAGTGAGGAGGTGTGTTCCGAGGTGACCCTTTTGCGAAAATGATTTGGTACACATCTCACAAGAATGTGGTTTTTCTCCAGTGTGAGTGAGGAGGTGCATTCTGAGCTCACCCTTTCTTGAAAATGATTTGGCACACATCTCACAAGAATGTGGCTTTTCTAATGTGTGAGTGAGGAGGTGCCTTCTGAGGTATTGCTTTGAAGAAAACGATTTGGTACACATATAGCAAGAATGTGGCTTTTCTCCTGTGTGAGTGAGGAGGTGTCTTCTGAGGTTATTTTTTTGCGAAAATGATTTGGCACACATCTCACAAGAATGTGGCTTTTCTCCAGTGTGAGTGAGGATGTGCATTCTGAGGTCACCCTTTCTTGAAAATGATTTTTCACACATCTCACAAGAATGTGGCTTTTCTAATGTGTGAGTGAGGAGGTGCCTTCTGAGGTATTGCTTTGAAGAAAACGATTTGGTACACATATAGCAAGAATGTGGCTTTTCTCCTGTGTGAGTGAGGAGGTGTCTTCTGAGGTTATTTTTTTGCGAAAATGATTTGGTACACATCTCACAAGAATGTGGCCTTTCTCCAGTGTGTGTGAGGAGGTGTTTTCTGAGGTTACCCTTTAGCGAAAATGATTTGGCACACATCTCACAAGAATGTGGCTTTTCTCCAGTGTGTGTGAGGAGGTGCATTCTGAGGAGTTGCTTTTGCGAAAACGATTTGGTACACATCTCACTAGAATGTGGCTTTTCTCCTGTGTGATTTCTTAGGTAACCCTTTTGTGAAAATGACTTGGAACACATCTCACAAGAATGTGGATTTTCTTAAGTGTGTGTAAGGAGGTGTTTTCTGAGGTTACCCTTTTGTGAAAATGATTTGGTATACATGTCACAACAATGTGGCTTTTCTCCAATGTCAGGATTGACGTGTGTTCTGAGATTTCTCTTGCCTGATTATACAAATATTCGAGCTTCTTCCTATGTTTAGATTTAAAATAAGCCTTGCTTTAGTACATACTTTTACATTCCAGTGAATTTGTTTCCAAATTCATTATGAAATGATCTCAGAATTATATATTTGGAGGTATGTTCATTTGTTTCTTTTGCCAACAAGCAATTAAACATTGTTAATATTTTGTAGGAACAGAATGATTATGAAGGAACACAACTTCAAAAGACATGCTTTTCATTCCTCTTTCCCTGCAATTAAAAAAATGATAATTACTCATGTGGAATATTTCAATACATGTTCCAATTTATGAAAAACATTTTTAATATACTTGGTCTAGTAAGAATTTCATTGAGATCATAAGACCAGTGTTAGAAGTGTGGGTAGATGCGAGGAGAGGCGCACCCCACTTTTTTTTTAACTTTCAATTTTTAAATGCACGATACAATACTGGTATACACAATCAGTGACAAAAATCATCCTACTAGTTTTTCGAGTTATGCTCTATGCAAATAATTTCTTAAAAATAATAGTTTTTTTTTTTTTTTTTTATTAATTTTCTATTTTTTTTATTATCACTAAACTTTATTATTTAAATTTTCTATTATTTATTCAGTTTTTATAGCTAAATTTTATTTTTTAAAATTTCACAAAATATTAATCAATACTGAGTGTGGAATATTAGATTGGAAGTTTTCAAATGTAATTTTTTTTTATATATATATGTACTAGTTGAATACCAGTACTTTGTTACGAAATTTTACCATGTGCATTTTAGCAATCAAAAGACATTTATGCATTCCACACTCCAGACGTTTGATCCCGTTACGATCCCAACAAACTGATTAATCAAAATAGGAATACCTTACTTTAGCTATGTTTGCTCTTGTTGACATTTTCCCAACATTTATAATAGGGAACATATAGGAAATGAGACAGTTGAATATCCCTCGTTTAGAACGCTTAACCATTTTTTCAAATTCTTTATATTAACTTTCCCTGCGTATGTTTGAATGTTTGTTTGTCGATGGGAGCGGAATCTACGGAGGCCTAAAGAACCCCCTTGTCATCATCCAACCGGGCAGAAACTTGGCAAATAAATTCGATGTCAACGACAATGCATTCTATCAAATTTTAAGGCTGTTACTAAAAGGTCGATTTTACGAAACACTAATAAACCAACTTGTCGTCATTCAATCGCATTTAACAGACCATTGTTGAAACTCTTACCTGTTGCCAAATTTTTTTAAATAGTAAAAAACAAAATTACTTCAATCAGAATAAATAAATGATATTTGGATGATGTTCACGTTTATTTTTAATGAATAAATTTTGAAACGTAGTTTGCAGCACATTTTGCCGATAGAAACTTTTTGATATCGGCTCTGTGCTAATGAATGACAATGCATAAAAGAAGATTTTTTAAAAACTGTGTTCTATGAGTTATAGTATTAATTACTTAATCGCGATTGCAATAGTTTGCGTTTATGTTTGCTCTTAGTTCTAAATTTCAAAGTTGTAACTGCACTTGAAGTGAGACATTAAGATATTCCTTGAGTATAGTTTCAATGTTACGTCCACTTTACGTACGACCCTTAAAAATTCATTAGTCGATATTGGAGTAATTTATTTTTCTATATTTGCCCTTCTGAACATTTGCACAAAACATCAGAAATGTAGCTACATTGGAAGTGGGACATTCGAATATACCTGGTTTGCAACATTTAACCCTTTTACTACCCCTTAAAGTGTGTTGATCGAGTTAAAAATTTGTTGCGCCGTCAGCAACACGAGGGCTACAATGCTCCGAAACATTCGTCATTAGACAAGCCAACATACATTTACAAACACCCATGCCTTACACGGGACTCGAACCCGCAACCTAGCAGTCTAGAAGCTAGCACGCTAACCACTATACCGTTTGATCGTTGTGGGTTGATCGAGATCGGAATAGCTTACCTTTTCTACGTTTACCATTTTTGATATTTATGCCAATTTTCAGAGTTGTGACCATGGGAGAAGTGGGAGAATTAGTGATGAGTGAGGGCATTGCTTTATATAAACAGAGATATAAAATATAATACAAAAAAAAATAAAACAAATTTAGTGGTTTTTTTTTTTTTAAATACAGGAATTTATAAGGCTTTGTAAAACACTACAAGTAAAAGAATTAACACTTAATTTTTTTTAACTTCATTTTCATTGATAATTCACTTAATTCGATAAGTTGTGTTTTGATATGAGAACAAATCAAAATATTCATTTTTTTTTTGTGATTTACAGCATTTTAAACATTATAAAAGTGAATTTTTCTTAATTTTTTTGAAAATTTACATTTAAAAAGTCCATAAAACAAATTTAAATATAGCCATACAGCTTTGTTTTCTTTTCAAAACATGTGTATGGGTGTAACATACAGACATGTAGAGAACTAAAATAATAGATATACTTCTATAGACCACAGATCTCTTGTCTAGCGGATGAGTATCTGGCCGAGAGGGCAAAGTTCGCACAATCGATCCCCAGCAAACGCAAAAAACTACAACGCTTTAGGCACAACAAATTTCATGGCATTCCTTAAATAATATCTTGAGATATCATGTTTCCATTGTACAGTTGACACTTTTGCAACACATCTCATAACATATAACTATTTAAATAGTTGTATGTAAAATGTTTTAATGTAATGTTAGTAAAAATGTTTTAATGGCATAAAAAGTTGAAAAACGAATGCTTTCCACACAGAGTTCTCTTTCCTTGAGCATACCTCATCAACGATCGTTTTTTCTTCTCCCCTCAGTTGCCCTAATAATAAAGGATAATATAAGGATTATCGAAAAGTATATCGCCAAAATCACCATTTTGGCGGATACTTTTTTTAGACCCATACAAGAATTATCGCAAAAAATATCGCCAAACCGGCCATTTCTTCTAAATGAATTATTCAAATATACAGACGGTAAATGACACAAATCCGCGTCCCGCGAGGTTGAGGGTTCGAGTCCCGTGTTGGCATGGGTGTTTGTAAATGTATGTTGGCTTATCTAATGACGAAAGTTTCGGCGCATTATAGCCCTCGTGTTGCTGTCGGCGCCAGATAATCTGAATACAACCAACCACAAATCCGCGTCAGTATTATATTGTAATTGAAAGTTGTGCAATGTTCCACACCCGTAGTTTTTACATAATTTTAATTTGTCTGAAATAGGACGTGTTAATTATGCAGAACAGAGTTCTGCACTATGCGCCCAAAGAAACTATAAGAAGAAGCTTTCAGCAAGATAAATTTTCATCAAGAATAAATACAGAAACAACTTAACTGAATTTCATTTGAACAATTTATTAAGATTGGCTGTGACAAATAGTGACTCTTGAATAAAATAAATGGAGTGATTTCGACAGTCATCGTTTCATAATTGATTTCAACAAAACACGGTAATCTGGAAGTACAGTTTAAATACTTTAATTAAAAGTTAGGTCATCACGTATTGTCATGTTGGAAAAAAGATTCACTTCTTTTTAGACTTTGATTTATTAATTATGAAAATTATTATTTTTTAATTATTCGAAGAAAAAATAATCAAATATTAATTATAATTTTATTAAGATTAGAAAAATTTCAATTTTTTTTCAGTTTTCAGAAATGCTATACATTGTTAAATCAATAATAATTATAGACACAATATATAGGCGTATCCGGCCTGTGAAAAGCTCCAACATAAGTGATACGGCCCGCCTATAAAAGTTAGTGGCGAACGCTGATCGAGGAAGTTCAGTAATGGACAAGTTAGAAGGCGATCTTGCAAACTTCCATGTCAAGTGACTTTTTGGAGCGCAGAGGAAGAAGTTAAGCAGGGCTCCAGAAAAATATTTTCTTCCTGCGTACACAAATGCCATATCCAAAAATTTCCTGCAAGTCTGCGGGCTTTAAATTATACTGCTGAAGAAAATTAAATGTTACGTACTATTGAGAATTAAAAGTTGTTTAGTTCAAAATCTTCTTGCCATTAATTTTGGAGGCACCTCTCTGCATGATAAACATCGGTTTCCAATGGCACATTTCCAGTTGCAATATTAGGTCATTGGTTAAAGGTTAAGCTTGTGAAACGATAACAAACACTGATGCTTGTCCAGCATGCCTCCTTTCATAACTATTTTCAATTTTGTGCTTTCGATTTAAATGCTGTGAATAGTTTTGCTCCAACATTTCTTGCAAATACAGCATTTCATCTTCATTGTCTTGCTTGGATTGCTCCTTATCATTTTAAAGAAAAATGTGGTTTCTTTTAAATTACAATGGAATAGCCAAGAATTCTTTCAAATTAAAAAGAAGAATGAAGGAAATAAACTCTCAGTGTAATTACATGTTTCAATAGGTTCAGATTCCTAGATCCGGAAATAAAACCCCCTTCTCCCCTTATGTAAACACTTCTACCTTCCCTGTCAAACCTAACTGGAATTTCTCCTTCCTATATCGAAGTAACAACCTCCCCCCCTCCCGGCGTTACAGGAGTCAGCGACTCCCCCTTTCTCAACCTGCCTAACTGGAATTTCTCCATTAAAAAAAAACAAAAAAACAGCACTTGACTTTAATTTCCTGCGGGATCCGAAGATTTCCTGCGTACATCGTACGCACGTCCATTTTATCGGACTCTGAAGTTAAGGAAGGTCCAAGCAGCCACCTTAAAAAACCAAAACATCCAGACCCAAGAGCTTGCTAGGGCAAGCACATCCAGGAGCAGCAAGCGGCTAGCTGCAAGTTAACTCCTGGGATTGCGCCTCCAAAAAGATGGCCATGGAGGATGAAACAGTGGTCACAGTTATAAACAAGCTGCTGCCACTAACATTTGTCTCCAAATTACTGTGGAGCGTAAGGAAAAGGCAGAACTCATGGATTTGCAGTGTCAAAATTTCATGGATGCTGTGTATAAAGCTTATCTTTTGAGTTTCCAGAAGAAGCCTCCATGCCAATCTTCTGCAGCACGAAAGTAAGAGGCCAATACCTTGTCATCTCTGCTGTGGATGAGGGACTGGCTTTTTGCTCTATGACCCAAAATCAGGCAGTGGGGCTCCACCCTACAGGCTTTTCCGACTAGTAAGACGCCTAAGCCATTCAAGGTAATCGTTCGGCTTCCAGGCCAGGAACACAAATCCGAAACTTCTTCAGAGGCAAAACAAGGGTCTTGAAGTAATAAAGTGGAGAATCCTAAACTCAGAGATGAGAGTGATCAAAGAGCAAAATGGAGGAAATTCAAAAATTCATTAAAATAGCAAGCAGAAGAGATGATACCCAAAAGTTTCCTCAAAAAAGGAATACACAAAAATTCAAAACAAAAATATGCAGGAAGGATGATTTAATAATTTTAAAGACACAATGAAATTTCTTATACTATATACTAATTACATTTTAAATATTAGGAGCTTGTGAAGTAATCTGAGAGGAAAGGGGAGCTAAGAGGGAAAATATTTTGTTTGGACATAAGAAAAAGTATACTTTCTGCAGGAAAAACTGGTTCAGATCAGAAAAATGCAGATCCTTAAAACAGTGACAAAGGGAAGGAAAATGTTACATAAAAAACCAAAACGGGGGAAATCCTCCAAAAGGTGAAAAACTCTCATCCCTGTTAGTAACTAGGCCTCAGAAACCATTATTTTTCTCCCAATTAATTTATGCTCACCATGTCATTCTATGTAAAACAAATTTTTTACTATGCCTTCTTATTAAGTGTTATATACAGGGATGAGAGTGATCAGAGAGCAAAAAGGAGGATGTCTAAAAATTCGTTAAAAAAAGGCAAGCGGAAAGGATGATACTCAAAGTTTCATCAAAAAAGTTCGCGGAAAGAATACACAAACATTCAACAGAAAAGTATGCAGGAAGGACGATTCAATAATTTTAAAGATACAATGAACTTTCTAATACTATATAATGATTGCATTTCAAATATTATGAGCTTGTGAAGTAATCTGTGAGGAAAGGGAAGCTATAAGGGAAAATCTTTTGTTTAGACATGAGGAAAAGTATACTTTCGGCAGGAAAAACTGGTTCAGATCAGAAAAATGTTGATCCTTGAAACGGGGATAAAGAGAAGGTCGGTTGGTTGAAATTTACTGGCGTAAGGGCAACGCTAGAGCCAAGCTGCGCTGGACAAAGAGAAGGAAAATGTCACATAAAAAACCGAAAAGGAGGAAATCCACCAAAAGGAGGAAAACCTTCATCCCGGTAAACTCCAAGCAGGAGAAGAACGGCCTCCACATGATTGTAGGTATGGAGGAGCTGTCCTTAGTTTTACTGTGTGCGTGTAATTTTCAGCCCTTCTACCAAACAGATATTGGCAGGATTACCTTGCTTGGGGTCAAAAAGACCAGCAAGGATTCACACTCAGCAGAAGGAAAAAAAATTGTGAATACAACTGGCACAGAGGATGCTAGAAGAGCCAGATACAGGTCCTCACATTATACAGGTAAAAAAAAATATATTTCCTTAGAAATCATTTTCCTATGCATTTACTGTCATTATATATATTAGATTAATTATATGGGCAGCAATATTTTTGTTCAAATAAATTTACAACATAGCTTGGACTCAATCAGTCTACTCGTTCTAGCCGGCTGAACATGTTCGTAAAGAATAATGCAAAACCACGCCCTCTGAAGGCGACTTGTAAAAAGGGGAGAAGGATGTTAGCCACATTAGGAACAAGACGGTCCGAGTGCAATAAACCTGAGCCGAAAGATAATAAATCTTGCATTCTTCCAACACACAAAAAACAACAGCAAGTTCATAATAAGCAGTTCAACCTGAAGAAAAATTAAATATACACTAAAACATCCAATTTCAGCAAATACATGGGTATATAACCAGGATAAGGACCAGCAAAAATAAATTTACCCAAATATTTTACATAACTGATCAGTTTTAAATCTTGTACATTTACACTCCAATAATATTCAATTTTGCATACTTGCTAAAAATATTAAGACAAAAAAAAAAAAACTTTCTTCATACCTACCTACTCTGATATTTTTGCCTCTGTTACAGGAAGCAAACCTTATTTTTTTTTTTACCTCATATGCTAGATATGTATTCTGACTCTAAACCATTAGCATTATGTAAAAGTCAACACAATGCAAAAGCGATTCCAAAATGAACAGTGCAAAAGAGGACAAATACATATTTCAACCCTTGAAAAAATTATTTGTTTTGGCACTGTGTAATAATTCTTTGCTGCAGTGTTATTTATTCATAAATCCATAGCAGTAGCGCAATATTCTTTCGAGCCCATCCCAAATGCTAACTGAATTCTTATTTGTTTTTGTAATTTAAAACTGCTTTTTGAAAAATGGAAGTTTAAATATTGTTTCATACATAAAGCAGTCTATAAGAAAATAAAACATGTTTCTTGAATGCTAAAATTAATTATGATTTAGCATATTTGCTAAAATATTTATGTAGAGAATTCGAAAACAAGTTGTTGCTTTTTTCTATCTTAATATTAGTTAATGATTTTAAAAAAATGGTATAGATATATTATAGCTGACACTTTTTTGACCAATACTTATTTGGCACTTTTTCCCAGGAAAATCCAGTTTTTGAAAACAGGTTTCATTTTAAGTTACATTTTAAATTAATTTTTTTTATCATTATTACAATTTCAATTTTTATTTTAATTTCATTTTGGCTCAGGTTTACTGTAAGGTTTCGGATGGCGACTTCTGAAAAGTAGCAAAAATGAAAATGATGTCAAAAAGTTGTGTTGCCAATTCCAAGATGGTGATGTGTTGCCTAAGGGTTTCTGTAAAACCAAGTCAACGGGTTGCCACAAACAGTACTAAATCGCCAAATTTTCACCACTAATTTATCCATCACCTTACAGTAAATCTTAACCTACATTTTAGGTATCGCGTTTTGACTTTTGGCAGCTAGTATGAGTGCCAAAAGTCATACTATGACCCAGAAAATACTACTGATCTATTAATATTTGTTTAGAACAGCTTTTATTAAATTCCTATTGTATGTGTCAGGGTTGGCGCAATTCAAAAAGTTTTTCGACAAAGGTTTCGATTATCGCCAACTCAAGATGGCGGCTGATTTGAACTAAACAAGATGGTGGTTAATTGGAAATGGCCGTTAATATGAAACAACCCCTAAAACAGAAGGAATATGAATGTAAACAATAAAATACCACTTATTATTCTAGTAAATTACAAAAAAATTTGAATTAAAAAGGTGTATGTTTATGGAGTAATTGTAATACGGCCACGGTAAATTGCAGCAGAGATGCGAAATACAAATTGCTGTATTCAAAACAAACGGCTCTTCGGCCAAAGATCCTCTCACGATGGTACTTACGGCTTTCAAAATGATCGTTAAAACAAAAAAAACGACTGAAAACATAACGAATATGCAATTAAACAATAATATGTGTTAGTTAATAACAAAAAATATTTATAAAAAAATAAAAAAGAGAATATACACGAGATTCAAATTGCAGCCTTCAAAGCAAACGGCTCTTAAATAGGATACCCTCGCAAAACGGAAAATATAACACAGGGTTCCCACTCTTATTGAAGAAAAAAATTCAAGGACTTTCAAGGACCTTTTTAAGAAAATTCAAGGACCTTTTTAGAAAAATTTAAGGACTATAATTTTAAATACTACATCAGATGTAAAATTACAAAACGGAGATTATCGGAGGTCAGGGATGTAGTGGAGTGGAAACACGAGGAAACGGCGATCTTTTACATTTATAGAAGGCGGAATAACGTTCCCTCATCTAAAAAATTTTTTTCTTTTTTTCTTTTTACGTGATACTGAACTCAAAGCCAAGTAAGCGAACAAAAAAGTCATTTCGTGTGAACTTGCTTTTGTATGGGATCCACAACTTCAGAGCTGAGCAGGCAAATTCTAGTTTTTGTAAAACACTTGAAAGAGGCGCGGCAACTCACACATGGCCATTTCTCCTTGATTAAAAATGAACTGACATATATGTTTACATCTAGCTATGATTCATTCAATAGCAATTATCCTCTTCAACGAATAATCTGTATTTGTGGAGGAATTCCAGACGTCAAATTTGTATGGTTCGTCGTATATACAATCTAAAACTTCAATACACAAATTCATGCCAATTATCTACATTTTTAAAGAACAAAACTGTGACCTAGCACATTCAGTTCTTTGCGCCCTTTCCTTGAAGAATATTTCACCTCCTCTAATTTTAACGGGAACGCTAACCGATTTATCAACAAAAGTTATGTAACTTTTTTTTTTTTTTTTTTTAATTTTTATATCACGGGCGGATTTAATAAATTATTTGTAAACCATTCAACGTACCTAAGAAATGAATTCGTTCAAGAGGAAAAAACAAATGACAATAAAAGATGGGTTTTTTTCATAATCCAAAAAAGTTAAGCAAACCTGCGGTTCTGACGGAAAAAACTGGTTAGTGCTAAATATCCAGATAGGTAAGAGCAGAATGTTGATATTTTGTATTAGCTTTTAAGGTGTTTTGAGATCACGGAATTATGCATTTATATTTTGTCAGATATAAGGAAATATTTATTTTATTCCCAGTTATTGGAAAAATCAAACATAACTTGTTTGAACATGAAAAAATATGTTCAAAATAGTATTGACTTTTAAATCCTTTATATTAACTTCGCTTTTGAATGTTTGTGAATTTGAATATGTTTAGTTCAACACATAAAATGTTGCTTGAATGTACATTTAAGAGACTGGCTTCAAGCGCTCCGCTACGTTGTTGTGACAGAACTGAACAGTTGTTAACTTTGTTTCACTTTAACTTGGCAGTACTGATAATGCTACATTAGCCAAATTGCAGCCTTTCACAACCCAAAGTTGAAAAGGGGTTCCAAGGCTTGCACTAAGAGCGGAGGACTACTAAAAAAAGTAATACGTAGCAAAAATTAGTAATTTTAATAACACGTATTTTATTCAATTCTTACGAAAATAATTTTATTAAAATTTTTATATTTTATAAAAAAAAAATTGAGTCCGTGGGTTCATTAATAAAAGCTGACTTAAAATAATGTTATTTAGTGCAGAAAACGCTACGATTTTAATAGTTTGCATCCATACCATATAGAGCACCCTTACCATTTTTAAAGTGTTTTCTATACCCATTTTCATTGTAAGGGGCGCCAAAACTCATTCTTGCACACATAGCAATTTACTCCAAGGCCGGTCCTGTATATTTGATTTTCCTTAATATAAAAGTGCTAATGGTTTTGCAAATGGGTATAATACATCGAAATTGGGCTGCGAATAAGTAGGAAAGCAATTCAGATGTACTACTTTAAAATGCAAAATTAAATTGCTTTTCGGTTTGAGAATGGGAAAGTTTTACATTTACAGTTAATGCAGAATTTATTCCAAAAATGTAGCAGCAGTTCTTAAAAAAAAAAAATCATACAGTGGCGGCAATAAGGGGTATTATTATAGTAATATTAACAAAACTATTTAAAGTTGTCATTTTCACTCCCCCCATCCCACACACACACAGAGAAAAAAATATATACATTTGTAACGACGCAACATAGCATTCCCACACTTTTTTATTTTACACTACACCACTGTCATTGATCACTTAAAAATTCAAGGACTTTCAAGGACCTTATCCTTTTTTCAAGGACTTTCAAGGACCAAATTTCATAAAAAAAAATTCAAGGACTTTCCAAGACTTTCAAGGACCGTGGGAACCCTGTAACAAACATACAAATAAACAGCTGGAACATCCATGCCATCCACACATACAAAATAGGGTTACGATAAAGTCGCTTTTGCAAATCTATTTGGCGACGTGACACGTATAATAGGAATAAACCCAGCAACTTTTTATTTCAAGTTTATGACGATTTTATAGTGCCAATGGTTGATTATTTTTTAATAAACATCGAGAATGATACATCTGAATTAAATTCATTTAGTGTTGTATTGTTGCAGCTTTAACAAAGTTATACTTTCTATTTAAAAGCCAACAACAAAAAAACAATCCAACAAATACATATAACTCAAAAATACATATCTCAAATTGTATTGTTTATTGTAGAAGCTAAATAACAAATTCGTTGGAAGGAAATTGAAGGGTTAATATGTCACAAGAGAACTCGTTTAATCAGAAAGATATATCAGTATAAGAAATTATTTACCTTTGAAACAAGGATAAGTAAATTTACCAAACTTCACTTTTCTCCAAGCAGAATGGGATTTGCAAATGTAGCATTAAACTTAATTTAGAAAAAAACAGAATATTTACCTAACAACAGCACGCACGCTTCGTATACCTGACCTGACGTTCGCGTGATTGCAGTTACAGTGAGTAGTGAGATCAGGGTTGCCAGATGAAAAAAGTAAAATAATGCCAAATCGCTGTCAAAATAAGGCCAAAAAAGGCCAAACTATGACGTCATCTCTAAGTTGATGCCAAATGGGAAAAAATGCATGATTTTAGTGTTCTGTATGACAAATGTTTAAAAAATAGTACTCTAGATTCACTAGGATGTCTCTTTGGTCGTCCTTAACAACAAACATTTTAAAATTTCAATTTTTTAACTAAAAATTTATTAATTTTAAAAATTGTTCAAGAAAATTTTTTGTCCAAAATATTTGTGTTTGGTATCACATAAATGCTTTAAAAAAATTCTTTCTAAAAATATATCACCCTTTGGACACATAATTCGTTGAATATAGAAATCTATGAATACTTTCCATACAAGGTACAATGGAGCAACTTACCCACGGGTGGGGGGAGGGAGGGCCAAAATTTTTGCAATATCTCTATCATTATTAAGATGAGCATAAAAAATCAAACAGTTTAAAGAAAAATATTGGAAAATTTTTGAAATATTTAAAGTGTAGCTTTAAAAAATGCTTTTTTAATATTTTTTACATTTTTTTTCTTCAGTTTTATTCTTTTTTTCAGTTTCTCAGTTGAGGTACAAACACCCTTTCGTCTCTATTTAGGTAGAAGAGACATTTGATGAGTGTGTAAATGACATCAAATCTAGATAAAACATTAAATTGTTACATGAATTTGATTTTTATACGAATGAATATTTGGAAAACGTGAATTGTGGAGCGTTACAAAATTCCCGTTTCACTACCTACACAACTGGATTCCTAAATATTATTTTTAAAAAATTATTTTATTATCAGAATGAAAATTATATATTTTAGTAGAAGGTTGTTGAACTATAAACTTCGAAACTGGACATTTAATTGAATTTTCACTATTTTACTAGGCGCATATATATGTTATACGTATCACGATTGATAGAAGTTTACTTTTTAAATGTAAATTTTCTCTCTGAATTATTTGTTCATAAAGATGTATGATGAATCCATTCTTAAAAGTTATTTAGAAAAAGCTAAATTTCACTAATCTAACCGAATTGTACTTTTACTACTCTACTGCCATCACAATAATCATTCTCTTTAGGACGGACCACCATGCTTGGATTTAGATGGGTGGCAGATGGCAGTCGCAATGCTTAGAGCATTTTGAGGTTCGTTGGCAAGACAGAACGACTAATTTCACCATCCCTTTTGGGACAAGATTCTTGGAAACACAGTCCCTCTATCACTTATCTTAATTGATATCGCCCTTTCCCCTTAAAAAGAACCTGCGGTTATTCTGCCTAGAGCCTCGTTTACATCCTGTATTCGGACAATCATTCTACCCTCTACCCCTCTTCTTGTCAACTCCGGTTGTCTCTGGTCAGCTCCTGAGGCCAAAACACGAGACTAAGAAGGTAGCGCGGCGAGGTTAGGCGAAAAGCGTATCTTCTCACTCAAAAAGTTTGGAAAAAAAAAGAGGAAAGTTTGTTTTAATTGGGGGGTATTTTTTTCTGACTTCGGAAGTTATGGGAAAAAAGGCCAAAAATAAGGCCAAATTAAAGAAAAGGCCAAACGTAAATTCTTAAGGCCAGGCACTTCTAAAAAAGGCCAAATTTCCCAAATTTGGCCTTAAGAAGGCCAATATGGCAACCCTGAGTGAGATAGGGCTAGGACGGAATACATTCTTTGAAAACTTACTGGTGTTGAAAAATACACACAAAAAAAAAAAGAAGTTTGGAAGTTCTAAAGTTATGTCTCATAAATGAAAATTGAATATATAAAAAAGAATATATTTGTATAAAAAATTTTAACAATCAGTTTTCTGCTGCTTTTCCATATTTTGACGCTGCAAGTGTGACATCTTTTTCGTTTATTAAGGATAAGCATTCTTTTGCAATGCTAGGCTCTTTGTAATTTAGACTATCTTTCTTTGAGTGACATTACAATCGTAATTTAGATTAATCTTGAGATATTTTAGCAATTAATATTTTGTAATCATATAAATTATAATTCCTCATTTTTATTTTACACATTATCTTTCTATGTTATATTTTGTTTTATGTATTTTAAATTCATCATTTGCTTTGTTTACATTTTGTTGTTCCCGTTAAACAAGTTATTGTTAAATCTACAATTTTTACGATTGTAGTTTATTTTAAAACTAAATTTTAGAAATTGATATCAAAATCCTTCGAGATTATTTTTTAAACTGATTGTGATGGTATCGTGTACAAATAACAGATACAACCCTTAGACACCAAAGATCTCTTTTGTCTAGTGGTTTGCTCGCCTGTCTTTTGATATAGGAGTCCCCGTTTCGACTCCCCGTTAGCGCACATCACTACATTGGTAACTACCGGAACATTGAATCATGGTGCCATCTATCGATACATTCTGAAAATACTGCACTACTTCCACACTACCTTCTTGGCATCTTTGGCGATTCACTGCCATACAGAAAGCAACCTCTGATGACTCACAGCAACACGCACGCAAGCAACGTGCGGGTCACCAATTTAGCCATGTGCACTAACGGAGAGTCGAACCGGGGGCTCGTAGATCAGAAGACAGGCACGTTAAACATTAGACAAAAGAGATCTTTTTTGTCTAGGTGTTGTATCAGTTAATTGTACATGAGCACCTCACTGATGTTACAGTTGAACTTTAGGCACTGGGCGTATTTTGCTGAAAATGTTTTATGCATGTTAACAAAAATATATAGAAAATTATCTGAAGCGTGCCATCTAATAAAAAATATACTATCCCTCGTACATTCACCCTAAAAACCATAATTGAATAATGCTTACATTGTAAAGCTTGCCACTATCGCTGAGCAGAGCAGAGTGGAGTGGATTAGAGCCAATTACAAGGCTGCCAATGTCTACTATAGCACGAGCCTCAAGCTACAATGGACATTGACAGTCTTGTAATTGGCTCTAATCTAATCCACTCTGCTCAGCGATAGTGGACGCCAAGCTTTATGCTACTCTCTGCTTGAACCTTACTGACTTCAGAAAAGCTTTGGATCAATAATACTGGTTAGATTGAGACAAAGTTTAGAAATTTATGGCACTCTGTAAAAATATATAAAATTATCAAGGATTTGTACAAAAATAGAGTTCATGATCGGCGGATTATGCGTTCGGACCTCGACTACTGCCAAAGATAGGTGTGTACTTAATGGAGGCAAATCTGACGCGGCGTCATTATCCTCTCATTAGTGTATTAAGATCGGATAGAGGAGTTTACACTAGATGATTTCGATCTCGTATTCTTCTAGATGCTCAAAATTAAAAGACGTATATGGCTGTGTTAAACACTTTTAAAAGGACAAAAATCTTCTGGACAAACACAATTACAAATGAAATACTCTTTAAAAAAACAAAATAAAGACCAACGGATGTGAAAATTAAAATTAGAAGATGGCGCCTAACTGCCCTTGTCTTGAAAATGGGAGTTCAAAAAATTTCAAACGGCACCAGAGAAAAGACGCCATCTTAGGATATAATATGAAGAAGAATGATTGAAAGCGAGAGATCTAGGGTCGGATGGGCGAGCTGGAGAGAAGCTAGGGTTGCTGCAGGAGACGATGGAGAACTAGACTGAAGGTCTTATACTCCCCATGGCAAGATAGGAAATGAGGATGATAATGAACTGATATAAAATCCACTTGAAAATAAGTTCTTTGTTTTTAAAGTCAGTCAATGATAAGATGTACAGTCGAAAGTTGTTTTCTAAGGCACTTTTTGTTTTTAAACAAAAAATTTAAGAATATGTTTCTTGATGTTTATTTTTTGTACAGGTTGTACGACTGCACTTTAGGCACCTAGTTCTTTGAGTTATTTTGTACTTAAAATGGACTACATGTACATGTGTGTTAATTTTTATTTTTCCACTTTTTAAGATTTAAAAGGGTTCCATTTGTGATATTGTAAAAATTTTGATTCTCTCCTAAAATACTTTTTCTTGATTTGGATTTCATCCTGCATTTAATATTTTATCTACATAGTGACATAGTTTACATACCTTGGACTTTTTCTTTCAAAAAACCTCAGACAATTAACGGTCTGCCATGTTATGAGCAGAGCTCTGGGCAACGTGTGGATCGTCTCATGGAACAATTCTTCAGTGTTAGCAAAGATCCAACTGAAGATGTTGTCACCCATATTTCGCGGTTGCAGAAAAACTTTAGTGAGTTGAATGACGAACTTTCTAAATTGGCACAAACTAAGCTTCCAGACCTCCTGCTGATGAGTCGAATCATGTCTACTCTACCATCAGAGTATTTCGAGTGTAAAAGCGTCTGGGAGTCTGTTTCAATTACGGATAGAACTGTAAACAAACTCCCTGAAAGACTTCGCCTGATAGAAATGAGACTACCTTCAAAATCCGATAGTACATCTCTCGTAGGCTTCAAAGGTGCTAAAAAGGGTGTCCACGACCAGAAGCAACGTTCGAAGCTGGAGAATTTTGAATGGAAGTGTTACATCTGTAGGAAGCCTGGACATTTAGCCCGTAATTGTAGGAAGAAACCTTCTGAGAAAAAGCCGACTGATGGAGATGCGTTTGTCTGCACGATTGATGGAGTTCTAGAAAATGAAGTCTGGATTGCCGACTCTGGGGCATCTGCCGATATGACAAAGTGCAAGAATTACTTTGTGTCATTTGAGCCCTTCACTGTTCCAAAGGAAGTATATGTTGGTGAAAGCAATGCACAACTTGCTCTTGGTCAAGGAACATGGAAGTTAATGGTAAATGGGAGAGCAATCATTTGAAGAATGCATGGTACATACCTGACATCAGCAAGAACCTTTTTTCTATTGGACAAACCACTAGTAGAGGTTTCGACTACCATGCTCAGAGAGAAGGGTGCTCTTTCACTCGAGATGGAGTAGTTCGCCTGGAAGGAGTACTGACTTCTCGTTCCCTCTATGTGTTACAAATGCGAGTTAGACGACCGATGCATTCTGCTGAGGTATGTGTTGCTGTCACTTGGAACTCGTTGCAACTATGGCACGAACGGTTGGGTCATCAGAATAAAGCCCACCTGAAGACCGTCTTAAAACATGAAATTGATGTTGATGTCACAGAGGTGTTTTGCAATGGCTGTGCTTTCGGAAAGCAACTCAGAAGAAGCTTCGGTTCAAGAAAAGACAGGCCAACCAAGCCAGGGGAAATTATCCATGCTGATCTTGCCCGGCCAATGCAAGAGAAATCTTTGGGAGGTGCTCGATATTTTTTGTGTTTTAAGGATGACTTCAGCAAGTTTAGGAGAGTTTTCTTCCTTCAACAGAAAAGTGAGGTGACAAAGTGTCTGAAGATATATCTTAAAGAAGTCAGCAACCTGGGAATTGTCGTCAAGGAGCTTCTGACTGATGGCGGGTCCGAGTTTAAGAATGCAGGTGTCCTGCATGTTTTAGAGACAGAGGGGATAACACATCGTGTCTCCATGCCATACACTCCTCAGCAAAATGGTAGTGTAGAGCGTGAGAAAAGGACCATTGTGGAAAGCTCAAGAAGTATGCTTCATTCCAAAGATCTTCCTGTGCGGCTGTGGGCAGAAGCAGTCAATACTGTTGTATAAGTGTTGAATAGAACTGGTCCAACATCAGTAAAGGACAAGACACCATATGAACTGTGGAAAGGAAAAGATGCTTCTCCTTCCATTAGCCATTTCAGGGTATTTGGTACTGAGTGCATGGTTCATGTACCCAAACAGAAAAGAAGAAAATGGGATAAGAAGAGCAACAGAGGTTTCTTAGTGGGATACAGTGGCGATAAAGATGGATACAGAATCTATGTGAATGAGAAGGACCAGGTCATACTGAGCCGAGATGTGATGTTTAGAGAAGAGCTAACAGTGCCATTCCAAGAAGTTTGTGAACAACAAAGAGAAGAAACACTGCAGAGAAATTCTCTTTCACATTGAAGCCTGAGGATTCTTCTACCACACCAGATGAAGAACACTCCCATGTCGAAGCTGGGTCTGGAACTTCTGCTAATCATGAAGCAGACGTGGACACTTCTCAAGAGGTGGTTCCAAGTGTCGCAGGAAGAGGAAGAAGAAAACCAGAGTACTTAAAGGATTATGTCGTTATGGCTGAGGTTCCTGATACACATTTAGCTGCTGTGAATTCGGTGGATGCTAAAAAGCGGATTGCAGCTATGGAAGAGGAAATAGTATCACTGAAGGAAAATCACACCTGGGATCTAGTGGAGCCTACAGATCGAAAGGCAATCAAGAATCGTTGAGTATTCAACGTAAAAGAAAATGCAGATGGAAAGATACAAGGCGACTTGTCGCGAAGGGCTTCTTTCAGAAATTTGGGATAAACTTCCAAGAAAACTTCAATTTTTTTCTTCAAGGTCAATTTTGAGTGTTGCTGTAAATCGTCATCTTGACCAGGCCCAATTTGATGTGAAGACAGCGTTTCTTTACGGCAAGTTAGAAGAGGAAATCTACATGGAACAACCGCCTGGATTTGAAGATGGATCAGGAAGAGTTTGCAAACTCCTAAGGAGTACTTATGGTCTCAAGCAATCTCCGAGAAGTTGGAATCAAAGATTTTAGAACTTTCTTGTGACTTGTTATCTTAATCAGATGGATTCAGACCCTTGTCTCTTTGTGAGCAACGACAAGTCACTTCTGCTGGTGTTATATGTCAATGATGGCATTGTGACAACTGTAAATAAAGAACTGTTGTCAACATTCCTTACAAAATTGACTGCAGAATTTTCTGTGCAAATAGAACCTGCTAGTTATTTCCTTGGAATGCAAATAGAACACCTAAAAGATGACTCAATCTTCATCCATCAAGAGAAGTACTGCAAGAAAGTCCTGACACATTCAACATGTCAAATGCAAATCCTGTTTGTATTAACATGGACAGGGGAGCATTTGTTCCAGAACCATCAACTAAACTTGATGAAAATGTTCCTTATAGGAAAGCTGTGGGAAGTCTTCTCTTCCTATCTACTGTGACGAGACCTGATATAGCGTATGCTGTTAGTGTTCTCTCACAGATACTTGACAATCCAACGAATATGCACTGGGGCTTAACCAAGAAGCTGTTAAAGTATATGAGGGGTAATTGTAACTGGGGAATCCGGTACAGATCAAGAGATAGCTCCGAGTTAAAAGCTTTCTGTGATGCGGATTATGCAGGAGATCCTCCGACTAGAAAGTCTAAGTCAGGTATGATGTTCCTGTATAGTGAAGGAGCAATCACCTGGTCAAGCAAACGCCAGAAGTGCATTTCTCTTTCGACTACAGAAGCAGAGTTCATCGCTGCTAGCCAGGTCTCAAAGGAAGCAGTTTGGTTGCACCGACTGTTGTCGGATGTTGTGTCATCTCTAAGTGTGCCAACGCTACAAGTTGACAACGAAAGTGTATTTCGTCTAATCAAAATCCTGAATTCCACAGTCGAACCAAGCAAATCGATGTTCGATATAAGTTTGTTCGGGAGAGATTTCAGAATGAAGAGTTAAAGTTGATGCACTGTTTAAGTGATAATCAGGCAGCAGACATTTTCACGAAACCGTTAACCAGAGTTCCTTTTCAGAAACTTCGAACTGTTATTGGAATGTAATTCTTTAAGTAGCAGTAATTTGTTGTATTTAACATTTATACAAGTTTAGTTTTAGGGAGAGTATTGAAGTAATTATTATGTATTAAGTCTAATGTCTATAATTAGTTATTATTAGAAAACTAACTTGGATAATCATCATGTAACAACTCGACTTGGATCAGTAACTATAATAAAAACACTTCTTGTCTTCTTACTTATATTCCATGTGTTGGATTTTTACTGTGTGATTCTTAAAAAGGTTTTATTAGCCTATTTCAAGTAAATTTGTCCTTGGATGTAATATTTCTAAGAAGTCTGGCACACAGGACCTCAGTATACAATGATGCAGAAAAAAGTTTTCATTCTTAACAAATTAGAAGCTACAGAAGGAGAGATTCGTGATCCATATAAATTTTTTTCAAGAGATTAGATAATAAGCCGCTGTATATTGTGTCTTTTAAAAGAACTTTTGTTTCTTTTTACCAGACTTTGCATTTTTAAGTTTGTTACGAAGTTTGTCAGTTAAAGATTTATTATTTCACTATCTATATACTTTTTAAATGTATTTCAGTTTAATCCTCTGGGAATCCGAAAATCATATTTGGCATCGACATGTAATATCTGGACTTATAAAGGGCCCAATATTTCAAATAGCTTAGGGCCTTATCAAGTCAAAATCCGGCCCTGATAACGTCATAGTAACGTGTTATACTTAAAATGTTTGGAAATCCATGAAATTAGCTATTTTCCATGACTTATGGTTATTTTTTTGCTCAAAATCATGACTTTCCATATCAAAATATACCCAATGCCTAAATTCATGAAATTTCCTTAATTGTCATATTTCCCTGTAAATTAATCTGTTATTGATATCACAAACTACCTATCTTAATTTAATGTACTTTGAAACAGCACGTGTCTTGAGTCAAAATACAATATTGAAAGTGGGATTGAAATAATATCTTTGTAATAAATGAGAAATTAAATTTTGCACTAAAAATAAAAGTTTTCAATTACCTGAAAACTAATATTGCATAAAATACTGCAATTTAGTACTATTTAGATTTCATGCCGTAACGAATAATTCAGTACCATTATGAGTTGTTAAAGTAGCCAATAATACAAGTAGCAATGATTTATTTATTTAAATATGTATACATAATATTATTTCATAGAAATCTATTGCATCTTAATATCCATGACATTTTATTTGCAAAATAAAAAAATATTCTTTAAAAAGAACTAGAGAAAAAATGGCAACCAATTAGCACGCATTATTTTCCCGTGTCAGAATACATGTAAAGATTATATGCATATAAGATTGAAATGAAAAATGAAGGCAGTTATTTTTTTTCCAAGTGCTGAAAAATTCATTTGCTGGTAAGTTGTTATTCATTATTTAATTTATTAAAGCCTTTTATTGAAGAATAATGAATGTATAGTTACACTTAGTTTGGGATTTCAATGGAAAAATCTCTCATTTTCATTTTATTTTTTTATTATATTCTAAATGTTTTGTAAAGGATATAAACACAAAAATTTCAGCTCAATGCGCTTTAAAAAAAGAAAAAAATGTGCAATCAAAATTCTCCTGTTATACGTTAGTAGGTATAAAGTGGGGGTTCTGAGCCACCGGAGCCCCGGAGCCATCCCGGAGCGGGGAGTTCTGAGCCACCGGAGTCATATTGGAGGGTGGTTTCTGAGCCAGGGGGTTATCCCGGAGGTGTACGAGGGTTCTACATGATAGTGTTGTAGAGTTGATTTGTTTCTCTTGTTGTAAAAGTTTGTTTTTAAGAAATGGCAACACTTTTTAGTTTTGCTTTATGTAACACTACGACTACTACAGTAACTTATTTAAGTTAAAATTTTGTGACGTCACAATACTAAATTAATAAAGTTTAGTTATACTGAGTGGCAACAACTCTTACTTTTTGGCTAAATTTAATGTATTAGTAGCGTTGTCTAGTGATATGGAATTAAAATATAGTGTACAGAATCATTTTTTAGATTTATTTTACTTGGTCGGGGGATCGAACCTACAGTATTGTGGTAAAATAACTTTGTAGCTTAGTAACCGATAGAAAAACAGATAATAAGTTCATAATTTTATAAATAAATCTCCATTTCTACACCTGTGCTTAAACCAACCACTTTGTGGGGTAGATGTTTTACCATTGGGCATAATAAAGTGATTTTAAATTATTTAATTTAGTTATTGAAGTAAATACTTATACAAGTTTATTTATAAATCATATTCATTTGTACATGAAAATAATATACATTCCTTTTTTCAATAGATAATGTAACTTTATTATCCTTTATTCTCAATTTTTATAAAGCGTATACTAATTCAAATTTGTTCTATTATTTCTTGAAAAGTTGTTTTTCTACATAAATTAGAATTAAATGCCACTAATTAATAGTAGACACCCTTACGTGGGAAGATAAATTCGTTTGCACTTTCTTTTGAAAATAAGATTAACTTGGAGAGTCAGTATTTTCAAGTGTAATGAACATGTACTTTGATGTGTTTATAAACATTTATCACGACAAAGGGAGTTGGTTCCAAAGTGATTTAGATAATCTTTAAGAATAGACTTTACATTGAAATCGAATTGTCACTGCTTTGTGGATTGTAGATAGTGCTAATCACGCAGTAATTGTGCTGGAAAAGTACCATCTACTAATGTGTGCATAACATCGTTTAAAAAACCTACTATCAAAAGTAAACTTTATTCTCATCAAATCTATTTAACTCCATGCGATAATGACTTTTCTGGTAGTCTGCTGTTTCTAATCTTGTACGCTTATCACAATACATACTACAAATCTCAATTCGTATATTTGCCTATACTCATTTCTTTATTTAAAATACTAACATGTCTGTATATTTAAGACTTAATCAAAGATTATTTTCTTGTGTGTGTAAAAAGCATGCGTTCCCATGATGACAAACTTTCAAAGGGTTTTACTGCATTCTATCTTATTTGACGAAGTTGGGCATTATTCGTCACGTATATAATCACTTGTGCGCAAGTGCAAGCATGAAGTTTACTCTAATGTGATTGGTGTATACATCGCAAGGACATGTATATAAAATGAAGTATTTGAAGATATAAATCATTACACCCCTTGCTTGAGCTAATTGCCTTCTTTAGCTTTTTTGGCTACTTAACTCTACTGTCTTAGGATTTAATCTACTTACTTCCCTTGCTACCATGGATAGTGTCTCTCAAGTGTTTGAAACTTCATCAATGCCTCTAAATGATGAAGTTTTCGCTATGGCGGATTTTGGTGATATCACCGCCTCACAGCTAAGTGAACCATTCGACAATTTATCGTGTAATATTTGTTTCACGGCATTCACATTGCGGCGTAATCTGCTACGACATCTTAGATATCAGCATGGGAACAACAATAAAAAATGCCATATATGTGGACGACAATTTAGTAGAGTGGATACTTTGAAGGAGCATATAAAAACACACGAAAATAGAAAGCGTAAGCGGGAAGGTAATGATGAAGTGTCACATCTACCACCATTATCTTCAAATGTAAGTATTTATTGCTTTCTTATTTAAATTGTATGTGAAATTTTTTTATGATTGAAATATTTCAATGTCACTAATTTCTTATTTTATATCTTAAGTGAACCGATCATATTTTTACTTAAAGTGTATGAATAAAAATGTTATATCTTTCATTTCAGTCATCTGCTGTTGCATCTACATCTCGTGCCCAAGCAGTTCCCTCTAATGTTCAGGCCTCTTCTTCAAATGTAAGTATTTATTGTTTATTTAAATTGTATGTGAAAAAAATTTTATGGTTGAAATTTTTCAATGTAACTAATTTCTTATTTTATAGCTTAAGTGAACCGCTCATGTTTTTACTTAGAGTGTATGTATAAAAATGTTATATCTTTCATTTCAGCTACATGCTGTTGGGTCCACATCTCGTGTCCAAGCAGTCCCCTCTAATGTTCAGGCCTCTTCTTCAAATGTGAGTATTTATTGCTTATTTAAATTATATGTGAAAAAAACTTTATGGCTGAAATTTTTCAATGTAACTAATTTCTTATTTTATAGCTTAAGTGAACCGCTCATGTTTTTACTTAGAGTGTATGTATAAAAATGTTGTGTTTCTTTTTAGCTACCTGCTGTTGCGTCTACATCTCGTGCCCAACCAGTTCCCCCTAATATTCAGGCCTCTTCTTCGAATGTAAGTATTTATTGCTTGCTTATTTAAATTGTATGTGAAATTTTTTTTATGGTTGAAATATTTCAATGTCACTAATTTCTTATTTTATACCTTAAGTGAACCGATCATGTTTTTACTTAAAGTGTACGTATAAAAATGTTATGTCGTTCATTTCAGTCACCTGCTGTTGTCTCTACCTCTCGTCCCCAAGCAGTTCCCTTTGTTGGTTTACCCCCCCGTGGCCTACCCAGAAGTCTGGACACATTCGAAACTCAGTATGTGCATCCATGTGAGAAGGAGTGTATGGACCTGTTAGTGTTTCTTAGAACGAATAAGAGTGAGCTACAAGAAAGAATTGAGCGTCTTGTTCGCAAAGGCTTAAAATGGTACATCTCAATCTCAATTCGCTTCACTCGAAGGATTTCTACAACTGAGAATGAAGAGTGTGTTGGCCACTTCAGATCAAATTGCGATGTTACTCTTCAAGGAGAAAGTCCAAATATCGAGAAAGCTTATGAAAAAGTAAGTTCAATTTGTTTCATATATACATTTTAAAAGTTTATGTTCTATAGTTAAAATGCAAATTCTACTTTTGAAAAGATTAAAGTTTGGTGAAATTAAAACTATTTATTTTTATTCTTTATTTAGAAAGAATCTTTAACATTAAAAGTTCAATACTTAACTGTAGCACAACATTTTTTATTCTGAGGGTTAAATAAGCATTTAAAATGTTCATTAAGAAAAATCCTCGAATATATATTTGAGTGATAGATTTTATGATTATACCTTTTTAGAAATAATATTTGAGAAATGATAGTTTTGTAGCATTTGTAATTCTACATTATGTATTTGTTTTTTCAAACTTCTTTAACAAGAAAATTTAAGAAATATAAATATTTTTACTAATTCAAATCACTTACTCGAATGAAATATTTTTAATGTATGTTTAATGAACCTTTTAAATATTGTAAGTTAAACATTAACGATTTTAAGGTAACATGTAATTTAAATTAATATACATTTCTCTTTTAATATTACCAAGAAGAGTAATTGCTTTTCAAAACTTTTAATAGAGGATACATGTTTTTCAATAACTTCTTTAGAAGTTAGGTATTATAATTGCAACTTTAAAATGTATTTAATTTTTTTAAATGAAATAATATAGCGAGAAATTGAATAGAACATTGAAAAGTTTATAATTATTTATCAAATGTATAATGTCGTACATTTCTTTCTTTCTATTTTTTTTTCTTCTCTCTTATTTAAAAGATTATATCTTCGTATAAAGAATTTGTAAGCATGGGAACTGCTTGGATTAATGCTCGAATCTACTATGCTCAAGTGAACACTTGTTTCTGCACTATATAAACTATTGAATTTTAAGTATGTGTTTTTCAAAACTGATTGTAACATACGTTTCATTTTAAAACTTGTAATCAAAAACATAGATTTTATAATAATAGCTTTAAAATTACTATTTAAATATTTTCTTTGATATAATTTTAAGAAATTTTAGAAAAAACAACAACAACATAGTATCATTTAAAAGGGAAGGAAATTTATAAAATAACTTTTACTAAGAACTTTATTTTTATTTAACAGATTCTAAGTTCCTATGATGAATTTGAAGCCAAGGGTTCTGGATGGATTATTGACCGTATCCTGTATGCTGAACTAAAGACTGCTGCATACACACCCCTCGCTGCCTCATCATACATCCCCCTCCCTAAAAGTCTTCAAAGCAAAAAGGCCATTCTGAACTTACAAAATAGTGACAGTAAGTGCTTTCTTTGGTGTGTCCTAGCATCTCTACATCCTATTAATCACACTAATCATGCCTATAGAATTAGTAATTATCAACCATTTGAGCAGGAATTAAATTTAAATGGTATTGATTTTCCCACACCGATATCCCAGATTGAGAAATTTGAGACACAAAATAATATTTCAGTAAATGTTTTTGGTTTTGAAAAGGAAATTTTTCCACTTCGCATCACACGTTTGAATAGTGATAATCATGTTAATCTATTGGTGATATCGAAGGGGGAAAATCAACACTATTGTTTGATAAAAGATTTAAATAGATTACTTTCTGAGTTGACGAAACATAAAAGTAGAGCATATTATTGTAACTACTGTCTTCATAGATTTGCGTTAGAAGAAAATTTAAATGAGCATGTTATCGATTGTAAAGTACATAAACTGCAAAAAATTAAAATGCCGTCTGAACATAATAAATGGCTCACCTTTGATAAGTATAAATTTGCTTTGCCTGTCCCCTTCTCAATTTATGCAGACTTTGAGTCAATCCTAGTGAAAACGCATACTTGCTTCCCAAACCCAAAGTACTCTTCAACAGTTCCTGTTGCATATCACGTACCATGTGGCTTTTCGTATATTGTAGTTGATGATCAAGGGAAAATGATAAAAGATCCTGTCATTTACAGAGGTGAGGATGCTGTTGATAAGTTCTTATCCAGTCTACTTGAGGAAGAGGCTCAAATTGACAATATCCTCAAAGTTAAAAAACCCATGACTTTCACTGATGTTGACAAACAACACTTTAAGGAAAGTACAATATGCCATATTTGTGAAAAGCCTCTTCGTGGTGATAAGGTCAGGGACCATTGCCACCTGAGTTCATTGTATAGAGGCCCAGCTCATAGCAAATGTAACATAGATTATCAAATTGCAACCCACATTCCTGTTATTATTCACAATTTGAAAAACTATGATGCGCATTTAATTCTACAGGGCATTGGTAAAATCAAGGATAAAAACATTAGCTGTTTACCAAATAACAGTGAAAAATTTATTTCATTTTCACTTGGTAATTTACGCTTTCTGGACTCTCTCCAATTTTTAAATGCTTCTCTTGATAAACTTGTCGGGAGTTTAGAGAATAATCAACTAAGACTTACCAAGAAATATTTTGGAGAAAAGGCGGGTTTAATGATTAGGAAGGGTTGTTATCCCTATGAATATATGGATAGCTTCCAAAAATTTGAAGAATCCTCTCTTCCGCCTCAACATGCATTTTTTAGCAATTTGACAGAAAGCCACGTTTCATTAGATGACTACAAATATGCCCAACAAATCTGGAGAGAATTTAATTTGAAATGTTTAGGGGATTATCATAACTTATATGTTGTAACTGATGTTTTATTGCTTGCGGACGTCTTTGAAAATTTTAGGCAATTTTGTCTCTCATTCTACAAATTGGATCCATGTCATTGTTTCACTGCTCCTGGTCTTGCTTGGCAAGCTTGTCTTCGCATGTCTGGTGTTAAACTAGAACTTTTAGTTGATCCAGATATGCATTTATTTATTGAACGGGGCATAAGAGGGGGTGTATCAATGATTTCTCATAGACATAGTGAAGCTAATAATAAATATATGGAAAACTTTAATCCTGATCTTGCCTCAAACTATATCATGTACTTGGATGCCAACAATCTATACGGTTGGGCTATGTCAGAGGCTCTTCCTACACACGCCTTTGAATGGCATAAAGGTCCAATAGATTTCATGAATGTAGCCGATGATTGTGAAGTTGGTTATATTTTGGAGGTAGATTTAGAGTATCCTCAGTCTTTGCATGATGAGCATAATGATTACCCCCTCGCTCCAGAAAAGATGATAATTTCCCCACACATGGTTTCCCCCTACAATAAATCTTTAGCTGAAAAGCTTAATTTAAAAGTGAACCCCGCTGTTAAACTTGTACCCAATTTGATGTCTAAAAGCAAATACATTCTTCATTATAGAAATTTGAAGCAGTACGTTTCACTAGGATTAAAAGTTACCAAAATTCACTCTGTTATTAAATTTAGACAAAGTGCATGGTTAAAGAAATATATTTCTTTTAATACTGAGCAGAGAAAATTAGCCCAAACCACATTTCAAAAAGACTTGTTTAAACTTTTAAATAATGCCGTATTTGGTAAGACAATTGAAAACCTTAGAAATAGAATGAAATTAGATTTAGTTACAAGTGAGAAAAAGGCCAAAAAATTAGTAGCATCTCCTAGTTTTAATTCATATAAGATAATTAATAAAGATTTAGTTTCAGTTGAACGTAAAATCACATCACTTCTCCTAAACAGGCCAATTTACGTTGGATTCTCAATTTTAGACATTTCTAAAATTTTAATGTATAATTTTCACTACACATACATTAAACCTAAATATAATACACATGCTAAATTACTCTTTACAGACACAGATTCCTTGTGTTATAGCATAATGACTGAGGACATATACACTGACATGCATACTGACTCCCATTTATTCGATTTTTCGGATTATCCTCCTAACCATGCACTTTATAGCAATGTTAATAAAAAAGTTTTAGGCAAAATGAAGGATGAATTATCCTCGGTCATTACTCTTGAATTTATAGGTCTTAAACCTAAAATGTATAGTTTGAAAAGTGTGCAAGATGAGAAGAAGACGGCAAAGGGTGTAAGTAAAGTAGTTGTAAAAAATAGTATTAGGCATAGTGATTATAAAAACTGTCTAATTTCGGAATGTAGAGACATAGCACGGACACATCGAATACTAAGCCTTAATCACGTTCTACAAACTGTCTCCTATTCAAAGTCGACACTGTGTCCATATGACACAAAACGATATGTACTAAGGGATGGCATTTCATCACTAGCTTATGGTCATTTTACTATTTAAACTTATTTTTCTTTCTAAACTATTCAATTGTTAAAATAGAACTTGATTTTATTATAGTTCGAACTTTATTGATTTTGTATTCATTAATTTAAATTTTAAAATGTGATTTTTTGTATGGTTGAGAATAAAAAAAAATATATTTTTGTTTCCAAATTTTGTTTTTATTATTTATTACAAAAGCAGTAGTATTTTCTCACATACTTATAGAACTTTGTGTCATGAATATTGTTACTAAAATTTGGTTAAAGAGATTGCAATTTAATTAGTTATAAAAGTTTTCATAAATAACTTTTAGAGATTTGGTGATTTTACTTTAAAACTTAATTTCTATGCGGATGGTTTAAACATGTGTCCTTAAACTGCATGACTTTGTTTAAACAGGATTAGTCATATAACCAGATCACGAGCCTTAGTCAACCATCGATGTGATGGTGACGTGCTCCTTATCAAGTCATGAGATAATCGATAGAGGTGACTGTACAAGTACATACTATTCACGGATTAAGGTTTGTTTAATCACGATATCATGAGTAAACATCATGTGATGTTCGAAGCTTGGCCATCGCGTGATATATATCGACCGCTGATATCGTTATCATAGCTAGCTCTCTTTATAAAACTATCGTCACTGATCGAACTTCATTCCTTACTCGAGCTTGCTAAAAGAAGTTGCTGCTGCTCGTTGGTTAAAATGGCTAACTTAAGTATTGAAAACATTGAAAATTTTTTCGATTCTGATTATTCTCAACAATTGCTTCTTGAATTGTTGGAGTACAAGTATCATGATTTGAAACTCTGTTTTAATGGACGAAGCTACACTCCTAAGAGGAAGGTCCTTGCATTTGGTGATTACGGTCTTAGCTATGCCTTTTCCGGAACGAGTGTCTCTGCCGAGCCATGGACTCCCACGCTACTAGCCATTAAGAAGGATGTGGAAAGTAAAACTGGACAAGAGTACAACTATGCCCTTCTCAATTTCTACCCGGATGGATCTGCCAAGATTGGAGCCCACAAGGATGATGAAACAAGTCTCGACCCGACCTCTATCATCCCCACGCTCAGTCTTGGGGCCAGCCGCACCATGAACTTTACCCGATTTCAATTCCAGTCCCATAAAGTTTTGCTGAAAAGTGGATCCCTTCTTCTCATGAAGCCACCAACTAACAACTTTTGGAGCCATGAAATTCCTGCTGAGCCTGCTGTAACGGAGCCTAGAATCAGCATTACCTTCCGGAAACTCGTTAAGAAACCTCAAGATATTGGCCTCCACAAGTCTTCTTCACAAAAACGATCGTTTGAGGAAGCTATCCCCGAAGATGACTGGTTGACCCGACTATACGCCCCAGCAAAGAAAAATAGTGTGTGCCTTAAAGAGTGGAACCTCGGGTTTGGTTTTGTAGTGTCCCTACATCAATTTGACTCTCGCGTTTTTATTCATATGTGTCAACATAGTAGCCAAGGAGGTACTCAGAAAATTGTAATGAACATGAGCACATTTGTGGACTTTATGAACAAAATCTTTCTCGTGAATACGAAATATTCAACTTCAAGCGTAGTGTGTAATAACCAACTCCTAATCTTATCACAGAAAGGTGAGCTACTTTTCAAACAAATTTTTAATTTTCAACTTAAAGACAGTTTTTTAAAAGTGGATGATAATAATCTCATTAAAATTAAAGACCTTATACCCGAAATGTGTGAAACAATTAAAGAATCTCTTTTAACTCTATTAAATTCTAAAATTCTTGCTAAATGTGCAGCAAATGTTAATGTACCTCCTAATGTAGATTTATTTAATGAATATGTCTCTGCTTTGCGACTTGAAGTTGAAACTAATGTTTTTAAGTTATTTCGTTGTGAAGGTTGCGTTGACAACGCAATGGGACAACAATCACACACCTGTATAACTGCCTCAGTAGAAGATCAATTTTGGTATGTGGGTGACAGTGCAATTCTCATATTGAATGTAAATACTATCATTGAAACTTTGATATCTAAAAATGTTATTCACTTATTTGATGAAGATTTCTTCAAAGTTATTTCTTGGAATGCTTTGAAAGATCATTTAAAATTTTAAATTGCTGTAAATAATTGTCATTGAAACTCTATGTTATTCAGATATTTTAAAACTTATGAGATTATAAATAAAATGTATTTCATTCAATAATTTGTGTCTGTGTGATTTCAATAATAGAACAGTTTTAAGCAACACTAGTTTATTGAATAAGGTTCCCACTTTAAAGCATGTTTTACATTTCGTTTCACCTTCCCTCGAACATTTTTTACAGGTGACTTTAACAAATTTTTATTTCCAATAAACTGCTTTGGAACATTTAAATCTTGTAATGCTGTATCATATATACTTCTGGCATTACTTTTGCTATTGTACATATAATTGAAAAAGTCTACAATATTAGAGTTTGGTATTTTTTCTCCATGTAGTGAAATTTGTCCTTTGGAATTCCACGATAAGATATCAGACTGGTTCTTGATAAGAGAGTATACGCTTTCCGCCTTCCTTCGTAAATTCTTAGGTACTGAAGACAATATAAGTTCTTGATAAATGTTTTCTTTTTGAACATGCTTCTTACTATCTTCCACTTTCACAGATTCTTCCACATTCTTGTTACTTTCAGATTTCTCAATGTCTTCTACTTCTCCATTTTTCTTTTCCTCTGTTGAACGCGAGTTGTTAAATTCTTGCAAATTTAAACTTTTCATAAGCAGCTCTTGATAACGAACTAATTTCTCATGATCAGGTAAGTCACTATTTAAAATTTGTATCATAGCTTTATCTAATTCACTAAGTCTCTTATGAGACACTGTATGTTTTGTGACCAATTCCTCTGGTATAAGAGCAAATTTCTTAATTTGAGCCATGAAATAATGTTGTTAGAACACTCAAAGCGGCGGGAATAAGTATGTTAAGAAAACCTCCTTTCTGTAAAATAACTTGACGCTTTTTCGATAAAGACACTTTACGATTACTTAAATGTCGCAAAGTTTTTTTATGCTTAGAGAGTGCTTTCTTCTGCTGTGGAGTCAATGGAACATTTCCATTCAGTGTGTTCATGCAGCATTCGCATATGGTTTTTATACATTTCTTATTGAGTTTACTCAGTAACGTTTTTCGTAACTTTAACGGACATATTTGTAATAGTCGCAATTGATTGAGTTGTTCCTTCTTAAGTGACATCTTGCTAAATGACACTTTTATTCAAAGTTATTCACTTTTATATTATTTAAATTGATACACTAGCTGTGTCTGATAAGGTAAAATTTTTGATCGAAGGCGCAACTCTTCTGGAGTTTCAGCCCGTAAATCTATAAAAAGATATGAATAGGGGTTTTTCGTGGCGTCTTCAAAGACTTCTTGAAACAATTTTACATGTCTAGGAAATAGTTGCCTTCCGAGATGCGAGATTTGACTCAAATCTCGCCTATTTTTACAAAGTACCAAGTAATGCGCGTTCAATGTAATGTCACGCATTTCCTTTCCTTTATAGAAGAAATTCTGTGTTATGAATATAACACTCAGGTTTAAATGATGACTCCCTTTTGTAAAAAGATCAGTTAAATGACTGTTAGCATTTGACATTAAATCATCAATTACGAAGAGTGTATTCTCCCCCAAAAATTCTTTAAATGTAGTTGGCAGACCTTCTACAAATGTTACATTGTCAATTTCGTCATATAAAGGCTGATGTATTCCGTAAAACCAAACAACCTTATCGGGAACGATTGAAAACATACCATGCTTTTCACTTATCAAATCCCGCACAAAATAGCTTTTACCACAACCAGTTGGACCGGCAATTACCATAGTAAAAGGGTGTTGCAACTTTGGAAATTCCATATTGAATGAGAGGCGATACAAAGTGTTACTGTTTAAATACTCTTTATTGATAAAATGGTGCTACAATTTTAAAGTGCTTGGTTACAAAATAATGCACTTTGATATCATTACATAGCTGATTGGGTACAAAAGATAAGAGGATATCGTTCAGAGAACGACCATTACATTTAGAATATAGATAAAAAATACAATATTGTCCGCATACGGAACTCGCATTCGATTGAAGTATCATGGGATTAAACTCTACATGTTGATAATTTTTAACATAACTTGAAATTTTTCCAGTAAAATATGAGGGCGGGTTTCCGAACGAGTCAAAGAAGCAAATTTTTGTAGGCGAATCTATATAGAAAGCTACCCAATGACTACCTTCTTGATCAGACTTGTCAGTGTTGGCAATAAGACAGGCTGGAAAGTTTCGAATAGACGAGGGTAATCGATCACTTGAGAAAACGCCCAAGAATATATTCTTCGTTTTTGCATTTCCAGAAAGAATTCTGGTTATTTGAAAGGTATCCATTAATTCGGAAAGTCACAGACAACGTGACGTGGTTTTGATATTTCAATCACGTTTTGAAACTCTGCGTAAATGAGAACGGATAATGTCTCCGAAATAGCTTCGGAAAATTTAATTTCCACACGTAAATTTCCCTGGTGTTGTAGATTAAAATGTTCTCCGTCGCAAAGATCAGGACTTAGATCAAATGCGTAAAGTACATGTCCTCTGGTGTATTCTTCTTGAGATAAGTAAATTCCCTTATCTTGATTAAATCCCGAGAATAAACTGTGATAGGCGCGAACGTAGTTGTTAGAATCGAAATTGAGTTCTAACGGTTTAGAAGGAACAGGTTGTCCGTCTACGTAGATGGATACAAAGTTTGCGTTAAAGTGAGAAAATAGGAACGGGTTCTTTGAATATTGTCCATTCATTGCTGCATTTCCTAAACAGGTTAGTATCACGCGCTTTGGCATGAGTCCAAGAAACACATTATCTTGTAAAAAGGACCAACTGCCCTTGGCAATACTAAAAGTTTTGCAAATCACACGATCGATTGGATATTTGCAGGACGTCTTCTCTAAAGCTTTGGCATGTGCGATGGCAACAGCAGGGCTCACCTTCACTTTTCTTATAAACATAGAAGCATGTTCTAGAACTATCTTATAATCACCATCCTGTTTGGTTGAAATTAAGGAAAATGACGATTTGCTGCGTATCATTTTAATTTTGATATCTACCAAGTTGATCATGAGACGATTCTGCTGGAAAATGTCGCAGTGAAGTTGACCAATCATGTCTACGGTTCGACTGTCTTTGATAAGATTGTAGCGCGTCTTCATTCCGGCATCAGCACTTGCATTTAAGGGGTCTATAATATCAGGTTGGGTATCTTTGTAGAATCCTTCACAGGTAAGTAGACTTTTCTTGGCGTCTTCTCCATAATTTAACAATGTCTCTATATAGGCTCTAAAAGGATAGGTGTTGCTTGCAGATGAGATATTTCTTTCATTTAAACTAACGTCCACTTGACTAAATAGCGAGTGTAGGAAAAGGTTTATGGGGGCAACAGGTTCATTTTCTGGCAGTTTAGAACCGTCTGATTTTGTCACTTTCACTTTAACATGTAGATAGGATGCAGCTAAGTCTACATATTCTTCACCACTCCCTGATATCGTGAACTCGATCGGTCCACCATCACGAACACTTGAAAGGGGATGAAATTCTACAAATTGCCCTTTTTCGATAACGGTTTGTGTAGGGGGAATTGAAAATAAATCCAATTCCGACTTTACGCAAGGGGGAGAGTCTTTGTAGATAAAGGAAGCCATTAGGAGAAAATATCTCGTGCTGTACACTTCTTCTTGGTTAAACTTGGAATGATATACTTCTTCTTCTGTTTACGCTTTTTATGCTTTTTCCCGCTACCAATCATAGTTTTAACTCGAGTGGCGGCTTTATCTGTTAACACATTTCCGGCTTCTTTGAGCCTTCGTTTGGCGGCTATTTTAAAATCTTGACCTTGAGAAAGATCATTCATTAGGTTTACACCGCTGTGAAACATTTGTTTCCCAATAGCTTTAGCACCCGATTTTAGAAGCGGTGCTGCAGCACGAAAAAATGATCTAAATAAACCTCCTAGCCCATATCCTCTCTGATAAGAACTTCCCTGATAATAATTCAAACCTCCTCCTGTTTGCTGTACATAATAATCTTCAAAAGATTTTTGACAGCACTGGTAAGGAACATACATTATGAGAGAGATTTCTGTCGAAAGTGTAACTTCACGTACGAGCGTCCACGTTCAAATGGCGTTAAACACCCCGAGTGCGTCCTTATAACGATTTCCAAAGTCTCAATAAATTTCCGGTTAACAGGTAAGTAGTGTGGTCTATCATATTGTTCGCTAATCATCTCACCGTCTTGACCTCTTACTCTAACAACTCGAAGGAGAGGTGCTAAAACATCTCCTACAATTTGCGGTTCTACTATATCCGTATAAATCATCAATACGCGATAATGTGCAGAGGGGTCAGCTACGAATGGACCAACAACAGTTGTTTCTATACTTGCGTCAAACGAAGTTATTTCCATAGGTTCGAATCCAAGCATTTCAGCAAGTCCTTGATATAATATGAGTTTCGCATTATTTTTTACAGTTATCTGAACACGCTTCGTGACAGGATTATAACTTGTAACAATTTTATCATCGTGTTCTTTCACATAAATAGCCTTTAAAATATCAGGAACCGTCTCATAACAACCCGGAGGTAATCTTCTTCCTACCTCTAACTTTCCACTCGTCTCGAATCCAATTAAATTATTTTGATGATTCACATTATACCAAGTATGGGGGTATAAAAACTCTACCATTCCAACTTCCCATTCTCCTTTCAATTCAATTGGAACGGATAGACGAGTGATAAAATGAGAAATTTTATTCTCGGGAAAATATGACATGGAACTGTCCGAAATGAGTTTATGTAGAAACTCATGATGACAAATGAGTCTTGAAACATGTGTAAGCAATATTTATAGGGCTAGTAAGTTAGAAGCGGGAATCCATTGATTAAACTTGTCGAGATAACCTCGGTATTTCACAAAATATTCCATTTTCTTCTTACGCATGCGTTTTCTTAAAACTTTTTCGATCGGAAATTCATCTTTCATTGTAACCTTTTGCAACTCTTGCGCATAAAACGTCCCTTTTATAGACTCTCCTAATAAATCATTCACTCTATACACTGCAGGCTGCCTCTTGACACATTCTGTTATAAGAAACAATTCTTCCGTCCAATTCGTTTCATACCCCTTTTCAAAGGTTAATTTTTTCTTTGAAATGCGAACTACGTCATCTGCATTAAATACACATTTGGATTTAGGCAAATTCTCCATATCTCCATAGAGGGTGAACCAAACATCCTGTTCATTTTCGGCATTCACTTCCACGGGAGCTCGCTTGATACTTCTATGATAAGTGTGATTGTAACTTTTCACTAAATCTTGTAATACGTCAATGTATTTATGTGTATTTTTAGCAGTAAAGTACTTCCACATTTTAGTTTTAATACTTCGATTCCAGCGTTCAATGATGGATGCTTTTGACACATTGTAAGTTGTGAAAAATCTAATCCCCTTCTTTTTTAAAAAGGCTTGAAACAGCTTATTTTTAAATTCTGTTCCTTGATCAGTCTGAAGTGATTTTGGATTTCGTTGACTCAATATTATTTGAAAAGCCTTAACAATGTCTACACCCCTCTTTTGTTTCAAAGGTACTATCCACCCATGCTTCGATAGTACATCAATAATTGTTAAAAGATAGCGATAACCATCATTAAACTTTTGTAAACTTGTCATATCCACTAAATCCGCTTGCCATTGTTGATCGATATTATGAACTATTACACGATTCGTAGGAAATTTATGACGAATGGGCTTGTGTAGAGTATACGCATCCACCCCCTTCAGCCATTTCTGTATCGTTTTCTTGGGAACCTTCCTGTCCGCAGCACGGTATAAGGCGTCGATACCGCCGAAGCTTGCTACGCTTGCGGGGTCTTGATACGTTGTGTTCATTACAACAAGAAATTTTATTAATTCTTATCTGTATCTTAAGTCCTAACATCTTTACAATAAAATTGATATATTTCCGATTTCATTGAGTTGAAGAGTAAAGTCAATAGGCAAATTACTGTTATCTGTTACAAAATAAATAATTGAAAAAATTATAAGCACACCAATATATATACAAGAACCAACGGTAACTTCACTCGACACTTCCATCTTTGCAACTGAGACGTCTGTATAGATACATTACTTTATAAAGGACATGACTTCATAGCCCAGTTACTAAAACGACAAGTTACTGGGCTATGAAGTCATTTTACTACGAGATTGTAGGTTCGATCCCCCGACCTAGTAAAAGAAATCTAGAAAAATAACTCTGTAAAACAATATACTTTAGTTTCCCATCCCTAGATGGCACCACCATCTTAAACTAATTCTCAAATATAAACTTAGAAAAATAGCTTTAATTCCATATCACTAGATGGCGCAACCATTACATTAAACTTAGTCAAAAAGTAAGAGTTGTTGCCACTCAGTATAACTAAACTTTATTAATTTAGTATTGTGACGTCACAAAATTTTAACTTAAATAAGTTACTATAGTAGTCGTAGTGTTACATAAAGCAAAACTAAAAAGTGTTGCCATTTCTTAAAAACAAACTTTTACAACAGGAGAAACAACTCAACTCTACAACACTATGGTGTAGAACCCTCGTACACCTCCGGGATAACCCCCTGGCTCAGAAACCACCCTCCAATATGACTCCGGTGGCTCAGAACTCCCCGGTCCGGGATGGCTCCGGGGCTCCGGTGGCTCAGAACCCCCACTTTATACCTACTTACGTTGGCGAGTAAACGATCTATTGGGTTGGAATTGAATGTGACGGTAAAGAGTTCACAAACATCTTGGCTTGAAATGCAGCAGCAGAAACCAGTTTGTTTCTCGCAAATCACGCACACCTCTACAGGATATAGCAATGATCTACCAACGCCAACTAATTAGCAGAAACCTCACGATAACCATAGAAACGTCACTGATTTTGTTGACTGTTTTGATCGGACTGGTTTTGAGGCATTTTCTTTTCTTAATATTTAAATAACAAACTTTTTTAAAGAACTTTTGTTTAACTATTTGGAATCAGCAAGACATTCTTCATAAATATAAACTAATTTCACTCGTTTTTAAAAAATGCGAGAATTTTTCATTGTAATATGCTTATCTTGTAAAGCTACAATCACTTCCAAAAGTTAAACACAGAGAGGAAAATATTAATTTCCTTAAGCCAATATAATTAAAGAAGCAGATGTTTTCTGCAAAGGTAGAAGGAAGTATGTAAATATGTTACGTAACAGCTAGCCACAGTTTCGCGTAAAGAAATATACAATACAGACAGTCGTATAAGAACCCGGCATTGTGAAGGGTTATACGAGTTGCATATAAATGCTGATTAAAAATGTTTAGAACTTTCGTACAGTTAGCTTTCAAGCTAGACGGGTTACTAGGGTTTCCAGAAGACGAATGGAAGATTCTGAGCACCGGTAGGCAGTCAGATGCCTTGAAGCAGGACAGTCTATCACAGATATTGCTCTTTTCTTAGGCGTTCATCATTCCGTCATTTCGCTATTATGGAAAACAATTCCAAACAGTTGTCTGCAGACCTGTAGCCGGTCGTCCAAGGGTTAACACTCCAGCGGAAGATCGATATGCTGCTGTAGTCAAGCAGAATCGAAGATCACCCTCCAAACATATGACATCTATGGTTGCAGCGGCTATTGGCAAGACCATATTTGCCTCTACTGTTCGTCGCAGGCTACACATGGATGGTCTGTATGGTTGAGGATGTGCTTTCTGAAGTCACCCTTTCTTGAAAATGATTTGGCACACATGTCACAGGAATGTGGAATTTCTCCAGTGTGTGTGAGGATGTGCTTTCTGAAGTCACTCTTTTGAGAAAATGATTTGGCACACATCTCACAAGAATGAGGCTTTTCCCCAGTGTGTGTGAGGAGGTGTTTTCTGAGGTTACGTTTTTGCGAAAACGATTTGGTACACATGTCACAGGAATGTGGCTTTTCTCCAGTGTGAGTGAGGATGTGGTTGCTGAGGCTACTCTTTAGTGAAAATGATTTGGCACACATCTCACAAGAATGTGACTTTTCTCCAGTATGTGTGAGGATGTGGTTCCTGAAACTACTCTTTAGTGAAAATGATTTGGTACACATGTCACAGGAATGTGGCTTTTCTCCAGTGTGAGTGAGGATGTGGTTGCTGAGGCTACTCTTTAGTGAAAATGATTTGGCACACATCTCACAAGAATGTGACTTTTCTCCAGTATGTGTGAGGATGTGGTTCCTGAGGCTACTCTTTAGAGAAAATGATTTGGTACACATGTCACAGGAATGTGGCTTTTCACCAGTGTGAGTGAGGAGGTGTTTTCTGAGGTTGCTCTTTAGCGAAAATGATTTTGCACACATCTCACAAGAATGTGGCTTTTCTCCAGTGTGAGTGAGGAGATGAATTGTGAGGTGTCCCTTTTGCGAAAATGACTTGGCACACATCTCACAAGAATGTGGCTTTTCTCCAGTGTGGGTGAGGATGTGCTCTTTCAGTTGTCCCATTGTTGAAAATGACTTTGTGCAAATCTCACAAGAATGTGGCTTTTCTTCAGTATGAATGAGGAGGTGCATTCTGAGGTGTCCCTTTCGCAAAAATGATTTGGCACACATCTCACAAGAATGTGACTTTTCTCCAATGGGTGTAAGGAGGTGTCTTCTGAGGTTACTCTTTTGTGAAAATGATTTGGCACACATCTCACAAGAATGTGGCTTTTCTCCAGAGTGGGTGAGGATGTGCCCTTTGAGGTGTCCCTTTGTTGAAAATGACTTGGTGCACATCTCACAGGAATGTGGCTTTTCTCCAGTGTGAGTAAGGATGTGCTTTTTGAGGTCACCCTTAGTAGTTAGAATATGCCGATCCTGGGCCATAAGGTGGAGCTGTGGAGCAACCTTGATGGAATGAGACCCTAGTTGTGGCCATTTCGCGTTAAAATGCTTGCTTGCGATTGGTCGGATTTAAACACGTGACTAAATGGGCGCTTGTGATTGGCTACACAGTTTAGTAAGATAGTTTTCTGCAAAATTTAAGGTAGTGGCGCCATCTAGGGGGGAATTTAAGAGTCATTTACATTAAATTTCTAAGATCAGAGATATATGCAAATAAAAAAAAATCTTAACACGACTTTTAAGTTTAATAAAAGTAAAGGCCTTTTGCTAAGGGTCTAAAGAACTCTAACCCCGAGCTACACGTGACATTTCAATATTTTACCAAACAATTGTTAAAATATCGACTATCGGACGTTGCCTTCATGGGAACTCATCTACCCACCCCCCTTCCCTAACCAATTTTGAATAAGCTAATTTGAAATACTTTAGAAAATGCTAATTATTTTTAAGCTAAATTTTAAAAGTGAGGACCCACCTCCGGCCCGATACCTCTTTTAGGAAGAATTAGTACCGCCTCACTCCTCCCTATAAAAAGAAAAAAACTTATTCCAAAGAACGTATATTTCTTTGAAATATGAGATCACTAACCAACCATCCAATACTGAATTTCATGAAAATTTTAGTCTGTCTAAACATTTTTTCATGAAAATTTTAGTTTTGAAACAAATTATTTAAACACTAATGTAAAAAAAAAAATTATTTTTAATAGAAATTTTTACTAATATCTAGTTGTATGTAGCTTTTTCCTAAAAAACTTAATGAATTTCAAGAAAAATTTAAGGTACCCTTAACAGTTTTCATGAAAATTGTAATTTTGATACAAACAAATTTAACTTTAGTGTTGCAGTTTACTCTTCATACAAATGTGCAGAAATATCTTAATTTTTTTAACTAGCATATCTTTCTTTATGATGTTATTACCAATGACTCCCAACGGCTCCCAATTGGCTCTCAATGGCTCCCAATACCTGTTAAATGCTCCCTAACTGCTCCCAATACCTGTTAAATGCTTCCTAACTGCTCTCAATACCTGTTAAATGCTCCCAATACCTGCTAAATGCTCCCTAACTACTCCCAATAGCTCTTGAGTCCCGATAGTTGAGCTTTACCCCAATAAACTTGTTAGAAATTAATCTGTCTATGTTAGTTATATTAATCAAGATAGTTTTTATTGTACAATGATACTTACTTAAGTTGATGAATAGCAACACAGAACTAGCTGCTAATGCTGGATAGAGATCTGATAACTGATTTTGGATACTCTAATGCCTAAATAAGAGAGAAAAAGTAACATACTTGAACATCTCACAACTAAGAATTCAAAAGTGAACGTGAAAATTTACTTTACGAATAAACATCATGTCTTTAAAATGTGTACGAATATCATTAAAAAAGTTAAAAAAAGTAACATACTTAAACTCTTTACGATAAAAAACTTTAACATTAATGAAAAAAGTTTACTTTACACATAAAAATCACTTTAAAATGTGTAAAAATATCGCTAAATAAGAGAAAAAATAACTTACTTAAAATTTCTAAGATAAATATTTAACCTTTACGCGAAAATTCCCTTCATATATAAAAATCACGACTTTAAAATATGACATGCAAGAGAAAAGTATAATACTTAAACTTTCTACGACTAATAACTTTAACATTTACGTAAAATTTTACTTTACACTTAAAATTCCCGACTTTAAAATATGTAGAAATATCGCTAAATAAAAGGGAAAAAAATGTACATACTTAAACTTGGTACGACAAATAACTTTGATATTAACGTAAAAATTTACTTCACATATAAAAATCCCGACTTTAAAATGTGACGTGTAAGAAAAATTAGCATACTTAAAATTTCTACGACAAATAATTTTAACATTTGCGTGAAAATTTACTACATATATAGAAATCATGTCTTTAAAATATCGCTAAATAAAAGAAAAAAGTAACATATTTAAACTTTCTACGACAAATAACTTTAACATTAACGCAAAAATTTACTTTACACATAAAAATCACGACTTTAAATTTGACATGTAGGAGGAAAGTATAACATACCTATAATTTCTACGACAAAGAATTCAAACATTGCCATTCATGTCTTTAAAATATATAATGACAACTCTAACTTTTAGAAAAAAAAACACTAAAAATTTACAAGGCAAAGAATTTAAAATTGAACGTGAAAATTAACTTTACATGTACAATCATACTCTTATATCAACAATAAATAAGATAAAAGAGAAGCTCTAAAAATTTATAAGGCAAAGAATTTAGCATAATACGCGAAAATTTACCTCACATATAAAAATTATGTCTTTCAAATGTGTAAGAATAACGCTAAATTAGAGAAAAAGAAATACTATAAATTTATAATTTAAGGAATTGAAACAATACGCGAAAATTTATTTCACACATAACATTTTTATCTTTAAAATGTGTAAGAATAATGCTAAATTAGAGAAGAAAAAAAAAAAAAAAACTTTCTTCGACAAAAAATTTAAACAATACGCGAAATTTTCATACACAATTATTTTCTTAGGTTAATGTAAAATAATGGGAAATTTATCAGAATAAAAATTTCAAAGATAAAGAATTTTAACCTTTACATGAAAATTTACTTCACATATAAATATCATATCTTTAAACTTTAACGTGACAATTTACTTCTCATATACAATTAAACTCTTAGGTTAATGTTAAATAACAGAAAAAGTAACATACTCAAAAATTTCTAAGATAAGCATAACGTAAAAATTTCGTATCATGTATTTAAATGTAACATATAAGAGAAAAAAACTAACACACTTGAGTGGCGTTTTTAGACCGGAGGATGAGTCACGCTAAAACTTGTTCAAACAGGTCGGAGTCTTGTGCAGCAAGAACAGCAGCATCGACGCGCAAGCAGCGGGTGATGCTGTGGTGTGTCAGCAGGTCTTTGAGATTATCGTTTTCCTACTTTGCCTTTTTCATAATGAAATGTTTGTGAAAACTTGGAATGAATGAAGTGGATTTCAAAGACATATTAGTAAGTGAAGGTAGAATTCGCATTGACTTTCTTCCAAAAAGTATGATTCACTTGGAGAATTTAAGATCATTTCTACTTGAAAACTTTTCTATTATCTAAAACATTGAATATTATTCAAACTCAGTGGGATTATATGCTACAATTCAGGTAAAACTTAACAAAATTGTTACATAGAAGAAAAATTGTAAGAGATTTAAAATAAATACTAGTTATAGATACTCCAAAGAAAAAATTTCTCCTACTTTTCAATCGGAAAATCAATACAAGTTGGAAATTTATGTTACTTCAAGAAAGACTTAGACAATTTACTTTGTAATAATATACGTTAAGGTGTCGTATTAACTCGTGCAATATATGCTGACTAAGGTTTATTTTACTTATCAATCTAAGAAAGGTGAATTGGGGGGAAATATTAAATAAATTGTAGATATTAAATACACTGTAGATATGCATTCAAGTTTTGAAAATCGCCTGCAAGACTTTTAAAAAATCTTAAGATAATTTGAAAGAAACTTGCGAATTATATGTAAACTACATAACTTTTTATACTCTGAAAGGAAATCACAAGTAACTTAGTTAACTTTTTTCATGATAACACTCATATTCAATGACATGTTTTTAAAATTTAACCTTCTTTACATGATATTAGTTATAAATTTGTTCAATCTCAGATGCGATATACTATTATTTCTAACATATATGTTACGAATTGTGTAAAGTTTTTAAAAGAGTATATGCAAATCACCAATCAGAAACATAAAAATCTAACATCATTCAAACAAACTAAAATAATAAGATATTTTTCCTTAGTGGAAATAGTTAACTACTCATGTGATGGAATATACTAGAAAATTTAAATACTGAAAAAAGTTTGCTAGGCAAACTTAAAGAATATTTTTTTTTTCTTGTGAAAAACTAGCATAAATTTGAAAAATGTAGAGTTTGTTACTACGTAAAATTGAACATCATCTGGACAAACTAAATTATACGTGATTTTTTTTTATTATTATTATTTGAGAGGTGCTGACAATATATCATTAATATAGAGATTTTTAACTTCCATCCATAATTTCTAAATAACTTATACATAAATTTCAGAAAAACTGAAACGGAATGTGTTTTACAAGAGGCTTATTTTGCAAGATGAATATTCAATATTAATATAACTGAGCAAAGTTCATTCCGGAAAAAACTTGTAAAAGATACTTATATTTTGAAAATAGTTTGAAATATCCTTTTAAATTTATGAATGCTCGCTTTCGAAAGACACAAATAAAACTGATATTACTCATGATAATTAACACATACATAACATTAGTCAAACAAAGTGAAATTTTTATTGCTTGTGACCGATAACTTTTCAGTGAAGCAGAACTTACATAGGAAATTTGTGCAAACTTTTTCAACTTTTAAACCAAGTATCATGTAAAATTATAAATTACGATAGGAAATAGCATACTTCAGAATCGGAACAAGTCTTGTAGTTAAGCTAAATGTATTTCTCAAGGAATTGAAAGCATACCAGAGAAGTCCTTATCATTTCGCATCTTTTCTCATGTTGCAAGAAGACATACTTTGTAAAAGATCGTCTTAGCACTTAACAAAAATCAGTAAAAATAAATATATTTTCTATGGCAAAGATAAAACTTCACAACTTAATTACTTAAATTTAGCTAAGTTGCATATGGTTTATTCACATAACTCGCATATGCTTCGAATGTTGAAATATATTTGTCAGTTGAAATCAAACTCATCGAAAATAAATGCTATCTACATTTTCAAGTCGGAAATTACTATTAAATAAACTTTGCATGTAAGACATTATCATGTTAAAAAGAAAAATCTACAAAAATGTAAATGATAATTTTACTGTTGGTACATAAATGATGAATAATTTATGATTTTATTCTAGGCAAACGTTTTATTGTCTAACAGAGAACTTAAACTTTAGCAGAAAAACGAAAAAATACAATTTTTATATCCTATCATGCTTGTCGAAAATATATCTTCCCAGTGCAATAATATTAAGTTCATGTGTAATGAGTAGGTTTTTTTTTTGTTGAATCTTATAAATTTAATGAAATTATTATGACCTAAGAGATTGAGTGAACTGAATAAATCAATGACGTAAATTTAAACAGTGACTTGAACTGATACATACTATAACTGTAAAGAAGTATGACAAAGTGATAGATGAAGTGAAAATTGAAGTTGAGTGAAATGTGTTGAAAAAAGTTGAAGACGACAAGAAATTCATAAATGAGAATTATCATTGACTTATATTAACTTCGTTTTTCTTGCTTATGACAAGAAAATACACTCTTGTTTATTAAGAACCAACTTGATATCTTATCATAGAATGACAATGATGAAATATCTATACATTAAAAAAAATACCAAACTTAGACATAGCAAATTTCTTGAAATTCATGTATAATGTGAGAAGTTTTACTGGAAATATAGAAGATACAACATTGAAAGATGTGAATGTTTCGAAGTACTTTATCAGAAATAAAAAAAATGCGCTGAGGTCCGCTATAAAATATTTTAGGAGAAAGTTTAAACAAAATTTAAAATCAAACATGCTTTTAAGTGGGAACACTTATATTAAAACTATAGCACATTTAACAATTTATATTATGTCATCTCAGTTGGTATCAAACTGAATAATATGAAAAACAATCACAAACTGAATAAACATGAAAATTATCAATATATGTGGAAAAGTTTCCTTTTTTCACATATAAAAAAAATAACACATTGACATACGTTAAGATCACGAAACATGCGTAATCATATACCGATAAGAGCAACCAATGTTGCGGGGAGATATTCACGTGATAGACAATATCCCATGAATAAATTGAGTGATTTAATTTTTAATGCTAATTCCAATAGTATTCCACGTAACTTCAACTTGATATGTTACACTATAGATATATTTATTTTTCAAATATATTGACTTTCGAAAAATCATCCTTCAATATAAGAATGATCATAGTAAGAATAAAAGAAAAGATACTAAGCATTGATTTAAAGTGTATTTATTTCAACTTAGCAACAAATCATATGCGTGAAACGAAAATTGCTTCGAACCAAAGTATAACTATCCAATTTCATTGATTCCTACAAGGAAATTTTTCTCATCTAGTAATTGAATTTTTTTTTCTCGTACACATTATAAGTGTTGTCCAATCAGATGTAGAATAGCTGAAGATATCCGACCTCTTTCTAAATATTAATAAGTCACTGTTGAAAAACTTATAAAAATTTCAATTTACACTTAAAGTTTTTTTTTTTTTTAGATATATATATATATATATTTCAAAGAATTTTTTCAAATCAATATGTATATTTAAATACTGAAACTTATTCACTTCAATAAATGTATGTTTAAGTTATAAAACTTGTCGTATGTATTGAAAAATTGTAACTTTTCGTCTTCGTATAAATCGATAACTTATACACTAGTTCTTCATTAATTAATCTTCTAAGTAAATCTTTCAAAGGTAAAAACATATCTATAGCTATGCATTTGTAACAAGTTAAATTGTACATGTTTCTCGTGAAATTAAAATTTTATATGTTTTTCATGAAAATGTATAAAATTTTGTAACTTTCACATGAAACATGTACAATTTAACTTGTTACAAATGCATAGCTATAGATATGTTTTTACCTTTGAAAGATTTACTTAGAAGATTAATTGATGAAGAACTAGTGTATAAGTTATCGATTTATACGAAGACAAAAAGTTACAATTTTTCAATACATACGACAAGTTTTATAACTTAAACATACATTTATTGAAGTGAATAAGTTTCAGTATTTAAATATACATATTGATTTGAAAAAATTCTTTGAAATATATATATATATATATCTAAAAAAAAAAAAAAAACTTTAAGTGTAAATTGAAATTTTTATAAGTTTTTCAACAGTGACTTATTAATATTTAGAAAGAGGTCGGATATCTTCAGCTATTCTACATCTGATTGGACAACACTTATAATGTGTACGAGAAAAAAAAATTCAATTACTAGATGAGAAAAATTTCCTTGTAGGAATCAATGAAATTGGATAGTTATACTTTGGTTCGAAGCAATTTTCGTTTCACGCATATGATTTGTTGCCAAGTTGAAATAAATACACTTTAAATCAATGCTTAGTATCTTTTCTTTTATTCTTACTATGATCATGAATATCATAAAACCATGTAGTAAAAAGTAAAACAAAATATATTTTAAGACTTTTTTTTTTTACAACATTAGCCGTTTTGACAAAATATTGGTCAATTTCGACCAAAGAGCTCCTTTTTTTAGAAAAAATAAAATTAAAAAAAGTTAATATTTTTGTCAATTTCATGATTTATACATATAACAAACGCTGTAATTCAATAAAAATTGTGCAATGCTTCCTACTGTAATTTTTTTTTTTAAAGTCACTTAAGGTAATAATGCTATTCCCTAATTTTTTTAATTTTAACTAATGTTGAGTTGCTTAGAAAATGTACCTAGTGCTATGTAACTATTACTGTTTTAAGTCTTTGGTATAGGCTCAGCGAATAGTAAAAATAACATTTGCTGAGCTTATAAAATTAAGTTCTTTTTATGTTAGTGGGTTTTAAACACAAAATAAAAAAGAAATAAGTTGTTCACACTCCTTATTGTGTTTAAAAATAGAAGCCTTCATGCCACATAATATGAGGCTTAATTAGAGCAAGAACCCGTCAAGAAGGGATAGATGAAGGATTGTGACTTATCCAAGCAACCCTACTTGAAAGAGCTTATTACACATTTTCCCACCTTTGCAAGATATTATTAACTATGTACCTGCTATTTGACTTATTTGTGTCATACCATCCATAATTAAGTTAACTTTTTTATATTTTACAAATTTAATTATCTTTTCAGAATGTATTGCATTTCTACTGTAATTTTATATGAATGCTGTTTGTATTTAAGGGCTGAATTTTGAATTTCAGTACAAATAACAACCTTGAGAAGGTAGGAGAAATTCTCTTTCTGTGTCCACTGAGGGTATGCAGTACTATGACGAAAGTAAGATGGAGGTACCTCAATATCCCTCTCAAGACTTGGATTCTTCAATTACTACAAGGAAGAGGCGTATCACCTCAAGTGCTCCTCCATTTTTTTAAAGAATAAAGTTGACGAAACAACTCGTTTTGTGATGTTGATGGCTAAAATAACGACCAATGTGGTCGTATAAGAGCAAACCAGATTAAGGCCCAAAATTGGCCCTTAAAGAGGCTAAAATTGAAATTTGTGAAATGTATTGCTTCTCGTAGTGATCGCTGTCATTTTTATAATAAAGTCTTTTTAAAATACTCAGTATGGAACATTTTATTTTTTAATGAACTTTATGTATGAGAACATAATAATAACAACTTATATAATTTATTGTAGTATTGATTGATCTGAAGTATTGAATGTTTCTACATGGTGGAGAATATTGACACATGAAGCCTGAAAGAGTTCCAACTAAAAACAATTATATCTTTTAATTTTTTTTTATGTATGTGATTAATACAGAAATCTATAAAAAAAAAAAAATATCGATGCAGGGAAAGGGGGTATAATATGGATTGAAAACATGGACTTGTGGGCTGTTCGGGTTAGAAATTTCCATATAACTTACTTTGACAAAATTAATTTTCCATTCCTGCCTATATTTTCCCGATAAGTTTCTGAATCCAAAATTTTATGATTATCAATTTTTCAATTTTAGGTGTATATAATACTTAGATATATGTATAATACTTGGGGGGGGGGGGGAGAGATAAATAAAAGTAAGTCTAGACCAGACTAGGGGACTAGAAGAATTACCATGAAAAACAAAATAAAAGCTAATGAAACGTGCCAATAAAAATTAAAAACCAACCAAAAAAAGTGAATACCAGGAAAACACCAGTTTTTCTTTTGACCAGTGTAATTTTTTTTCTTTAATTATGCTGCTATTATCTGTACTTGTTGGGCAGAATATTGAAATATTTAATAAGTATACAGAAGAGTCTTTCTTTCAGAATAAATGGCAAAGTGACAGTTTTTAGTTAAAGAGAGAGTCAATTTAAATTTGTGATAGCATGATTTATTAATAGTCATTAGTGGAATTTTGTACTTAATCAGTGACATTGCGAGTGTTAAAACTTTTCTTTTGGTTTCAATCAT